>QLSR01000057.1:1361036-1391185 GCA_031780015.1 Citrullus colocynthis
TTTTTTTTTTTTTTTTTTTTTTTTTGGAAAAACATGTTTGTTTGTCTAAATAGAATGAGAGAAATAACCAAGAAAAAAAAGAAAAAAAACTCATGACTAGGGATGTTTAGGAGCAGCGAAAGAAAGCAACTAGCTCGAAGGAAAAAGGGCGGCTGGCTTTTTCGTTTCCTCCCCATATCATTCTCCGCCCAACGAAATTCTCTACAGGATTGGGTTCCCCACAAAGACTGTTCCCATTTTTTAAAAAAAAACCAATCAACCTAAATCATTAAACATAAAATTTTTTTAATTAAATAGTTTAATTTTCAATTAAGTTCTTTTATATGATTAGTTTCACGTGATTAATTTAAATTTAAAGAAAATAATTATCAATCAAGTTATTTATATAGATTCTAAATTTAAATGGTCAATTTAAATATATTTATTACCTAGACCATTAATCTATTATAGTACAATAAATAAAAAAAAAAGAGACTAATGAAGCAGGGCAAGGATGGGGATAAGGACAACATTCTCCGTCCCCGTTTAACCTATGAAGTTTCTTTTTCTTCCAATTCCTCCCCCATTCCTGGGCTGAAAAGTGAAATGTAAGAGGACAAGAGATCTGATTTGGGCCATGGGCTTGGGTGGGCGATGAGGCCCAAATAGAAAGCCCAAGAAGAGCCCAGCCGTCGGTGGGAAGATTGGTTGAGTTAAATGTGGGAAAATGCAGATGGGGGAAAGGATAGATTGGTGAAAAGAATAAAAGAGTGAAGGGTAAAAGAGTAATTTAAGAGGTAAATGCCCCACAAGCATTACGCAAGGGATAGGGAGATAGGCGAGGAAGATGAATAGAAAGGGCATTGGAAATTATGATTCTGGACGCTTCTGGTCCTAAAATCTCCCCCTCTCTAATCCAATCCCCCATTTTCCCCCTTTCTCTAATTCCAAAAAATAGGGCTAAATTTTTAACAAACGTCTCTGTTAGTTATCTTCTCCCCTTTTCTCTTCCCTTCCCTCCCTTCCCCCACTAGATTTTACAAAACCCTAGTTTCTTCTTCTTCTTCTTCTTCTTCATCTCACTGTATATATATACACACACATCCACCCGAATTCCTACCCTGCCTCCGCCTTGTTCTTTGTTTGTTGCAATGTCAGTCTCCGGTGGGGTTTCGATTGCCCGAATCCGTGGCGAGAATCGCTTTTACCATCCACCTGCGATGCGGCGTCGTTTGCAGCAGCAGCAGCAGCAGCAACAACAACAGCAGCAGCAGCAGCAGAAGCAAAGTGCCTTGGATTCTAAGGACGTTGTGGCGGCTTCTACTGCTACGATCGATGACTTAGAGAAGAGGAGTGAGTTTGATGAGTGCCGTTCTTGGTCCACTCGCTCTGATTGCTCTGTTTCGGATCGTGGACTAGCTGATTCTACTAATTTGGATCGCTTCTTGGAACACACTACTCCCCTTGTTCCGGCTCATTGTATTCCTAAGGTAATCATTGGCTACCCAAGCTACTATTTTTTTTTTTTGCTTCCTTTTTCACTTGATGTTTTCGCTTTGTTTTCTGTGGACCTTTTAATTTGCTTGGTGGACTTAGAAAGTACCTTATTGTCATGGAAATCGATATTGTTCGTATAAAGCCTTCCCGTATGAACTTATGTGATGTGTGTAGAGAGCAATCGATCACGGTTCTTGCAATTATTAGGTTGAAGAAGTTGTTATGGTTCACTTGATTAAACTTGAGGAAGATGTTGGAATCTTCCATTTGTTTTTTCTTCAATGGATTTCTTCCTCCCACTTCCCATTTTGTGCTTCTACATTGTCTCTGTGATCACTATAACTGTAATCCTCGTTTTCTTCTTTTAATTTCCTTTTCTTTTCCTCTTTTGCTTCATTAGGATATTGGTTAGGAAGTTGTCTACGGATCTTAGCTAAGTTGCTTTGCTTTTGAGAACCTGACTTCTCTTCAATTTCTCTAATTATATTAAATTGATTCTATAATTGGCCTTTTCGGCTGTCAACAGACGAGCCTGAGGGGATGGAGAAACCGTGAAGTCTCAGAAGCATCTCCTTATTTTGTGCTCGGTGATCTCTGGGAATCTTTCAAGGAATGGAGTGCATATGGCGCGGGAATCCCTCTATTGTTAAATGGTAGTGACTCTGTTGTACAGTACTATGTTCCTTATCTGTCCGGCATTCAACTCTATGTTGATCCTTCGAAGTCCTCTGCCCTAAGGTGAGGATTATTTATAGATCACCGTGTTCTTATAGTTATTCATTTCGTGCAACATATGTTGTTGATTTCCCTTCTAGCTTCATTGCCTAGGCTGTTTTTCAATGAATTAAATTTGATAAGTTATGCATCTATGCAGTTTTGTAAAAGTAATAAAATTGTCCGACCATATTATTTTCTTTGAGATCTATGGATTTGTTTAGATTACATTAATAGGAATGCTAGCTTCATTTTGTTTTTGTCTAATTGTGATTGGTGATTGGATTACATTACTAGGAATGCTGGCTTCAATAAATTTATTGTTCAGGATCGTGCAATATGTGGATCTTTTTAATATTTAGTTTGCAAGGGTGTTCTTGCCTTTGGATTTTCAATTGTGTTCTCTTTAGTACAACAAATGCGGAGGTGGGGGGTTGTCCTTGGATCTTCAATTGTGTTTAAAGGGGGAAAGTGGAGTACCATTTTATCTTGTGCAATGGTTTATATCACATATCACTCTTCTTATGTTGTTCATAACTGGTTGAACATATCCACCTTGGGTTTAAGAATATATATGAAATAGCTTGGCTGTTTGTTTTCCTCTCTCTCACATAGCTTTTTCTTTTTTGCACAATAAATGTGACAAACATCATTTGTGATTGATGAGGTAGCAGTTATTTTTCTTTACCTTTGCTCATCATTTCTCTTAACACTAACCTATTTTTTCCGTTAATCAATTTTTACTGTCTCATTCATCTTTCTTTTTGACCTTCATTCATTAAAAGCTTTTTCTCCGTCAGTCATTTATATTTTCTAGATTATGCCATTTATATTTTCTTTTACGATAATGCCTTATTCTAAATTATTTGTGTTATAGATTTATTAATATGGAAATGACGTTTTTTGAGCTGGTAAACTTGGTAAGTTCATGTGTTTTCTGGGTATCATCAATTGGCATTATTATGTGTGCTATTTACATAAAGTGTTGTCTAAAATTGGGTACATGGGAGTGGTAAGTGGAGTTCTAATTTGATATTGTATTTTGTAGTAGAAGGCGTGGCGCAGATAGTGATGCCGAGTCCTCGAAGGAAGCAAGCAGTGATGGAAGCAGTAATTCCGGGGCAGAAAAGAAAACGAAGACTACCCTTCAGGATGAGTGGATCCAGGACTTTAGTGTCCTGGGGTCACAAAGAGCTCTTCAAATGAATGTACCTTCTTCCGAGTCATCAAGTGATGAAAGTGACTCTTGCTACCGTCATGGTCAGCTTGTGTTTGAATACTTGGAGCGCGATCCACCATTTTGTCGTGAACCATTAACTGATAAGGTAGGTGTACTTATATTTGGCTTTAGTACATGAGGGTATTGCACCCTCCTTCATTTTAACTAACATTATCTTGCATTCAACAGATCACTATCCTTGCATCTCGTTTTCCTGAATTAAAGACATATAGGAGTTGCGAGCTATCTCCTTCCAGTTGGATTTCTGTGGCATGGTATGTTTTATCTCCTCTTGATTACGTTTTATTATGATCCATTTCTGTTACTCTGACATAGTTATTTGATCTCTGAAGGTATCCCATTTATCGAATTCCCACGGGGCCAACTTTACAAAGTCTAGATGCTTGTTTCTTGACCTTTCATAATCTGTCAACAGCATTTCAAGGTATTTCCTCCTCGTTCGCTTATGGATATAAATATTTTTGTCATCAATCAATTCTTAGTGCCAGTGTAGAGTGTAACGCTTTTCAGTAAAATCTCAATGGATGCGTTCAACTACCTAGGTATTATTATATTTTTTTATCACCCGCGTTAGCTGTATTATGGGAAAACATCAGCTCTGACAGGAAGTCTCAGAGTATTTTTCAATAAAGGGAAAAAAAAGTGAAGAATTGAGTTTTTGGTAATGTTGCTGTAGAAACGTTTTAGGATAGTGTTTATTTCTCAGGTAAAACTGCAGTAGTGTAATCAACTCATAATCTATCATTGGCTAGTGCTATTAAGATTTTCATAGATTGCATTTATAAGAAAGACGTTCGAAAGAACATTTTCAAATGGGCATCGTGGCTTGTGTTTGGAGCAGGCATCAGCACTGATGGGTTGCAATTCCATTGGCCAAGAGTTAGAGAGGTGTACACTGCGGATTGCCCTCTCAAACTGCAGTTGCCAATATTTGGACTTGCTTCCTATAAGTTCAAAATTCCTTTTTGGAATTCGACTGGTGCAGAGGAATGTTCGAAGGCTCACTCTTTGTGGCAAGATGCTGACAACTGGCTCAGGTTATTAAATGTAAACCATCCTGATTACAGATTTTTCGCATCTCATAACTCATTCTGGAGATGATAATGAAGGATATTATGCAATGAGGCATAAATGTGGGTTTACAGTTTTAAGTCCAAAGAAACTTGCTTCTCCTGAATGTCGTGAAAGTTTTTATGGCATCTTTGGCTTTTTTTTTTTTTTTTTTTTTTAAAANGGGCAGGATGTTTATTCTGTAGTGTCACATTAGTTCACCTTTTTGCCCCTTGGTTGTGATTCCCTTTATAGTAGTTACTAGTTGATATTTTTAACATCCTGAAATGTTTCAGAAGTAGTAATATCTATAAGCAAACAGACTTGCATCATTGTCATGATGTCATGTGTAGGAGTTTGGAACTTGTATATTACAATGGCCCACCGAGTTTGAGATTGATATTTCATGTTGTGTAGGGTGGAGGTTTCAACTTTCATATAGGTTGGATGTGAGCCATGTTGAATATGGTGGGCTGTACCATGTGCATAGTTCTGATTTGAATAATGAACCATGAGCTGGTTGGATGTTTGGTTGCATTTGATGAAGTGTGTACTTGCCTTCGAATGGCAAGGAACAAAAACAAGAGTATCTCGATCTCGAGTTTGAAAATTTAGGGATTCAAATGCAATCTAATCTAACCTAAATTTTTTATTTTATTTTATTTTATTTTTTGGGACAACTAAAGCTAGAAAGTAGTAATCAAAACCATTTAAAAGTACTTTTAGAGAGAGTACTCAGCCACATTTCTTAGTTAATTAACTTCATGTTTCTAACTTACAATTTCCTCTATTATAGTATTTATTGTTTTTTATTCATCTGTTTTTTATTTATCCTTTCTTTCTCTCTTTATTACCTCTCTTTTTATTATTGTGTTTACCATTTTTTACTTAAGTATTATAATTTAAACTAAAATAATCTGCACTTCAAACATAGATTATTATGATCTAACTAACTTAGCATCTCAAATGCTTCTAGTGGGCTTCATTGATTAACATGATATTTAATCACACCATGAACTTGGAGTAGCCCAAGTTTGGTTTATTCCCTTGTCTGGCAAGTGATTTGAATGGCTAATTGATTTTAAGATAAAATATGTTTTTGGTTCTTGTGGTTAGGAGGTAATATCTATTTGGCTATTAATAATCAACAGTGGCACTAAAAACCCTATGGTTTGGAGTTGGAAAATAGGTATGGATGGTACTTTTGTTAAATTGACTATTAGTTGATTTAAAAAAAAAATGTGAACACGACTTTGGTGAGTAGATGCATTATTTCTCTCTCCTCCTTTCTATTCCCTTCCTCTCTCTTCCATTAGAGGCATTTGGCCATTGAATTTGGAATTAGGGGGCTTTGCATTTGAAGTTAAAGCCACGTTTGTGCGTTTGACATTAAATTTTGAGATTAAAAAAACCTATACATGGGTTTAGAAGAGGAGATTTTAAATTAATGGCATGGCTCTCTACTTCTTCATCTTCATACCTCTCATCCATGCCATTGTCGACTGTTTGACAATCGTTGCTGGTCAATCACCTATGACTCTCGGTCGTTGGTGATCGTTTTTTTTTCCTCCTTATTCGTCTTCTCCCTTCGTTTGGACTTCTTCTCACTTACTCAAAAGGAAGGAAAAAAAATTATATTTTCAATTAAAACGAGTTTCTCAATTTTCATGTCCATGTTCTAGGAGGGTTCCACGTTTTCCTATAGAATAGCATAAATTATTCTCTTTGGAAAGGTTTGAGTATTATTGATCTTAAAACTCGAGGTTCAATCTCCCTCTTTTGTTGAGTACAACATTCCATTTTTACCACACAAATAAGCATAAAAATAACCAAGAAATTAAAAGAAAACAATATTACTAGGCAACACAAGAATTTATGTCGAGAAACCACAACCCCACCCGAAAGAAATTCACTATGTGAAAAAATGTTGCAATCACACAATAATTCTCTATGATCCTAATTACCAAAGCATTCTCTCGAAAGTTTTGTATTAGTCACACTTTCAAACTAGAGAATACAAAAGTAAATTGAATTAGAATGCATTCAAGCTTAAAGTCTTTCTAATTGGGATGATTTGAAACAAAAGGCAGAAGCTCATTTTAATAATACTTTGGACTCACCACTTTTTTGAAGTTTTCTAACGTGGGATAATTGTAATTCTAATATTTTGTCAAAACTCAAGATTCCCTACATTTTCAAAAAAAAGAAAAAAAAAATGTCAACCTAAGAATAGTCTAACCAGTTGAGATATGTACCATCAACCAATCAAGATTGGATGTTCAAAGCACTTCACATATATTATTGAACTAAAAACATTCTAAAATCGCACCAAACTTGATTATAACTTAATTCATCAAATATTTGCATCTTTCATAAACCTTAAGCTCTGATTCTTATCACTTGGTTAGACTCATAATTATTAAAACTAATTAACAAATTCTCTAATTCTCTACATCGCACACATAATTAGATATAACATTGTGAATAATAATCATTATATAGGATAATTTTCAACATGTATGATGTAGCTCTCGTAGCTCAGTTGGTTAGAGCACCCGTTTAGTAAGCGGGAGGTCTTGAGTTCGACTCTCAACGAGAGCAAGGTTTTAATCCATAATTTTTCTACATTTTCATACAGACCACAAATGGGCCGAACGTAGGCCCAATGCAAGTTTTATTTAATTATTTGGCTAAAGCATGGTCAACTAACCAAAACGACAGGTCGACAATTGTTTTAATTGATAGTACTTTTTTTCTTTTTTTTTTTTTAATGACTTTTTATTTATTTGTCTTTTTTGAGTACAAGAAATGACAGATCAGCATCATGAAATGATGAGAGTATCCGAACATTAATAATTGAGTTGAAGGGTAATGCATAGACATTATCACACACATTACAACTAAGAAACCATTGGCTAACATTTTTATGATTCATAATAAAGATTCCCCAAATCCCTTCTTGATATTTGCAACTTACAGAGAGTGCATGTCATGGCATGGTAACCCAATTCACTCCAATCATAACTTTTTTTTCATTTTGCTCCCGTTTTGCATGGGCGTATCATATAATTCTCTCGATGTTCAAAATGTTATTTATTTATTTATTTATTCTCTATTCTTCCTACTTCGTGATTGTGTTTGCATTCCTCAATTTATATAAAATCTGTTCTTTTGGCTAAGGTAAAAGAAATAGAGTGATTCCTTTTTGTTTCGATGTAGAGAACTTGTTTGTTCACTTCCAAAAGAAGCATTAGAACATATACAAAGTCAACTCTTACCCCACTATCAAAGATNCAAGTACTTTTAGAGAGAGTACTCAGCCACATTTCTTAGTTAATTAACTTCATGTTTCTAACTTACAATTTCCTCTATTATAGTATTTATTGTTTTTTATTCATCTGTTTTTTATTTATCCTTTCTTTCTCTCTTTATTATCTCTCTTTTTATTATTGTGTTTACCATTTTTTACTTAAGTATTATAATTTAAACTAAAATAATCTGCACTTCAAACATAGATTATTATGATCTAACTAACTTAGCATCTCAAATGCTTCTAGTGGGCTTCATTGATTAACATGATATTTAATCACACCATGAACTTGGAGTAGCCCAAGTTTGGTTTATTCCCTTGTCTGGCAAGTGATTTGAATGGCTAATTGATTTTAAGATAAAATATGTTTTTGGTTCTTGTGGTTAGGAGGTAATATCTATTTGGCTATTAATAATCAACAGTGGCACTAAAAACCCTATGGTTTGGAGTTGGAAAATAGGTATGGATGGTACTTTTGTTAAATTGACTATTAGTTGATTTAAAAAAAAAATGTGAACACGACTTTGGTGAGTAGATGCATTATTTCTCTCTCCTCCTTTCTATTCCCTTCCTCTCTCTTCCATTAGAGGCATTTGGCCATTGAATTTGGAATTAGGGGGCTTTGCATTTGAAGTTAAAGCCACGTTTGTGCGTTTGACATTAAATTTTGAGATTAAAAAAACCTATACATGGGTTTAGAAGAGGAGATTTTAAATTAATGGCATGGCTCTCTACTTCTTCATCTTCATACCTCTCATCCATGCCATTGTCGACTGTTTGACAATCGTTGCTGGTCAATCACCTATGACTCTCGGTCGTTGGTGATCGTTTTTTTTTCCTCCTTATTCGTCTTCTCCCTTCGTTTGGACTTCTTCTCACTTACTCAAAAGGAAGGAAAAAAAATTATATTTTCAATTAAAACGAGTTTCTCAATTTTCATGTCCATGTTCTAGGAGGGTTCCACGTTTTCCTATAGAATAGCATAAATTATTCTCTTTGGAAAGGTTTGAGTATTATTGATCTTAAAACTCGAGGTTCAATCTCCCTCTTTTGTTGAGTACAACATTCCATTTTTACCACACAAATAAGCATAAAAATAACCAAGAAATTAAAAGAAAACAATATTACTAGGCAACACAAGAATTTATGTCGAGAAACCACAACCCCACCCGAAAGAAATTCACTATGTGAAAAAATGTTGCAATCACACAATAATTCTCTATGATCCTAATTACCAAAGCATTCTCTCGAAAGTTTTGTATTAGTCACACTTTCAAACTAGAGAATACAAAAGTAAATTGAATTAGAATGCATTCAAGCTTAAAGTCTTTCTAATTGGGATGATTTGAAACAAAAGGCAGAAGCTCATTTTAATAATACTTTGGACTCACCACTTTTTTGAAGTTTTCTAACGTGGGATAATTGTAATTCTAATATTTTGTCAAAACTCAAGATTCCCTACATTTTCAAAAAAAAGAAAAAAAAAATGTCAACCTAAGAATAGTCTAACCAGTTGAGATATGTACCATCAACCAATCAAGATTGGATGTTCAAAGCACTTCACATATATTATTGAACTAAAAACATTCTAAAATCGCACCAAACTTGATTATAACTTAATTCATCAAATATTTGCATCTTTCATAAACCTTAAGCTCTGATTCTTATCACTTGGTTAGACTCATAATTATTAAAACTAATTAACAAATTCTCTAATTCTCTACATCGCACACATAATTAGATATAACATTGTGAATAATAATCATTATATAGGATAATTTTCAACATGTATGATGTAGCTCTCGTAGCTCAGTTGGTTAGAGCACCCGTTTAGTAAGCGGGAGGTCTTGAGTTCGACTCTCAACGAGAGCAAGGTTTTAATCCATAATTTTTCTACATTTTCATACAGACCACAAATGGGCCGAACGTAGGCCCAATGCAAGTTTTATTTAATTATTTGGCTAAAGCATGGTCAACTAACCAAAACGACAGGTCGACAATTGTTTTAATTGATAGTACTTTTTTTCTTTTTTTTTTTTTAATGACTTTTTATTTATTTGTCTTTTTTGAGTACAAGAAATGACAGATCAGCATCATGAAATGATGAGAGTATCCGAACATTAATAATTGAGTTGAAGGGTAATGCATAGACATTATCACACACATTACAACTAAGAAACCATTGGCTAACATTTTTATGATTCATAATAAAGATTCCCCAAATCCCTTCTTGATATTTGCAACTTACAGAGAGTGCATGTCATGGCATGGTAACCCAATTCACTCCAATCATAACTTTTTTTTCATTTTGCTCCCGTTTTGCATGGGCGTATCATATAATTCTCTCGATGTTCAAAATGTTATTTATTTATTTATTTATTCTCTATTCTTCCTACTTCGTGATTGTGTTTGCATTCCTCAATTTATATAAAATCTGTTCTTTTGGCTAAGGTAAAAGAAATAGAGTGATTCCTTTTTGTTTCGATGTAGAGAACTTGTTTGTTCACTTCCAAAAGAAGCATTAGAACATATACAAAGTCAACTCTTACCCCACTATCAAAGATTTGACAACTCATTTTCAAAACTTGTGAACAATGACACTCTTCTTCTGCCTAAGTATATATATTTATATTTGGTGTCTAAAATTTAGATAAACTTATTTTCTGCCACTCTATTTCCAAAGAACTAGTTTTAAAACTTTTGTTTCTGGAGGAATGAGAGAATAATGGAAACACTTTGCATGGGATTAAAGAAAAGAGGGTGGCAAAAGCTAGAAAGAAGCAATGAGAAGACCCATAAGACACAAATGGTAATAATGAGGGGAAAAGGAGAAAAAAGAGAGAAGGATGAAGAAGATAATGTATGTTTATATCTTTATATTAAGTTGGTGATTGTTGAGTAATGAGAAGACGTGTTGGTAAGGGAGGAGGCAAAGGACTAAAGCCTTTAAAAGAAAAACAAGTTTTGAGGTCTAAAGAAATGTGCAAATTGAGACCAAAAAAAAAAAAAAGGTTTTTATTTATAATTTAAAAATGAATTAGGTTGCAAGGCTGGCAAATGGGTGTTTTTTTGTGGAATTTTGTGAATGGAAATTGTCTATTTTGATGCTTAAGGGGCCCTTTTCATTGCCTTTTCTTTCTTCACACGTAGTTTCCAATTTCGCTTTCAATTATTCTCTTTCAAAAGAGAGAAAAAAGAAACTATACTTTTTTCTTTCTTTCTTTTCTTGTATCGATAATAATCTCACGTGCTCAATTATGTTTTTCCTTTTTTCTTTTCCTTTCAACCTACTTCACTCTAGTGAAACCTAAGGTGGGGGTTTAACCATTATTCAAATTTCAAATTTGTTTTTTTGTGGTATGTTGTTTTTTTAGCTGTTATTGATGCACAAATTCGTATGAAGAAAAATGCACCTGATTTTCACACGACAACAACCATAAATTTGTAATTTCAAAAAGAGAATATTTACCAAAATTTAAGATTAAGATTCTAAGACGTCTCATATAAAGTCATAATAAAAAATTACTTCACCTTCTCCTCTTACGATTAAGATGAGATACATATTCTCTTATCCTACATAAGTCATGATTTGATTTCATTAGATCACCTTAAATTTGATCCCCAATCTACTTCATTTTGAATTTATCTTCCTTGATCTTTTCTTAACCTTTGATCTATTTCTTCAAGTCCAAGTTTATCAATAACATATGGTATATGAGTCAAAATATCTTTGAAAGTAAAAATAATTGTTGTTATCTATTTTAAATAGGTTGTCACCTGACACTACTGACTAATTTTTGCTAGGAAAATGCTTAAGTAAACTTCTATATCTAGTGGCCTAGTTTAGGTACAAGATTAAGATTTTATCCTAGCTTGTGTTTGGAACTTTGGCCATAACTTGACCAAAATTTGGTTGACCCCATGTCAATTATGACCCAAGTCTTATTAAGGGTGGGATCACATTCACCTAGCTCAAGTGAGTTGAAACCTAGCTATTTCAACACTGATCAAGTAAAACCTCCTACTCTACTCGATGCTTTAAGCTATTTAATCGAATAATTATAACACGCCTTGGAAGCTAGAAACAAAGCACATGGCCAAAAAAGATCACATCCAATATGTTAGGATTAATTTGTGACTACATTCAAAATATAGAAGGTTATTGCACTCTCTATACACCTACCCATGAGCTACAACACCAACTTACCCTAAAAAGTTGTTGCAATTATATCACCAACCTATTCATGATACACAGTATACTACATACACACTATATTAAAATTAAACATGCTCAAACTCAAAAGTCAAAGTGATTTAACCCTAACAGTGTTTTATAAAATGTCACACTCAAGTGTGCCCTAAACAAACACCTATTATATTCACAAGAAAGTTCTTGATCATGTACATATCACTTCAACATAGTTTCTCCAATATTTCTTTTTACTACCCCTAATGTATCATGTGCCTGATTAATAAATCCAATTAACAATAAAATGTAACTAATGTGAATATAATATAAATAATAAATATTTTAACTTGTTTAAAAAACACAAAATGCTTATTTATTAATTTAAACATTTTTTTTTTAAAAAAAGAATTGTTTCTATATATTTTTTTATCGATATTAATATTTTATTAATATTTTCGTAAATAATTTTATAAAATTAGACGTCGATATTTGTATCGACATTTTAGAGATGGGTCTAAATCCGTGAAAAAAATTGGATACACAACTTAAAATAAAAAAGAAAGAGGAATGATAAGGGTATGTATATGATGGATATGGATGAACCTGAAAATATCCAGGAAAAAAAGAAAGGAAAAAAGAAAAAAAAAAAAAAAAAAAAAAAAAAAAAAAAACTCACATTCACACGGAGGGTTGGGGTGTTGACGTGGACATCAAAGTACTTCCATGATCCGACGGCTGTGATGCGAAGAAAAGTACTATATTGTCATTTTGCTTCATCCAATCCAATCAAATAAATAAATAAATGGTCCTTTTCTTTGTATTTCAATTTTATAATAATAACATTTTGGGACCACCTAGCTGCACCGACTTGGTTTTAACGGATTCTAGAGAGCCCTAATGTTAAATGCTTTTTTCTTTAAAAAAACAAAAAAGGTAAAAATAAATAGACACGAGAGTGTTGTGGGCGCACGTGCGAGGGAAGTGGCCCTAATATTGATGTAAGACGGCGGAGCCCAGCCCAAACAGTTCCAGTTTGGCCCACTTATTTTGTTTCCGTGTTATACGTGTGGTCCGTCTTACCATGTGTCCCCATCCTGCCCAATTAACATCGTCCCACACGCCACCTCCAAATTATTATTAACTAATTCATACCCTACCATTATTACTAATCAAAGTGTGTTACATAATATAGTTATCAACGGTCAAAATAGTTATAGCTCAACTGGTATTGTACAACCCAAATAAATGTCGAAAAAAAATGATAGAACTATTGCGGAGGGTTGCCCAAGGCAAAGTCTAAAGCCTACAGGTGGACTCAAGCTCATAGGATATCAAGAAGCATAGAGATTATGTGTCCCAAAAGAAGAAAGTAAGTAACTCAGATTTTTAGTCGAATAGCCGAGAGAGTAAATATATACCAAATAGAAAATATTTGAGTGCATGTATCCTACAACCTCAGGTGTCAAAAACAACCCTGATAGCTGGTGTTACACGTAGTTAGAGACAAGTAGTGTCAGAGGAAGGGCCTATAAATAGCCCCACTCGACGACTCCCAAAGGGAGAGAGTAAGTAATCTCCAAAAGAGATCCCTTACCTTACTTTTTGTGTGTTTAGTTGAACAATATACACTCCGACTTAGCCAAACAAAGAGAAGCGGGCCGAAAGTCAAGCCCACATAGGGTCCGCAACGAAAACGAATGTGGATGAATCCAAGAGCCAACAAATATAATAAACTCATTCCACTAATGACATAATATAAATTCTGAAACAGAATGCTGCACAAATTATCCTTGCTCAATTGATACTAATTTGCAAGAATATTAACTTAAACATCATAGTGTGTGGACGCACGACCACATTAAGTATGAGTAGGCTATTGCACGGGTTAGAACCTTGTAATTCAATCCCATACAAAATAAACTTGACGCATGACAACTTGATGATATTGACACATCAACGATAAATACATTTAACAAAAATAAAATGAGTTTATTAAAATATCATATTTATTCAAGTTTTTATTCATTTTGAATATAATTTTGTATTTAAAAAATTTAAGTTTGAGAACACCGATATGTTGTTTTTAGAAGGTATGCTATTGGAATTAATTGCAAAACCAAAGAACAGTTTTAAAAAAATGAATATGCTAAATGACTATTCACTCAATCTCTTTAACTCAATGAATCTAGATTGCATACCAAAAAGACACCTTTAATTTCTAGATCTAAATATTTATTTATTTCATCTTTGAACTTACAAAATATTTAATAATACCCTACAAGTTTGAAAAAGACTATCATGTATTTTGTGTTATTAATATTGTTACCTAAATTACGATGTGACATACCAATTAGATAAGTATTGATTGTTTTCTTTTTACTAACATGATAATATAAAATTCCAAAATGAGGTGGATAACTACTAAACAAAATAACATGGCACAAACAACATATTTTCTATATTTCACATATCTATCAAATTCTTTAGGTAGGATATATCCTTCCATTTTACTCAATCATTCATTTTCATATGTTACTTGTTTATCACATTATATATAATTCATACGCATGTCACAAACATACACATAATTTAACTAGATGACATTTAAAACAAAAATAATTAGACAATGAATGATATAAAACACGATAACAATATACTTCCGTCTTTTATCCTTGTAAGCAACCAAGACTAAAAGGAGAGGTACATACATTATTATGTAGATTAAGAGACTAAATGGAGAGAAAATTAGGGAAAGTTAATAATAGAGGAAGATAAAGGGAAGTGGATGGGTGATTTGAGAGTGGAGATTGGAAGGAAAAATGGGAAGAAGGGTAAAAGTTATTGATTTGAAGTGAGTGAAAAAAGTAGGTTTGGAGTTTTATGTCAAAGTTGGATGAGTTGCCACGTGGCACAGTTGTCCTAATCAGCTGAAATCCCAACCAAAAGCACTGCACGCCCACTCCCCATTTTCTTTAATACTCGCGCCCGCGCGTGGCTTTCTCCTTCTCAAAAGCACAAACCTTCTTCCTCCTCCCATTTTTCTATTCTAAATTCTTTCTTTTTCCCTTTCTCTATAACTTCAATTTTTATGCTTAACTTTGTCTTTTTATCTCGTGTTTCATGCCCAAATTTAGTGTCAATCGTGAATTTGAAATTTGCATCAGTGTGGTACTTAGCCACCAACAGTTCAACGATCAAGTCAATAATGATTTAGAGAGCCAGAGAGTAGAGAGTTCAGGATGTCGGTGCATTCGAGTTTTACCTAAATTTTAAAATTATCTAATGAATCTTTAAACTTTTGTTTAATAGGTTCTTAGAGTTTAAGAATGTCAAAATTAATAGTTTTCTAAACTTTCAAATTTGAGTCGGGGCTTTTTTAAATACTCAACATTGTTTTTTAAATAAAACCAATCCGTTAAACATAAATTGAATGTTGTGCGTCGATTGTTGAATAAGGTCGTCCGCTTTTAAAAATGTTGAATAAGTCAAGGACTTATTAAACACGAATTTGGAATTTTAGATTTCGTATGGTAATAGTTTGTTTTTTAGTTTTTAAAAATTAAACTTATACTCTCTCAACAGGTTTATAATGATTGTATCTTTCTTAAGTTAAAAAGTTGAGTTCTTGGTCAAAATTAAAAAGCAAAGATAAAATTCCAAAATCCTTTTTTTTTTATAAAAAAAAAAAATTCAGAACTCAACTTGACTTTTGAAAACAATATTGGTAAAAATTAGATAACAAAAAAGACAAGAAGTTTAGGAAAAAATGAATATTTATAGGTTTAATTTTCAAAAACTAAAAATAAAAATGAAATAGTTAGGGACCAAAACTTTGGAGACTAGATTTGCTTTATAACCAACTTTTATTATAGTTTACATTTTTGTATTGTGATTAAGACCATATAGTATTTTAAGGGCAACACTACATATTCATGGTAGGGAGGGAGAAAAAAAAAAAATATATATATATATATATATACAGTTTGCAGTATATTTAAACAAAAACTTTATCAAAAGCTCACTCCTTTTCTTGCAATTCAACTCCAATACATACATATAAACAAACACCCAAGTGGGGATTATATATTTCTTTTTTTTTTTTTTTTTCCTTACTTTGAACATTCAAACTACCAAATATGTACCACATCCTATTGAGTTTCACGAGATGATAAGTGCCACGTGTAACATTATGAGTGGGTGAAATGGTAGATGACATGGCACATTAAAATTAATTTTTTTTTTTTTAGAAAAAAAAAGGGCAAAGAGGGAAGAGCTTCAAAAGGAGTGCATGAGACTGTAAAAAGGGAAAGGGATAGAGTTGGGATTTTGGTGTTTGTTTTGTTGGTATTATCACTCAAGAATTTCCCCATCCCCCAATAATACATATTTCCATAAATATATGAATAAGGTCTTTTATGCAATTTATGGGGACACTTTAAAAAAGGGAGAAGGACTTCAAACTTCCAACCCATTTGAAAGTTTTGAAAAAACCCCCTCTCTCTTCTTTTGAAGGGCCTTTCTTGCAATAATGCAATTATTATTGATAGTATATTATTGCTCACCATTTGACTTTTTGGTCAACTCCAAAAACCCTCCCCTTTTCTCTATTGGATGGGTTTTATCATATTGCATGATATTCTATGGTACATATTTAAGTGAGAGTTTTGGATACCTACTTATGTGTCAAAGTCAATTTTATCAAACTTTATTAAGTTTTTCATATTTATTGTATTTGCTTTTTTGGGAATGGAGGTGTGTGTTGTAATAGAGATTTTTTTTTTTTTTAAATTATAAAATAAATCTTTTTAATTTGCTTGATTTTGTTGTGATGAATTGATAAATAAAAGTCTAAGATAGTGACAAGTTTAAATACTTTTGTTCGTAGACTTTCATTTTCGTGGAAGTAGGTATATATTTTTATAAATGAATCATTATAGTTATGACTTTGATGATTTGTTTTTCTTTTTCAAATTTTATTGAGATCAAATGACTATCATTTTCAATGACTATTTTTGTTCTAGAGTAATTGAGTTTATTTAGTTGAAAATGGATTTAAAGAGAAAAAAAAAAAGAGAAAAATAATATTTCATTTAATAATACTATTGTTAAAATTAATATAGAGTCTTATAAAAACACATCATTATTCCCTCCTATCCTTTGCAACACTTTTCTTTGTAGTGTCTTGAATCTATTATCTAGCATTTTGAATGACCAACCATGGAGTGTCACATTTACGATTTTGGCACTAGAGACGTAGCTAACTAATTGTTAGTGAATCGCGTAAATCTTTGTGTCGATTTTTTTACTGTTTATATTTTTTCTCACTTTTCTTGTTTGTTAATTTCATAACAAGTTGATTGAAAGTTGTTTTAAACTTTGAAATAAAGGTTTAAAACACTACAGCCCCATCCCTTTTATAGAATGAGTAATACTAACTAGTAAAATTAAAAGCAAATCTGCAACAAAAATTGCTCAAATTTGTGATAATTTAGCTTAATAACTTGATCAAGAAAAGTCTCTTCTGAGTGTATTTTGATCTTTTCAAGAGATCATATGAATTACTGTTCCTTTATTAATCTTGTAGCATATTCCTAGGAACTTGATCAATATATTTTAAGTTAAAGCATATAGATAGATGCTTTTCAACTTTGCTCTTAAAATAAAATAAAATAAAATAAAATAATATAATATAATATATAAATAAATAAATAAATAAACAATACCAAGTTTTATATGAAAGGGGAAAAGCTTTGAAAAATTATGTATGTAGAATAGTTTGTAGACCCTATATCTACTAGAAAGTTTATGATAAAGCTTGAATTGAAAGGTTTTATCTCATTAAAAAGAAACTGAAAAGTCCATTTTTTTTTCCTTTTTGAAGAATGCTTAAGAAAATCTCAAGAATAAAAAAAATTAAGATCCAATTAATTTCAAGGTTAAACTTTGTAAAGATTTTATACTAAGAAACGTAGAATTCTTTTCAAATATTACAAAATAGCCAAAATATTTATAAATATAGCAAAATATTGTGTCTATCATTAATAGACACCGATAAACCACTATAATTTATCACATCAACTATTACTATCTAGTAGTAGATATCAATGTCTATCATTGTCTATCATTGAAGTAAAATGTAAATATTTCCAACAGTTTTGCCACATAAAATAATTACCCTAATCTCTTATCGACTTTAGGGCTTTAGAATATTGTTGGGTATACTCTAAAGCTTTCTAATCTAATGGTAAATAATTGATCAATATAAATATATATGTGCATCTTGAAATTTAAAAGCCTTTAAATTCATTTACACATGGGATAATATCTAATTTATTTACTTTCCTTTTTTCAAAATAGGTTTACTTTTATAAACAACACAATATAATTTTAAGTTGATTTTCAATCTAAGGAAGAATATTGCCTCCACTTCATATGACGAGGACTTGAGCATGTAGAAATCCTTAAAGAGTAATTAATAATCGTTTTCATTAAAATCATTTTTATATTTTCACTTGTATTTAACATTAGTGCATGTAATCTTAAAATATATTTTCTTAATCTTTATACTTTTAGAAGTAAACATTTTAAGTCCTATAACACAAATTTTATCCAAAATAAAAACTCTTCAAAACAAATTGCTACCTTCAAAGAAAAATTTGTGCATAAGATGAAAATAAAAGAATTGAAGTAGTCACCTTTTTAAACTACAAGGATCAAATTAGACATTTTGAAAGCACATAGAACTAAAGTAAACGAAGTTGAAAAGTAAGGACAAAATTGACATTCTCAAAGCATGAAAACAAAAATAAACTAAAGTTGAAAGTATCGGATTTAAATAATATTTGATTTATTATTATTTTAATAACAAGGATTTTTTATCTTTAAGTTTCTAACAGCTAAAAAGAGCTAAAAAACATAGCATGTAAGAAAGAATAAATAAAACCTTCCATTGTCTATGGAGAGGTAAATTTTCAAAGAAGTTTTGGAGGGTGAAGGTTGGAAATCAAGGAGCCACTATAGGATAAGATGAACATATATTACAACAACAAATGCATAATAAATACACAGTAACTTAATTACAAAAAATCGACATAGTTTAACTAAATTTTGATCTCTAGAACTCCAAAAAATACTATAGTAATCTCGCAAGAATCATATTAATTAAAAATTTGAAAGTAAAAAGACAAAATGATGATTGATATTACTTGGCCATAACACATAAAATCTAGTCACTTTTAATGAGACAAATTTTCTTTGAACTCAAAAGATCATAAAAGCGAGTTTGTTAAAGTTTATCCATATCATACGATGCCTTGTAAAATTAGATAAACATCGACTAGGGACGAAAAAGAGGAGAAAAGTGCCTCTTATATATCAAAGATGCTTCCTTTTAGGTGGCCATCAAAGCCTTAGTGCTGAGACTTATCTTAATATCATAGAATAGGAATGTTTATTGTTGTTCTAGGTTGGTTTGCAATTTTGTTGTCTCTTAATACTACAAAGAAGAGAGAGAACAACGAAAGAACAATACTGTAGAAGATTTGAAAATTTTGAGAAGAGAAAATACAGAGTTTAAGAGTAGATTTGGGTATGTGGGTTAGTTAATCTTAATCCTATATGAGCTGGATCCACTCTCCCAGGAGTGACCCACTTTGAATAAAATATTATGATAACCCAATGAACAACGAGCCCCTAAATAACAGAGAAATCGACCTCCAACTAGGAACAGGGTTCTTCAACCGTTCTGCTCCAATCTCTAAGAGCTGTATATAAAAATTTTCTCTCTCAAATACCCATTTTCCTTATTTTATCTTTGATTTCAGCTAACCCCAGATGGATTCTCTTTGATTTTCCTACTTTTGGAGTCAAAAGTGAAGTGTGAAATGCAGCTATTTCAATTTTGGGTGTTTCTGTTGATTTCTTTTGTTTGAGATTTGGGGTATTGAAGGGTAAATCTGAATCACGTTGAGGGATCGATGTCTACAGCCAGTTCGAGTTCTGTAAGGAAAGCTGGTGAAGCTGTTCCCGACCAGTTTCCGGCTGGCCTTCGTGTTCTGGTTGTGGATGATGATCCAACCTGTCTTATGATCTTGGAGAAGATGCTTCGTATTTGCCGCTATGAAGGTAAACTTTTCAATTCCAAGTGATGTATTTCTTGTTTCTTGGTCATGGAATCTCTCAAATCTGTGTTGTTCCCTTTGTTTTTGAAGTACCCAAATGCGATATTGATAGTTTCTTGAGTCTACGAGTGAAATTACTGTCACTTCTGTCATCGTTTATTCTTCTTTCCTTGTTCCTTGAGTTTCAATTTTGGATGTGAGTCTATTTTGTACTTGGGATTTGGATACAGGGTTTTGTTTTCATAGATTTTCTTGATTTGAGATCGTGAGTTTCTTTGAAGATTATGAGTTTGCTCTAATTTTGATTCGTCTGCATTTGTTATCTCTCTTCTGAGTTGCCCATATTTGGATTAGGGAACATGTCTATCATTTGGTTGGCTGTCTTTATCTGAGACCAGAAGTTGTGTTATCATGTAAATGTAAACCATTAATGGACAAACTGTCTTGTTTTTGGGTGTTTCAGTAACGAATTGTAGTCGAGCCGAGGATGCACTGTCTCTTCTCAGACAGTACAAAAACGGGTTCGATATCGTTTTGAGTGACGTCCACATGCCAGACATGGATGGATTCAAACTTCTGGAATACATTGGATTGGAAATGGACTTGCCTGTAATCAGTAAGGAATAAGTTTTGTTGAATTTAAAGTTCATAATACTGAATGATGTTAGCTTGATGAACTGGTTTCTAATGATGGGACTTGTGTAGTGATGTCGGTGGATGATGGGAAAAATGTCGTCATGAAGGGAGTGACTCATGGTGCTTGTGACTATTTAATAAAACCTGTTCGAATTGAAGCGCTGAAGAACATATGGCAGCACGTTGTTCGCAAGCGGAAGAATGAATGGAAGGACTTGGAGCAATCTGGATGTGTTGACGATGCAGATCGGCAGCAAAAAACTAATGAAGATGCAGATTATTCATCATCTGCTAATGAAGGGAGTTGGAGGAATTCAAAGAGAAGGAAGGATGACGTTGAAGACCCTGAGGAGAGGGACGATTCGTCGACCCTAAAGAAACCAAGGGTCGTTTGGTCTGTTGAGCTCCATCAACAGTTTGTGGCTGCTGTTAATCA
Source organism: Citrullus colocynthis (assembly GCA_031780015.1). Taxonomy (NCBI): domain Eukaryota; kingdom Viridiplantae; phylum Streptophyta; class Magnoliopsida; order Cucurbitales; family Cucurbitaceae; genus Citrullus; species Citrullus colocynthis. The sequence goes on from QLSR01000057.1 coordinate 1,382,208, forward strand.
ACTAGGAATTGATAGTATGGATTTTTCTCTCATCTTCTCTTGCACTCCATTATTTCATATATTTATGAATGTATGTCTGTAGAGAAAATTGTAAACTTGTGGTGAGTATCAGATGAGGGCGAGGAAAATGCCAATTCAAATTTTACAAGGGGGAGTAAGGGAATATTTCAAACTTGAAACCATTTTAGTTTTGCAACCCTCACTTTGTCTTCTGGGATAAAATATTAATAAAGATCCATGTCATCATTCACTCCATAGAACTTTTAATTGAGTTTCAGCATGATTTTAGATTTCTTGAGTTTAAGCATATATTTTTGTAATTTCTTTTAAATTTGTGGTATGCCTTTTCTTACGTTTGTAAAATACAATCTATAATTACAGAGGCTGTTCCCAAGAAGATTCTGGAGTTGATGAATGTCCCTGGACTCACTAGAGAAAATGTTGCCAGTCACCTTCAGGTAAGGAACCGACCTAGAATTGTGTTCATTTTCACAAGTGCTCTTATTTCCTATTTCTGTAGCTTCTCTCCGCATGAGACTTCCTTGCTAGGATATAATTATGCTGCACCTTTAATGTATAGAAATATCGCTTGTACCTGAGAAGACTAAGTGGAATCACGCAACACCAGAGTAATTTAAACAACACATTCATGAGTGCTCAAGATGCATTTGTCCCGTCGATGAATGGCCTTGATCTTCAAACTCTTGCTGCTGCTGGTCAACTCCAGCCACAAAGCCTTGCTACACTTCAAGCAGCTGGATTTGGTAGGTCTACAGCAAAATCCGGCATGCCTATACCTCTTGTCGATCAGAGGAACCACATTTTTAGCTTTGAAAATCCGAAGTTGAGATTCGGTGATGGGCAACAGCCACACTTGAATGGTAATAAGCCAATGAACCTACTTCATGGAATTCCAACAACTATGGAGCCAAAACAACTTGCTAATCTGCAGCATTCTGCACAATCTCATGGGAACATGACAATGCAAGTTAGTGCCCAAGGAAGCCAATCTAGCTCTCAACTAATGCAGACACCTCAACCACAAGCTCGAGCGCAGATCCTTAACGAAAGCACCTCAACTAGCGTAACAAGGCTTCCACCAACAATGCAGCAGTCAATTTTGCCAAATGGAACTACTGGTGCGGTTTTGGCTAGGAATGAATTTGCCAATAACAGCAGAGGTGGAGGGTACAATCTAGTTTCACCACCCTCAACAATGTTAAATTTCCCCTTGAATCAAACTGCAGAATTGCCTGGTAATAGTTTTCCTCTTCAAAGTACCCCAGGAATGTCAAGCATTGTACCAAAGGGTAGATTTCCAGACGAGGTTAACTCCGACATTAAAGGATCTGAAGGTTTTGTGTCAAGCTATGATATGTTTAGGGATCTCCATCCTCAGAAACCCCATGATTGGGACTTGCAACACGTAGGGCTGACCTTCGATACATCTCAAGGTAGTCTCGACATTCCACCTTCTGCTTTTGCTCACCAAGGGTATGCCTCTAGCGAACAAAATGGACAAAATAGGAATGCATCTACCGCAGGCAAGGCCATGTTCTTATTGGAAGAAGGAAGTGACAATGGTAATGCACAAAGTGTGGGCCATCAACTCAACCCTCTTTTCGTCGATGGTTCGGTGAGAGTTAAAGCTGAAAGAGCTCCTGATACTGGCAGTCAAATAGACCTTTTCTCTGACCATTTTGGTCAGGAGGACCTAATGAGTGCACTTCTTAAGCAGGTTAGATTGCCAGTACCTTCTTTGTTTTTCTTTCCCGCACTTTTACAATGGAACTTGGTAAGTTTAAGGTAGTTATTACTAATAATTGTGGTAAATATTTTACTTGACAGCAACAAGGAAGCATTGCAACAGCTGAAAGTGAATTGGAATGGGTGTTTCATCATAATACTCCTGTTTAGAATGTTGCTTTAGCTTGCCGTCAGAGTGTGTCCACTGCTTAGATTTGGTAAGAAGAATGTGAACAGGCCATAACATTACTGGTTTAGATGGGGATGGACCTTTCAATTCAGCAGGCAGACCATTTAGACAGATCACTTTAGCTGTAATATTCTGAAGCACATTTAGCACTAAAGCATACTATGCAAATTGCATATGTGCTGATTCTTTCGACCGCTTCCACAGAGAGACTAACTCAAGTCTAATTGTGGAACTGGCCATTACTGCGGTGCTCTTGACGCATGGAATCGAGATTTTTGATGCAATTGCAGGTTTTAGGAACCCCCTTTATGACTCCCAATAACCTACTGAAATAATACTCTTTTTCTATGTTCAAAGCAATTGCAGCTCACTTTCATTGTACATATTCTGTTAGATGGTACAAGAAACAAGTCTAGAAATACTCGGTTATCTTTTTGTACTCGTAAAATTTTGAGATTGTCGTTAATACGTTGTTGCCATTTATATTTGTCTTTTAGTTTTAGCCATTTTCTCTTTGCTTTTTAAGATATATAGGCTCTAGTTTCATATAAGATGGTGATTCTCATGTTCAAGACTTGCTACATGATATGAAAGCAATGATGCATGGGTTATTTTATCCTCTGGCTTTCTTTTCTTGTATCAGTATTTAAGTTCAAGTTGGTAAATAGTTTGATTGATTGACAAAGCATCTTTGTTTTGGATATTTAGTAAATGGACAGAAAATGAAGTTGTAATTATGAGTTGAAGACCTGAAATGCAAAATTTATCAGCAAGGGAAGTCATTAGAGATTGTGTCAAATAAGGTTGGTTTGGATCTTCATTTGGTCCCAAAACTCTTAATATACATTTGAATTAATGAAGTCTGACTTTTAGACATTTTGACATAATTCAACATTTATATTCACAAACTAATTAAAAAATTTTGAAAGTTTACGCATTCAACTTTATGTTTACTGAATTCATTAATTTTGTGCTAAAATTCAATAATCTACAAAAACACAGACCTAAAAATTAGGGACTAAATCAAGTATAACCAAACCTTTTCCTTTTTTATCCACTTTCGTCTTTGTATTTTTTATATCGTATTTAATAAAGAAAATCTTTGCTCGCAAATTTTATATTTAGGTGCATCTCAAATTGCACCTATTTTATGATCCTATAAAATTTCTATCAAACGCAATCTGAAAAAATAAAGTTTCGTTTGGTAACTATTTAGTTTTTAGTTTCTAGTTTTTTAAAATTAACCCTACAAACACAATTTCCACCTTTTTTTTTCTTTTTTTTTTCTCTGACAATGTTTCCAAAAACCAAGTCAAATTTTGAAAATTAAAAAAAAAAAAAAGTTTTAAAACTTTTTTGTTTTTTAAATTTGGCTAAGAATTCAATGTTTTTATGTAATAAAAATGATATCATTGAAAGAAATTGAAAGGAAATAAGGTTTAACTTTCTAAAACAAAAAACCAAATAGTTACCCAATAGGACCGGAAACATTTGTGTCCATAAATATAGAATTTAAGACAATATGAAAAGCAACTTTTCAACTTTTCTATCCAATATTTACCTCTAGGCCTAAAGAGTTTGAATCTGATCTGTGTATTAAGCAAACAAGTCTTGATGATAAATACATGAATAAAAGTAGGTGTAACATTTATAATAACAAAAATTACAAAACTTCAAAATAATGTTTTTAACTACCAAAGGTCATTCAGAACCAATCACATACACAACCCTCTCTCCAGCACATATATTGTAGCAGCTCAAAAAATACAAGCCATGAGAACTGGCAGAGCAATGATGCATTTTAAACCAGACTTGATTTACTTCAGCTTCTCTACTGTAGAGTGAGAGTATAAAACCTATCATTTCTCAGAGTATTCATCTCACTCAAGTCTCTAAAAATACTCCATATCATCTTCAACCCTCAAAGAATAAAAAAATGAACAGCAGCTACAACACAATGCCATCCTTCTCATTCTTTCCTGACTATTGCTGAATGAACACGAACACGAGTAGTAGCATTAGGATGCTCAAGACGAATGAAGCTAAGTTCCTTTGGCTGTAGTTGGCTGGGAACATTTTTGGAAGTAAGCATTCCTCCCCATTGAAGAATACTTTTGTGGGGAACCCATCTCCAGCAGCCATGTTAAGACCTTGTATGTTCTTCTTTGTAAATGAGATCACAGATTGCTGTTTTCCAGGTACCCGTGGATCTTTTGATGGGTTCGCCCCATCTGTTTCTCCCACGAGATAGTTTAGTCCAGGATTACCCTGCATAAAGATAGTATTGTTGGAACCATTCAATTCCAAGGTGGTTGCATTGAACGAATACATTGCCTGGAAACCAGGTGCTGCTTTGTTCATCTGAACTGCAGCAAACCAATCTGCAAAATTCACTTCGTCCCAGTTGAAGAGAGTGATCCTAGCACTCCATCCGTCTCTATAATCAGTATATAAATGCCAATTGATACTGACACCGCAGTTATCTGCACAAGGCATTGGGTTAGGAGTAGGGAAATGTTTAATATCAGCCCAAGCAACAGCCATGGCGGTCCTATTCTCAAAAGGAACGAGAAGGGCTTCAGGTGGGAGGAGCATCGCAGGGGAGGTTGCATTACAGGTCCGGGCTGAGTTTTGCGAGCATCCACAAGCACACGTTCTGCACGGGATGACAGAATCATTGTAGTAAGATGAAAACGAAACACAGCACTTGGGGGTGTCATCCTTTGCATGTGTTATATTGCAAACAACCTGCCAGCTCGCTACTGCAGTCGAATTCAGTGGTAAACCACTTGAGTCGGGGAATTTGCTAGGACTTACCCTCACTGGCTGGCCACATTTATATGTGGGGTTGAGAATGCCACTGATCTGCCAATTCTGAGGTGGTGTAATCTGGGATCTATTAAGATCCGGTGGCATTTTAAACACTTGCATCTGAAATGCAGAAATCGACTTAGTCGGGTCCATATGAGATGGCAAGATTGTCCCATTTCGACAGCAGAAAGGGATCAACCCGAGAGTGGTGTCGTTGGCCTTGGTTGGAGGTAAATCAACAATAGTTGGCCTTCTTTCACAACTTAATACATTGGAAAAGTCTAACTCCCGATAATAAGTGCCTTGTCTACCAAAAATGCAGTCAGTAGAATCAACAACCGAAGGATAAGCCCCTTTCATTGAATAGATAAACTCATCCCTCATCCAATCCCAGCTCAATTTCCAATAGTCAAGACGACCAAGGGGATTATGGTTAGAGATTGTAACTTGTGCCCAGTAACTTGAATCATATGTCCTTGTCACGTCATACATAATCGTTAGATCACCATTTTGACGAGGCAAGAACGCTTCACTGGTTGTGATATTTGTTTTCACGCGTAGATCGGGTGTGCAACAGACGTGCATCTCACTCTTTCCTGATATTGTGAGAAAGAAATTCAAACTCAAACTCAAACCCAGCTCAAGAAATTTCAGGCAGAATTAAAAGCAAAAGAAAGCTTCCAAAAACCCCCCAAAAAATGAAGGCCCACCAAGAGCTAATCGAACTCCCAATCATAAACAAACTCAATGTAAAACTAAGCAGACACCCAGATGGCAAAAATTACGACTACTCAGAAACTGATCAGAAACTACAGAAAATTTGAATAGATCACCAGAATCTTGCTTCGTATAAACAAAGTTACTGATGCATAACGAGCAGAAAGAAACCGAAATTCTAAAATCTTCCAATAACTGAGAAACTGATCAGAAACTGCAGAAGATTTGGGATAAATCGCTAGAATCTAGATTGGGGGTTATCTAGTTCAAACACAAGGTTAATGTAAAAACAAGCAAAAACCCAGATTGTAAGATTGTGCAACTACTTAAGAAACAGCTGGAAATTTGGGATAAATCACCAGAAAGTAAAGCGACAGAGATGGTACCTTGTAAAGTTGGCTTGGGACAAAAATATCCATCATTTGCAAGAGATATATTCGAAGGCATCGGACTTTTCGGAGGGGCAACCCCAAATTGGGTCCCAAGTAACTTGACTTGGACTTGCATCTGAGTGATGTCCCCAGCAGTTTCAATGGCGGTCTTCAAGTCAGTCATCGGAAAACCAGCGAAGACAGTCCCATTACCAACGTTACCAGGGAAGGAATTACCATCGGCGAGGACAGCGCCGGAGGCGGAGACCAAGAACTCATCGTGTTGAAACCCCACAAAAACCATCCAAGACTTGAGCTCCGTAAGGCCGTTGTTGAGTATGGAGAGAGTGGACTCGAAGCGGTAGGGCTGGCGAGCGAGAACAGTGAGATTTGGGGGAAGCTTGGTTCCTTGATCGAAAGTATAGGACAAGAAGATGCCATTGCAGGAACCGGCGGCAGGAGGTGGAGCTTGGTCAGTTGGCTGAGAAATCGAAAAGGGTATGGCCGTAAAGATGAGGAAGAAGATGAGATCCGCGAAGGCCATGATTTTGGGGATTTTGGGGTTTGTGGGTTTGAAATTTTGAAATGAAATAGAGTGGAATTTAGAGAGAGAAAACGCGTAGATAGAGAGAGAGAGAAAGTGATAAACAGCGAAGAGAAAATTCAAAGCACGTTGTATATGAAAATTGTTTGCTGAGGAAAGAAGAATTTGTATAATAAAATGGCCGTCTTTGAGCTGTTCAAGAGGACTTGGCCAAAAGCCATGAACCAGTGGGGAGACTATCCGTTGATTCTTATTTTATTTTATTTTTTTTACTTTATTATTATTGTTAATATTAATATTTTGTTATTATTTTTTGTCTGGGGATGGGACGTGAAAAACAAAAGGCCAATTATATATTTGTTTATTTATTTATTTTTGGCTTTTTTCATATAAAGTTCAAAATGAAACCACTTTCGTTTGAATAATTTTAGAGCCCCTCGACCATCCGCAAGAATGACGAAAGGTTTTGTAATCATTAATCATATTTTCCCCCTTTTATGTAACATGTGAGTTTTTTTTTTCTTTTTTTATATTTTTTTTATAGGAGAATTTATTTTAAATAATAATTGTTGATAATATTTACAAATAGGAACACAAATTCCAGTATTTTGTTTTCAAACACTAATTATCGTGTATGTCTAAATACGGATATCTAATATTTTAGATATTTATATCTTAGACATTCAATTCCTAATTATTTAATATAAATATTTATTAAACAAAACTCGTCATCTAAATAGTAGTAGAAGATAAGACATTAAAATAAAGTGTGAATTATATGTTAATTTTAAATTATTTTAGCATAAGTTAGTACTATTTTTTTTTGTTTACTAAACATAAGTTAATAGTTATTGATAAAAGTAAAAGGTGAAGTAGAAAATTAACGGTCAAAACCTTTGTTCATTGAATTCTATTACTTTTATTTGTATACCATAATGGCATAATTTTGATTTTCGGTTGGTTATAGGGAAAAGATACACTCAAATGCGATTTTTACAAGTTTTCTAATTATTTTTATTTTGGCTATTTAAATTCAAATAATAAAATCTGCAAAATAAACACAACCATTTTACTTCGAATATTAATTATCTGACCTGTTCAAATGAGTATTTGTTAGTGAGTAATTTAAAAGATTTAACTTTTTTTTTTTTCATTTTAATCACATTTAAGATTCTATTACATGAAATTATAACTGACTTTTATAATACTGTGGGATGGAAGAATCAAATTTCTAACTTCAAAGTCGATATTATAAAGTTTATGCTATAATTTAAAATTTATTAATTAAATTGAAAGAGATACATAAATAATAGTATATAACTCAATCAAAAAAAAAATTTTTTTTTACCTATTTTAGAAGTTTTATTTTGAAAGTGTTTAGCCGTAGAATTGATGTGTTCAATCTTTTGAAAAAAGTCAAAAGGTTAGGTAAAAGTGCAACTAATTCTATAAATATTTATCTTAAAAAAAATCTATAAATATTTATAAGTAAAATTATTTAGTTTGGTCTTATTTCTTGGACTTCTAGAACACAAAGTTTAAACATGTCCCCAACTAAAATTTGTACATAATTTCAAGTGATTCCAAGTAGACAAAGTTTTAGTGTATAAATGAAAATAACATTTTAGATAATTTAAAAAAAAAAAAAAAAAAAAAAAAAAACCAAACTATACTATACTATGTATGCTAAAGATTAAAAACCATCAATACTTGCTCTAACATGAATATTATATGAATGTAATCTAAAGTATAATCTTTTAAGTTATCAATTACATTTATTAAAGTTTTAGGTTTGAAGCTCTACCCTTTATATTTAGATTACAATATTATAATATTTTGTAGTTAATTGAATATTTAATGAAAACTAGAACTTGTTTCATAGTTTATAAATATCTTATCAAACACAACTGTTTAAATGGCAATTCAATTTTGAAGAATATGTTCTAAAAACACGAAATGCAACTCTATTTAATTGAATTTCATGTTTTCAGATTGCCTATCAAATAAGTAATATCAAATTTTTGTTTTCAAAATGTTGTATTTTTTTAGTTGTATGAAACTTTTTTTTTTCCTTTTTCCTCTCTATGTTAGCTTGGCTCTTGTGTCATCGACGGTCGTTTTTCTTGTAAAATTTGTTGTGTCTATCATTATAATTTTAAAAATCCAAAAGACAAAATATACTTTTGGTCTGAGATTTAAATTTAATATTTAGTTTGGTTCCTAAATTTTTTAAAAGAATATTTTTAGTACTTGTGTTTTGGAAAAATATTATAAATGGCCCTAAGCTAAATACATACCCTAATATAGACATATTTTACAATTAAATAACAACATATAACTCTTAATAATGATCAAGAAATAAAAGTGGACCAATAATTCACAATATTTATAGAGATGATATACAGATACACACAAGAGCCCATATTGGCACTTTTAGCCCAATGAGGAAAGCCTTAGGGCCACATTTTGGGCAGATTTGTTATCTCACGTTTGTGTAACTATGGCTTTAAAATGAGGAGATTCAAATCTCTTGATACAGAATACTAAACTTAAATTCTCAAAAAAAAAAAAAAAAAAAAAAAAAAAAAAAAAAAAAAAA
>QLSR01000057.1:1396223-1411364 GCA_031780015.1 Citrullus colocynthis
TTTTTTTTTTTTTTTTTTTTTTTTCAGTTTTGCAAGAGTAAAGTGGATGGTGATCATAAAAGAAGAAAAGAGAAGAAAAGAGAAGGAAAAGGAGAAAATGGGCACTCTTGCCAACATAGAGGGGTACACTTGTAGGAGAAGAAAGTTAGACACATCTTAAAACTTGGCATTGTGTTGTGGTTCTTCTTTTGGGTTTAAATTGTTCTTAAAATCTTAACCAAATAATAATAATGATAATAAAACAACAAAATTTACTGATCAAATTGAACAAAGTCATTATTTTTCATTTTTTACTTGAATGACCAACCCAACTAAAAAGTATACTTCAAATCAAATAGAACATACAATAATTGACATATATATTTTTTTTTTTTTTGGTAGATTCCAATCTCCTACACTTCACATTTGTTGACAAATATGTAAATTAAAAAATTAAAAAAAAAAACTTTTCAAAAATAACTTATTTGAGATCTTTAAGATTTGAACTTTTTATAAAATGCATTTTTCAACTCATATAAAAGTGAGTTTGAGATATAACTTTAAAGAGAGGAAAAGAAAGTGCTTTCAAGGAAAAGCACTTGAAACAACCTTTTATAAGCATTTTTAGAATTTTGAATTCATCATAAAGGTAGCCCTATAGATAGAGAAGGTGTGAACCAATTGTTTTCTACATTTAAATACTCCATTTATGAAACAAAGAGAAGGACGTTAATAATTACTATTACTATTTCACTTTAATAAATTCATTATTTAGAAAAAAAAAAGAAAAAAAAAAGAAAAAGATTTAAACCCACGTGGAAGTTGCGTCTTCCTTACGCCTAGTAGAATGAAACAAAATAATAGAAAATAATAAATGCCAAATAATCAAGCCACCCAGTTTCTTTTATTACGCTTCTGCCCATATCCTTTGACTCCCCTCCAATTTGTACTCTTTCCCAAGTTATATTATCGATTCAATGATTTAATTAATTAAGACGTAACACACGTATAAACCAAGTATATTTCAATCGACATTGGATGTGTTTATAATTAAAAAATTTATAGTGTAAGTTTTCCTATTTTTATTGTATTAAAAGAAAAAAGAGATATGATGGCGCACATATATGGCCGAGATATTATTTATGTAATATCTCAAGTTTAGGAAGATAACATGAATGAATTGATATCACATTTGAACGTGAGGGATCATGAAGATAGAAATGTATGGATAAAAAAGATTTGAAAGAATTAATTCTAAAGTTTAATATGTTTAGCTTAACAATCTTATATACTTTCTAAGAAGTATGTAAATGAAGACAAAACATGTTAAAATAGTCTGTATTAATCGTGGGAATAGTTTCATTCTTAGGACATCGAGACCATTATGTACATATTTTAGTCGTGTGCATTGGAATAGTATTGATTTTGTTCAATGTTTCATAATTTAGTAATAAAAATATTTTTGTAAGTTGTACTATTTTTGTCAGGTTCAAGGTCGAAGCTTTTTTATATATATATATATATATATATATATAAAATGATTTAAGTATTAAAATATAATTTCACAATAAAAAATCAAACTCCTATTTACAAATTAAAATCATGTGACGGAACATGAAAGCTATCATACATAACAGAGATTATGTTTATATTGCAAGTAAAACAATGGGTAATCGTATTAAAATAATTGGTAGAGTATAAAGCTTCATTTATACTTTACTATTTCTTTGTCTCTCCCAGCAATAATATAAATAATTTTCTATTTAAAAATATAATAAAAAAAATTATTTTAAATAAAAAAATTGTTGAAAATATTTTCAAATAATAGGTAATTATCACCGTTTATCTGCAATAGATTGCGATAAACAATAAAATTTTGCTACTTTTATAAATATTTTGGTTCATTTTCCTATATTTGAAAACAACCCGATAATAAATAGTAGACAAATCCAATTAAAAAATCAAATCCAATAATTATTTTAAAGATTGGTTTTAAATATAGCAAAATGAACTAACTTATTTATAAATATATCAAAATGTCACTGTCTACAGTGATAGACATCTAGTGACAATGATAGACATTGATCTATTCGTGTCTATCACGGATAAATAGTGTCATTTTATTTTATTTAAAAATACTTTTTTGCAGTTTTATTATTTAAAATAATTATTTTTATTTTAATTTTTTCTTTCTTTAGAGGATTTTGGGGTCTAACAGGTTTGAACTCTAACAAATTCATTCAATAAAAATTTGAGAAGTAAGCTATTTTATCTATTTCAAAAGTAGTCATATATTTTGAAAAGTTTGTTATCCTTGATGTTTCATAATTTTTTTAAATAATTTTTTTTAGAATTTCAAACAAAAATTAAAAACTTGAAATAGAATAATAGTAATCTAAAACAAAAATTAATCATCTCATCATTTTAAATTTTAGTTTGGTTTGAATTTTAATTTTTTGTTTCTACTTGGGAGTAGTTTTGAAACAATAATGTAAGGTCACAAATAATACTTTAACAAGTTAAGATATAGGAGCAATTTTAATATAATTAACCAAGTTTTGAAGGGATAATTTATTTTTTAAAATTAAAAAAAAAAAAAAAGAAATAGAGATAGAAAATATATACTACAAATATTTATACATAATACATAAACGTGACTATTTGTGTAAATAAATAAATAATATAATGAAAATTTGAGAGCAAAAAGGATAAATTTTCACTGGAAGATTCCTTTCGCTTCTCTCCGCTTTACCTTCTTAACTAAATACGGCTGCTAAAACGTGTCGGTTTCAAACTCCCTCTTTGACCCTTTTACTTTCACCATTTTCTAATTTAACCCCTCTTTTTCTTCTTAATTCATAAACAAAGCCCATAAAATTAAAAACCAATCCCACTGTTCAAAAAAACCACTCAACTTCACTTCACTCCACTTCTTCTTCCATTTCCCTAAAGAAAAACCAACTCAAATCCCGATTCTCTCTCTTCCCCACAATGGAAACCGCCATTTCTCTCAAAATTTTCATCTCTCTCGCGGCGGTTCTCCTCAGTTTTCCACCCGGATTTTCATCCCTCCCGGTGGCCGACCGCCGGATCTCCGCCGGCGCAAAGTACCAAATTGAATGCACAATGTGCTCTGCTTGTGACAATCCCTGTGGCCAGTATCTCTCTCCGCCCCCTCCTCCGCCGTCTCCTCCTCCGCCCGTCAACTGCCCGCCGCCGCCTTCGCCCCCCAGTTCCGGCACTTACTACTATTATTCTCCGCCGCCGCCAGCCCAACCCACCTACACTTACTCCTCCCCACCGCCGCCGCGTGGAATCATCGGACCCGGCGGATACTACCAACCCCCGCCGTACAATAATTACCCAGCCCCCCCGCCGCCGAACCCGATTGTCCCATATTTCCCATTTTATTACCACACTCCACCGCCGGGCTCCTCCGCTGCCGTCGGCCGTTTGACGAACTCCTTGGCTTGCTCTGTTCTTACTGTTGCTCTGTTTTCCTTTTTACTTGCTCTGTTTTAAATGCATATAACAGCAGACAGAAACTTGCAATAATGGCGGATTTTGCAGATCTGGGAAATTGATGGAGCAAAATGCGAGGGAGAAATCGAAAAAGAAAAAGGGTTTCGATCTTCGAAGAAGACGATGAAAAATTCACTTCAGGAATTTGCATTTTGTTGGGGTAAAGAAATTTTTTCTCCTCATCCCGAAATTCCCTCTGAATATCTCTCTTTTTGACTCCATTGTTATTTGATTGATTTGTAATCTGCTGATTATATATAAATTGTATGTGTTTTTACTTGTATTCTTAATTCAATTCCTCAAAAAACAAAAGGCAAAAACAAAATTGTATGTATCGAATCTCTAGTTGTTTATGTTTGTGATTTCATTTAGTGTTAATGAACTGAATAATAGTGTTGGGACAGAATGATTTTTGATGTTCTTGATTTGTTCATCAATGGGGGATGTGGGTATAATCAATTTAGTCTGTACCTATCGAAATTGATGGGAAGAAAAAAAAAATCTTTAAACATTATTATTGAGCAATGCTCTGTTCTCTTAGACAAAATTGTGATTCCTAATCACTTTATCTCTATTTTAATATTTGAACAAAGCCTTGAATCATGGGTCCAAGCTGTTTGTTTTTTTAATAAACTTTTATTTTCTAGAATAAAATTTCAAAGCTGTTTGACTAGTTTCTAAAAGTGTTTCTGCTTCTGTTCTTTCTTCTCTGTTTAATTTGTTTATAAGAGAAAGATAAATCGTAAATATAGCAATTAGGTTCAAAGTATTTATAAATATAGCACAAAAAAATTGTATAGATAGATTTTACTTTCAAAATCTGTCAGTCATTAACCATATTAATGGCAGACTGTCAGTAATAAATCATATCACTGATAGACTTCGATCAGTGATAAAGTCTATCAGTGATAGATTTTGTTATATTTTTAATTTTTTAAAAATGTTGATAAACAGTTAATTATTATCTTTAAAATATTATCCAATGCAATCACCTTGATTTTTATATGTTTTAGATTACATAAACCACCCTATGCTTGATTGTTATTTTGTTTTTTTAATTATAATATTTTTTTATATATCAAATGACAGAATAAAATAACATTTTTAAACGAAATAAAATTACTTATTTTTCTATTAGACTCAAGAACAATTATTATAACTAGAAAAAATATCAAATTATTTACAAATATAGAAAAATTTTATTGTCTATCAGCAATAGACTGTAATAGACTTCGGCTCATTTTGCTATATTTAAAAGTAACTATAGACTTTATCTGATTTGAGTAGACTTTATCTGATTTGAGTGTTGAGCAGAAACAATTGTATTAAATTTCAACAAAAATCACTTTTACAAGTTGTTAATCTGTAAACGTGATAAATAATAACTTTTGAAATTAATTACTTTTAAAAAATCTCATTTTGTCCTCTTTTAGACTGAAATACGATGGAGTTCAATAATACAAAGAGCAAAGAATTTTAAAATTTCTTGGTAGATGATATATCTTATTTATTTGAGATATGTTTGGGTTTGTGCTATCTGGTAATTGAATTATAAATAGTTTTAATTATGTTTTCAAATGTTACAAAAAAATTTTAAATAAGAGGTATAAAGATTTAGATTATTGACTTCGAAAGAAGAGTACAACCCTTGCTATTTAGCTATACTCATGTTGACTTTTATAGGATACAAATATGAATTATGTTTTCATTAACTATATTAAATCACAAATATAAGAGTGACAATTTAACAACCTATTAAGCTATGGTTTGACACATTTTTATCATATCTATCTATAGTTAATCTAGTGATTAAGATATTATGACTTCAACCAAAATAGTAAAGATTCTCGAATCTTCTTCTCCACATAGTCATCAAATTAAAAAAATAATAATAAAAATACCTCATTAGAAAAATAAAGTGACGAACAAACCAATGAATAGGTGTGTCATGTTAGTATTTGGTTAAAAGAATTAACAATATAATCAATTCAAATTTGAAATAATTTTTTTTTTATTTAAAAGAATTGAATCAAATCAAACCGACGGGAATCTTGAGAGGGATTAATCTTTTAGATCAGAAGCATATCAACCATCTTTCTTTTACCAATTAATTGAGAAATTATAGAATTCTTTCAACCTTATTTTAGCAATAATAATAATAATAATAATAAATAAATAAATAAAAGAAAAAAGAAAATGACACTGAGCTGTCGCACGAACAAAAAATACACACTCACAAGGAAAAAAAAAATTGAAAAATGGTTGTTTTTCTATTTTTCATAATAATTCATAATCGCATGTGCAATTGCAACCAAAAAGCCAAAAGAGGGCAAAGTGTGAAAGAAAGTTGCACCTTTTTTTGTCGAATTGCGTTTTCATGGACCAAACTAAATCTCCACCGTCCCATTCATTATATTAATACTTAAAAAGAAAAAAAAGGAGATTGTACCACTAAAATTGGTAAATTTTTTTTTTTTTTTTTTTTTTTATTAACGATATGTGGTGTCACATTCGAGCCTCTCGCCTAAAATCAATAGTATAAGAGTATGCTAGTTGGGTTACAATCGAGGTCACTAAAATTGGTAAGTTAGATAAATTTTAGTGCAAATTATAAAAATTACTATTGAAATATGATGATAGTTGCAATTACATCATTAGACTTTCAATTGCAAAAAGTGAGTCTTCAAACTTCTACAAATGTTAAAATTGAACCCTCATACTTACAATAGCATAGAAATTGGATCTCCAAATGATAAAAATTGAACCCTCAAATTTATACAATCGTTACAATTTTTATTATTATGCAAGTTTGCGAGTCCAATTTTAACGGTTGTATAAGTTTGAGGACTTGATTTTTACAATTTCAATTATCGCTATACTTTAGGGGTGATTTTGCAATTTGCCATAAATTTTAACTCAAAACTTTTTACTTTATCAATTCAAATTAACAGAGTGGTCAAACAAAAATCTATTATATTGTATAAATTGCAACTCTTTTTAGTACAATAAAGGTGGATAATTTAAAGCTAAGACATCATAATCGCTAACACATATTGTATGTCAATTGAGCTATGTTTGTTATTGATAAATTACAGTCTTATTAAAAATTAAAGGTATAAATTACAAAATTTTATCAAATTTAAAGTGAAAATGGATGAATTTGAGGGAGTGTTTGGCTCATGACTTCATAAGTCGGTGTTAAATAACTCAACTTCATCAACTCTAATCACAACACTAAAGTTTTTACATTTATCGAGAAACTTCATCTATCCTATTTCTCTTTATCGCTCACTAATGTTTCCTAAATCAAAACTAAACAATTTTGCACTTTAAATACAAACTTTTTAACTTCAATAATTTAACTATAAACTTCATATAGTTTAGTGAAGAAAGTTAATAGACTTTATCAAGTCTAAAGCTTAAAATGAATTTTTTTCCCCTAGTGGTGAACCATTTTATTTAAAGAAAAAGGCAAGGGCATTTAATGTAATTGTAAATATGGAAGGGACAAGGACTAGGGGTGGGGACAGGATTAGCTGGATCGCACGCATTGTAATGTGTGGTGGACCTTTTTTAAATGGGCATCCTATGAATTTTCTTTATCGTTTAATTTAATAATAATTAATAAAACCGTTATTTTCTTTAAGAAAAAATAGAAAGGTTAGTTTTGGTATTTTAAATTATAGATTTCATTGCAAACGTCAGCATCACCGGAGTTACAGCCTGGCAACGACTGTGGGAGCGTTTTTCCATTTCCACTACCATTTGTCCGCCCGATCTCTTGTTTTTGTCAAATGTCAACCGTCCCTTATAATTCTAAATATAAAATAATATCTATTCCTTTTTATTCTCAGTAAAACCATTTTTAGTCTATGTAGTTTTTATTTATGAAAGATACTCAGTTTGGTTTCATTTGGTCCGTTTGAAAGTCAATCAATAATTAAATCAAACCAATCGGTTATATAAAATGTCTATACTTTTAGGTTATAGTTATTTATATCTAGTCAATGGATAATCAGTTTATTAATGTTGTTCAATTATTGTATATATCTAATTATCCAATATTAAGTACCATTTTTTTCATTAAAAAAAATTATGTAACACTCTAGCTTTTGTAGTGTATAGACAAACACAGTTAATTTGATACCTCGTCTGTATTATAACCCATATATATAACAAATGCCATTAAATTTACCTTGTTTCACCATATGAATTAAATTGCTATAATGTTTAAATTACAAAGATTAAATTGTTTATTATCAATTTGAATTTATAGTGACTAAATTGTTGTATACTAAATTGGAGACAAACTATTACTTTGACAGAAAATATGAGGATTTAAAGTTAAATTTGGATTGGGGTGTCATGCATCACAATCTTATTAGACAATTCCACCTTTCTCATTTTCTTTTTCTTTTTGTTTTGACAATCTACCCCATCCTACCTTCTTGTTTAGTTTTACTCTTTCTCAAACATTTGTCTTTCTCGTTGTAGACTTTGATTTTGCTATGTCATCGCTACGATGTATGATTTTATATGCAATCTTCTTTTGCTCATATCTTCTCATTCGAACCCAAAATTGAACGATTTAAGATGCATTAGAATGATCTTTTCAAACTTTACAAGACAAACACTTCGAAAGATTGAAAATATTAGAACAAAAAAATTGAGTTTGTTATTAGATTGAAATTATTTTATTTGATTAAAGCTCTAAAACTTATATATATCATTCAATTACAGTAACAATAATGTCAATATTATCAACTTTTACATTGCTTTCTTAGTTAAGACATATATCTTCGAGATTGAAAGCAAGAAGTTAGAAGTTCAAATTTTTCATCTAAAGACTGCGTTGAACTAAAAAATAAACAATAAACAAATAAGAAGGAAAAAATGACAATGAAGTAGTATACATTTATTAACTAAGTTTTTATGTCTCATGTTATAATTTAATGAGTTGACCATGTACTTTTGGCGAAATTACAAATGAGTTGAATTTGGGACGAACTAAAAGTTGACATGTATCTCGAATTGAAGTTGACAAATTCTAATGGTGCCACATGTTTTCATCGTGACTATTGGATCGAATAAAATGATTTGAATTTGGTATTAAAATTTGGACTGAACTCCAATTGAGCCTAAAAATAGGTTTAATTTGGCCCAGAGCGCAATTAAAGGTCAAATCCAATTAGATGGGTCCAAGGGCCAAGTCCACGGACTAATCAAACCCAAGCCCACAAAACCCACATGAGAGTTTTTTTCATTTGAAAGGGTTTAGAAAATTTGTACTTAGATAACCCAGAGAGAATCATCCCTATCATTATAAGACTCTCTAAATTCTTGAAGACCTTCCTCAAATCAAGCGTACGCATTCAACTGAGAGAGAATCAGAGGATCAAATACAAGAGATCAAACCACATCCGCATCAAATCTACGTAAATTTAAGTTCAAGTCCACAAAACAAATTTCTTCAAAAATCTCATGCAAACAGTGTCAAATAATGAATGAGAGTAGTATGTACCACAATAATACTATAAATTTTTCCATGTTACTAGTATTACCAACAATAGAGAGAGTTATCTTATATGGAAATGGGAGCCTCATTGAGTATATTCTTGTTTTTTGGGAACGTCGTAAACACTTTACATTTTTGTCACATTTCTCGTGAGGAGAACAAAGTGGCAATCTTAGCTTCCTCTCAAGGGTGTTCTTTTATCTGAAAAATGTTCTTCAATTTCTCTCTCAAGGATTTGAATACAGGACCTCCTAAATCAATTGCTATGGTACTATGTTAAGTGATCAATTAACTCAAAAGCTTAAACTTATAAGTGAAGGTAAATTTAATATTATATCATCTACAAGTTTAAACATCTTAATTTTTACTATTAAGATAATACATATAAATTAATCCTAACATTTAATTTGTAATGAGTTATTAAATTACCAAAAATTCTAGAAAGGAATTAAGAGTTAATGAATAATCAAAGAATCAAGCAATAATACAATTAAATTAACGCTATGAAAAACTAACGAGGCAAAACAAAACTTAGAGTCTTTGCAAAAACAAAACTCAATGACTTGTGTGTTTTAATGCACTTCCTAAATTCACACTTGAAATCATCTCCTCCCAATTTGTTTAATTTTCACCACTCTTTCCATTTATGTTTCAAATCCTTTATTTTTTTTTTTTTAACTCAATCATCTCCCAAAATAGAATCCTTAAGATTACATAAACCAAAAGAAACAACCCATCAAATTTTGAATGAAGATCTTTTGATATAACTCGATTATAAGTGAAGAAAAAAACTACGATATTTTGACTAATTTCAATTGTTGGGCAGGACTTTGATTTGATTCAATAAGGGTTAATCAATTGCTTTTGATTTTCCTTGTTGCATTCATATCCCAACCATACATTTTAGGTCATAATTAATGCTATGATTGGAAAAATTGTGGTTGATGGAACCAAAACAGTAACAGAAACTGATGAGAATTTGATTTTGGCCTTATGATTAGTGTAGTCAACCCCAAACTTTGTCCTTGGGATGGTCATGCTGTCAAAAAGAAGACGAAGAAAACAAACCTATTTTTATTAATCAAACTCAAAACTTACAACTGAATATGTAAATTTCTTCTAAAATAATGGATCAAACAAAAACAACACACCCTAACCTAAACTTAAAAACTTAAAGATAAGAAAACATATATAAATTCTTCTGGTGTAATATTGAGCTAATTAAACTATTCTTTTGTTTATAGTTAATGATCCCAAATTGATTAACAGCTTGGTTAATCCAACATACCTGAGTCAAGTATCAAACACAATATTATTTAAACCACTTGAGGATGGAATTCCAAAAGCATGCTCCCCTTGGTGGCAGTTTTCATATTTCTGATGCATTTTATCAATAGTTTTTGGCAATAAAATTTATGTAACCCTCCATTTAAATATGAATAAAAGGGTTGTTTGAGTTATTTGCATTTTTGGTACTCTCCTCTGATTTTTGGATATGTCATTGAAGCAAACCTGCAATAGTACACACGCTGGTGTAATGTCGAGCTCAATACAATCAAATGCCTAAATTAGTACATGAAGTATTTATTTAGCTTGGCTAAGCACAAAGAGAATTGGTTACCCTTGAGGCGGTTTATAAGACCCACCCTTAATTAGTATTAGATAATATGGGAGTTTTATTGGACTGAATACCAGTTTGGGCTTTATGGAATTTAATACCATATTAGATAATATGAGGCTCCATCTTAAAACCAATTGGTAATTAGAGAAGTAACCCATCTATTATCTAATAAGGAGTATGCGTTTCTTTGATTTTTTCCAATGCGGGATTCTCAACATTTGGGGATATGCATAATACAGATGATGCCAACATAAGTGTGGCCCTCAAGGTTGCAACTGAGTGGTAGTGACAAGCTCAACTTGATCATTCTCTTTTTAGCGAAACTCCACGAGCTCGATTGGTAGACTCAAAATCCAAGGACTTGACTTTCCCGGTTGAGACACAAGCAAGACTTGTAGACCCCTTTAGACTTAGGTCGTCTTGTCTTGGACATTCCTCAACAACGTGCATAGAATAAATAAAAGGTACCTAGATCAACTTGGGAGGGCTAAATTTGATTGGTGGACTCTATGGTGTTTCTACACCAGATTACTGTGGGTAAGGTCATCAAATTTATTAATACTACTATCACTTCAATTCCCTTATCTTCAAATGATCATCTTTAAAATAGATTTTTTTTTTTTTTTTTTTTTTTTTTCTTTTTGGTTAGTGCACTTCTGCATTTTATGTTTGTTTTGATTCTTTGCTCCCTTCTTCCCCTTCTTTACATCAGCTCCTCGACTTCCCAAGGCTCTCTTCAACGACTTTGAATTTCTGAATTATTTAGATTCCTCTTTTTGGAGAAAGGAAACTATATATTCATTATATTAGCTAATCATCTCCTTAGCTTTCTCTATGTACAGTACATTTAAATTTTGATTAAACATTAACCTAAATATAACTTAATTGGTTAAAACATTACATTGGACAAAATACACTTTTATATCGCTGAGATTTGAAGTTAATGTCTATTTGGTTCCAAAGTTTCAAGAGAGACAATTTAATCCCTAAAGTTTAGAAATACTTTAAAAGATAGTCTCTAAGTTAATTTATTTAGTTGACTAACAGATAAGCACGTGACATATTATATTGAATTGTTAAATTTTAATTGAGTTAACAATTTTTATTTAATTAATTTAAGCTTGGGTGGACTATTCTTTTGATTTCTTTTTATTTGTTTTATTTCTGTCTCTCCCTTTCCTCACTTGCCTCCATTTCTTTGAAGCTTAGTTCTTCCTCCATGACCACCTACGCTTTCAAAAGGTAAGGCCTTTTAACTTTTATGTGAAAACAAATCCTAAGTCCATCCTTATGGCTCCCTCAAATTCCAGCTCCAAAACCCAATACTTTCCGGCCCTCTCATTGATCTTCTCCCTCTAATACTCTTCTAACTCTATTTGGAGATTAACTATTCACTTAATTTGTGGGACAAAGGTTCCTTTGTCCGTGATGGGTTTTTGAATTTGTTGTAATCTTGATCTTTTTGGTTGTTGGTTTTGGGAGCTTGATGGAAATGGAGGCTTGGACAAAAATGAAACAAAGAGGTTTGAAAACTTGCTTAGAGACTATCAATGGCAGCAGAAAACAGAGATTTATGCCATGTTTCTGTTTTTAAATTATGGTTAATTTGTTTTGCCACAAAATTTGCTTCCTTGAGATTTAAAAATTGGAGGTCCTACTCTGAATAGCACATTTTTAAGGGGATGGAGGGGACAGAGAAGAGGAAAGAGAGGAGGAAAAACAAAAAAAGAAATAAGAAAAATCCAAATAATCTAAAAATTTGTATAAAATTAATAAAAATGGTCTACTCAATATGCCCCATCAGTTTTCTGTAAGTCAACCAACCCTAAAATGTTTGAACCACTTTTCAAATTTTATAAACTGTCTCTTTTGAAACTTTAGGGACCAAATAGACGTTAAATTCAAACCTGACCAAAAGTGCATTTTACCATATATTTTTTTAAAAAGTTTAAAGTCAAGTAAATCCCACGTTACTATCATTAGTGAATAAATAAACATTTAACAACATCAACAATATCATCTTAGAGCGTCAAAGTGAAATTAGATCGGAGGTAATTGACATACACTCTCTCCCTAATTGAAGTGGGAGGCTAATTCGATCGCCATCCATGATTAAATAAGAAAAAAAATTATCATCAAATTTTTAGTCACTATTTATTTAAATATTGTACAAATTGTTTCCCATGGAAAGCAAAAAAGAAAAAGGCCTATAATAAAATTCAGAAATTTGTACTTTTTTTTATAAAAACACTAAATAACTATGAAATTAGAAATCCTCATTTCATGTTGGTGCCTAATCTAAAATATTGATGTCCTATAATTTTTTTTTTTTTTTTTTTTTTTACAAATTAATATTATAGAGTAAGTGGTGTCGCATTAAATTAGTCGAGGTATTTTATAACAGGTTTTAGAAATACATAATACATTTATCATATTATAAATAATCTCCTCTCTCCAACGTCCCTTCCTCTTTTAAGAGATTAAGGGGAAAATTATTATTTCAAATAAAAATTGGAAACTCTTAGGTTCAATAATCATGTACAAAGTTTAATGTGAAAACAATAATACTCTTTAAAAAAGACAGAATCCAAAACTTCTATATAAATTAGAAAATGGGGTGTGTAATAAGGACGGTATATAATGCGGATTATTTGACAAGATCAAAACATAGATCAAACTCGTTAAAAGGAAGCATGTTTTGTTTGAGAGTAACTCTAAAATGGTTAAAATAACTAACTTTTGTCATTTTTAAAATCACTCATAAAATATTTTTAATCATTCAAAATTAATCTTAATAGTATGAAAAAATCGTCTAAAATTGTAAAATCAAGTATTATATTGATTTCAAATTATTGAAGGGATGTTTTGAAGTAATTTCAAACCTAACAAAGGTGATTGTAACAATTTCAAAATTAAAACGAAGTTTAAGTAGCAATAGACATGTGGGAAAGAATTTGGCCAAGTTTCATTGGTGAAACTAATGAATAGATGACTGAATTGACACGTGTATATCCATTATTTTCGAGTATTCTACAAGTTTTTGTACTGCTTACTTGGCTTTTTTCTTTCTTCCTTATTCTGTCTCCTTACAAGTTCTCTTCCCCCATCTCAGAAGGAAAACTTTCTGGTTCACCATGGCCAGCGTCAAGCCAATCGGTTGATGACTCAGTGGGCGTTGCATGAATAACTGTTGAGTTTTGGCAAAATATTAAAAATGTATTTCGTTTTACATTGAAAAAATTGAAGAAACTGATGGGCTCCTACAGCTATAAAATAAGTCTATGTTTTAGTTTCAAGTCGTCTCTGTTTAGAGACACTCTAAGTTGTGTGTGCTAACTTTAATTAAATTCTTTTTATATTCTTTAGTTTGAGAGTGGGAAAAATGTGTGAGCAGTCAAAAGCTTTGAGAGAATGTTATGGTAATTGAGATCGGGAGAGAGACTTATTTTGTATGATTGTAACAATTTTTCACATAGTGGATTTCTTCCCGTGGATTTTTTTCTAAGTTTGGATTTTTCCATATAAATTCTTGTGTCCTCAGTTTTATTGCTTTCTTTTAATTTCTTCATTATTTTTCTATTTATTCTTGCGGTAGAAGATGGAGGTTTTTCCCAACAATAAGAGCATCGTTTCAAATTAAAGAAGTTGTGGAGGAGATCTAGAGAATCTATACATGTGAACGAGGGTTGATGCAGAATGAGTTTAGTGTCATTCAACTTGATGGTGAGTGACTTTCTATGTTCTTTTACTTTTACTTAATTCCATATTGGTTGTTTCGTTGTCCTTAAAAAAAAAAAAATTATGTGAGATCCATGAAATAAAATAATATATCATTTAATGACGTGTCAAATACTAAATAAGAAAAGTATGTACTATATCCTCTAATATTGTAAATTTGTTTATCCTAGGAAGGATAATTCAGATGCCAACTAATTCAAAAATGAGGATGCATGTCACTTGTTCACTAACAAGAAATACCAAAGATCCATTTGAACCATTAATCAAACTTAAGAGATTAAAAAGAACGACTTTTATTCATCATGTGTAGAATAATGTAACCGGTCCCAATAAAAATTTTAAATTGACCAAAACAAGCTCAACATAGTGATAATTGACAAGAACTTCAATTCTTTCTTTAAAGTAGGAGGTTCGATCTTCTATCTTTACAATGATTGTACTAAAAAAACCTTTGATCGTAAAAATGTGTATCCAACTATATATAATGTGATTGTAGTCTAATGTAACATTGGTTGCAATGAATATGAGTAAATGCAGAAACAAGTTTGTAATCATTCACACATGAACATAAGTTTTACATAGAGGCAATCCTATAACATCTCTCACGAATTGAGAGTAGAAACATTAGATTTTTTTTTATTGAAAACTAAATAACTAATATTGAGTGGATAATTAGATTTTTTTTAATTGTCATTTTGGTTTTGATTTTATGTTTTTGAAATTTATGCTTGTTTAGTTATGTTTTTTGTTTTTTTTTTTTTTTTTT
>QLSR01000057.1:1412407-1434645 GCA_031780015.1 Citrullus colocynthis
TTTTTTTTTTTTGAGTTCTTCATTTTTTTTAAAAGCATAATTAAATTCTAAGCTAAATTTTAAAAATTAAATTAAGTTCTCAAAAACTACTTTTTTCTTGAATAATTGTCAAATTTTAGATTGGTTAATAAGAAAAAGAAATTATAGATAAAAAATTATTTATAAGTTTAATTTTGACACATAAAATAAAAAATCAAAATCGTTATCAAACCAACTTTAAATTTCAACTTTTTTTTTTTTTTCCAAACTTTCATTATTAGTGATCCTCTTCAAATTATCAAAAATTCTATTTTGGTCCATATGAATTATGAGCATTGCACTAAAAAAAATCATAATTTTAGTCATTTTCAATTAAAAAAAATTTACTGTTTCATATAGAAATAAATGAAAGGGACAGTTATCCTAATGATAACTCTTTTGGAGCGAAATGATTGGATACAAAAAATCCATCCCCTCCTTCTCCACCCCATGTATATCTGCCACAAAAGTTATGGATAACAATTATTTTATTTCTTCACAAATCATAATTTTCTTTTTGTCAAAATGTTTATTTATTTCATACTTTCCCTACCTTGAGTTAAATTGGTACACCCACATGTTTTTCCTTTCTCATGAGTAAGACCCATTAATCATTAGTTCCTTCTTTGTTGTTTTGTTTTAACATTTTATTATTGATTATAATAATTTTTTTCATTTTTTTGTTCATCTTACAAAATAGAACTTCTGAAATTTTGGTCATTTAAAAAAAAAAAATCTTTTTCAAATTCTGATCAAAATTTGTAGAAGGCCAAAAATAACTCTAAACTTACTTTAGCTCTTATCTCCTTTTAGTTTCTAGTTTTTCAAATAATTTACTTTAATTTGCTTAATAGAATTATATGATTTATCCATCTTACATTACTTTTCCATTAATTATTTAACAAGAGGATTGAACACTTGAGCAAGTAAACATTTATTAATCAAATAAATGAATCAAAGATCAAATTTGTTTTAATTAAGTACACAAAAAAGGACAGTAATTGAAATGGTCCTTTAATGCTAGGTTCATATACTAAATTTAAAATTTAAAAAAAAAAAATAAAAAAAAAAAAAAAAAAAAAAATGAAACTTTTCAAATCAAAATAAAAGAGGCAATTATTTTTCAAGACCAAAATAGGACTTTAATATAGTATTAATTAACAGTATAGGTGCTTTAAGTAATTTCAAATTTCCACATTTGACAATAGAATCCCAATTTTCATCATAATTCAATTTTGTAATTGGGAAATTTCTCAGTTTGTTGTGGATTCTTAAAATCTATTTGTTATTTGTTAAGAAGAATCCTAGAATCAAAAAAAATGAACTTTGACTTCAAAAGATACTCTTCCCATTTTCTTAAAATATTTGTAATTCCAAACATCAAATAATTGTGTGAAAGGAGAAAAATGTCCATTCAAAGTATGGACAAGCATTGCCTCTCAATTGTGTTGTATTAATTTGTCAATTCTATAAACTCCCTTGACCTTACTTTCCCATGTTAAGGCTCAAATTTTTGGTGACATTTGACCAAACAACCAAAAAGAAAAATAAATTCTATTGTAAATTTCTCTAACACAAAACATACGTTTCAATCACCAAACATAACTAAAATGATAGAACATTAATACCTTTTTTATAAATTAGAACTTCAAATTCCCTTTCACTTCATTATTTCAACTGTTTAATGCCACCATCACACAAAAACCAATAAATGAACACACCAGCAAACAAGTTTCTTAGGAATTACAACTTCAAATAAAGGCCTATTGAACTGAGTTTTTTTTTTCTTTTTTTGATTAACCATCCTTATTGAGATCATCAAGAGACAAGAGAATTAGCAATGACAGTGTTCAAAATTCATTATCCGACTCTCTTCAACAAAACTACATTACTCATTACTCTCCAACATCCAAAAAAAAAAAAAAACAAATGGTTAGTTAATACAACAAAAAGGGGAAGAGATCCTAAAGTGGGGAGGAATAATAATGAACTAAGAATTTCACTCAATATTTGGGGAAAGATTTAACAAAATGGATGAAGAAGATACACTTCTGGGTCAGATTTTGCTGCTTTAGAACAACTCTTTTTATATTTCTTTTTTTTGTTCTTATTGTTCTTTCTGATCACAACAATGACTGTTTCAAGCATAAACAGAGCCATAGGATAAAGCCATCAAAAGCACAGCAGCTTGTTCTTCTTCTCCTAACTTCTTCCTTTGCCTTTCAACAGTAGATCTCTGCATCAAAACTTCTCTACCCAAAGCCAAAAGCCTTTGTTTCAAACTATCTCTCAACTTACTATTGCTAATATTACTGCTCTTTTTGCTCTTCTTATCTTCAACAACCCCTTTGCTCAACCCTAAAATCGCTCTTCTCTTCTTTCTACTTCTGATCCCACACGCATTGCAAAGAGACTGGCAAATCAGAGAGAAAACAAGTATAAATCAGAGATTTGGATCAACAAAAAATGCTTTCTAAGTCTATATGAGTTCAGATCAATCAATTGAACTCACCTTTGGACCAGCGGGACCGCCTCTCCATAAAGGAGTTTTCGAAGTACCACAGTCGGCACAAGTCTTCTTGTTCTGCTCATTCACTTGACTCTCCTCCGACGAAACCCCACCGGAGTTCTTCCCAGACATGTCCTCCGATTCCGATCCCTGCATCATTAACAACCACTGATCAGAAACCTTAAAATCAAAAGTAATCAACAAAAAACAGAGGTTAGTACTGACTCTGTCACTCGGATCCATCATCATCCACTTGATACTAAAGAGATCTAAGAGAAACCGAGAACTGGAAGTGGGCAGTGAGTGAAAGGATCAGAAAGCAGAGAGTCAAATGGTGGGTAAGTAAGTGGGAAAACCCTGGATCGGAAACAGAGGAAGACAGGGGAAGCGAGATCAAAGAAGAGAATGAGATCTGAGATGGAAGAAAGAGATGAAACCCAGAAAGGGAAATCAATGGTGGAAAGAAAAGGGAGGGAAAAGGGATAAGAAAGAGATAAGATAGAAAGAAAGAAGGTATGGAGTGAAGAGAAAGAAGGGATTGGAATTCAGAAAACCGAGGGAAAACGAAAGATTGAAAGGAAAATGCAGAGGGAAAGGAAAGAAGGAGGGAAAGAATTTGAGAGAGGGAGAAAGGCGAGAATGAAATAGGAATCAAACCGACACAAATGCAGTGGCCGCAACCGGATCTGAAAATCCCATCTTAAATATATACACCAACAGAGAACGCGAGCGAAAGAAACCCTAGCTACCTCTTTACTCTGCTGTTTTTTTATTCGAAATGACGAAAGTACCCCTGCCCCAAAAAACCCGTCTCCCCGCCAAAAAGTCCCCCCCTCCCCACCAAAATCAACAAAAAGGGCGCCACTCCCACTTCGCTCCTTTTCTTCCGATTTTTTTTATCGAACATAAATAAATCAATCGATAATTTTTTTTTTTTTAATTCAATTAACTTAATGATGTGTTACACACAATATTCAAACCTAAATCGATCCTAGGTCAATTGGCATACAGTGTTAGTAACTACGAGATCTATGCCTTCAATTTTCCTATTCTTAATTAATTATACCAAGAAATACACCAAATTCAAATTCTTAAAGATTCGATAATATACCAACACAAAATGGACACGAACACGAAAGTTTATGAACCAATGAGATATTCTTTTAAAAATTTTATGTATCAAATAGACATTAACTTAAAAGTTTAATGATTACATTTAGAATCTAACCAATTTCAATTTATACTTTTTTTTTTTGGTGGAAATTCTCAAGAGAAAAAAAAAGTAGAAAAAAAAATTTTTAAATACTAATTTCTGAAAATTCATTTTATAGATGGCTTAATTCCTTCTCTAAAATTTTGTTGACCAACCTAACCATCCATTTGTGTAAAGCTAAATGTACTAACTAAGGATAAATTTAATCTTGAACCATGAAAAAAGTATAATTAGAAAATGTTAAAAGGGACGAAGCTAATTTATTTATTTTTAGTTACTTATTTATTTATATTGGAAGAGGCTAAATTAACTGTTAGTAACTAAAATATATAAATTTGGTCTTCAATGAATTAATGAAAGTAACAAAAAGACCAATCATGGTCTTGACCTAGAATCCTCCATGGGGTACTTTACATCTACACCGTCTGATTTCTAATTAGTCAACGTGGGCCCACCTTTTGGCATTTGAATTTGGCGGCAACTTTGAATTTCACCTTTAAAATAATTATAATAATAACAAAATATATGTATATTTTTTGTTTTTGGACCATAGGATTTAGGAAAAGATGTGATTGAAAAAACACCACTCAATTTATTTTGTTTTTGTGCAATAACGAATAAGTGGTAATGTTTATAACCAAGTTGCTTACTTAACACCACAACTTCAACAAAAGTAGATTATGTTATCTCATTATAATCTCTAATTAATCGGAATCAATCAACTATGATCCATTAATCCTATTTGTAAAGCACAAAAAGGTCAATAAAGTTATCTCTTTAAAATGCCTTGTCATCGTATAACATAGAAGATTGAATGATATCAAAATCTTTGGATTTTTTTAGAAAAAAAACTTTGAAATGTTCTAGACATTCTTTTTTAGAGATGACACGAATTCATACACAATGACATAAATATATTTCACTGAGCTTTTTACCCATAGTTAATAGAAAACTATGGTGTTACCAAAAAAACAAATTTTATGAGTGAAACTGTTGAGTTTAAAAATTCAATAACTCAAATGTAACTTTAACAAGTCTCAAATATTAAAAATATAATATTTTTATTGTTTAATTATGCATGTGTTTGTGTATAAAATTTCATAAATTTAATGTTTATCATTCCTCAACTCATCTAATTAAATTTTTTTTTTTTAAAAAAAAGTGTGAATGTGAATATTTCTCAAGTGGAATTGGATCCCTACAAGTTCTTGATGATTACGAATCTCACAAAATTTAAAAAGATAGTTTCGTAATGCCAAGGAATGATACGAGGGGAGGGAGCCAATACTATTTAATAAGTCATATTTTGTCTTCACCCCATCTTGTGGAGGGCAGGTTTGAATGGATATATTATCAAAAAGTTATTTTTATTTAAACATTTTTTATGAAGGCTCTTTGATATATAACAATATTCATTTCTTTAGTTACACCTTTTACAATAGTATTTTTATATACAGTTTTGTTTGAGGTTTGTTATATATTAAAAGTATTTATATTGATGTCAAATAGACGACTATAAAACACTATGAATTAATAATTTTAAAATACTTTCATTGTTTGAGATTTTTTTTTAAGCATATTATTGGTCTAATTGGGTATTAAGTTAGTTGTTAGTAATTGGTCATTAGAGATAATCAATGAAATTGGTCTGGTCGCTAGAGTTGGTTGTCAAAGATGGTCATTGCTAGAATTGGTTGTAGGAGGGGATTGTTGAAGTTGGCCATTGGAGTTGATCATCAAAGGTGGTTGCCAAATGCAACCATTGGATTTGACCGTTCAGGGTGGCCACAAAAGTTAATTGTCGAAGGTGGTTGTGTGAAGTTCGTAGTAGTAGTGCTTGAAGGTGGTCACTAGAGTTGGTCGTTGGCATTGCCGCCAACGAAAGTGAGGTAGAAGACTAATAGTTTTAAATTTCCGTCACATGTCAATATTTTCATCGATATTTCCACGTTTCCATGGGTTCGACATGACATGTGGGGTGAATCAATATTTCTGTTATATCATAGAGAAATTCATGAAAAAAAGCAACAAAATATCACTAATGTAAATATAATATAAATAATAGGCATGTTAACTACTTAAATCATAAAATGTTTAATTACTAATTTAATTTTAATTCTAGTTTTTTTTGTTTTTGTAACTTTTCTAGAAATATTCATCGAAATCAACATTTTACCAATATTTCCATCAAAATTTTCGTAAAATTAAGACCTCTATATTTCCGTTGATGCCGATATTTTAAACCGTTGAGGACTATTAAAAGTATTTGTAATTTTATGTACCATACAAATTATGAGGAGATTAACCATTAAACATTCAAAAACCATTTTTTTCTAGAAGTTGATTCCAAGTGTTGGTGTGAAACCAACTTACTTCATAAAATTATTTTTTTAAAAGCTATTTTGAGTGATTTTCCAACTTTTTCCATAATAATTTAATAATAATAAACAATTAAAAAATTAAACCAAACACACTCTAATTCTTCTAATTGCTCACAAATATATTACGCTAATATGTATTTGAACTTTGAGATAGTTCTTAATGATGTTGTTAAATTTTTTTGACAAAATTATTTAAATCCTTGAACTTTATGAAATTGTTCCCAAAAAACAGCCTTTTGAGAGTTTGGTAAAAATCAAAAGGCATAAGTGCAGAGTTTGGTAAAAATCAAAAGGCATAAGTGCATCATTTGCAACATTATTTACATAAATTGGTGTGTTATTGAAAAATTGAGTTGTAGATGATGCCATGTATACCTTCACGATAAAGTTAATTTATTTTAAAAAGCAATTTCTATATTATAGATTTTTGAACAAATTCAAAGATTAATGGTTAAAATGAAGACCCATTTCATAAATATTTTGTTTTTAATTTTTAGGTCTCGAAAATAAATAGTTTATGACCACTAATTCCACTTTTAAGATTATTTATTTTGTTATCTATTTTTTAGANGTTGTTGAAGTTGGCCATTGGAGTTGATCATCAAAGGTGGTTGCCAAATGCAACCATTGGATTTGACCGTTCAGGGTGGCCACAAAAGTTAATTGTCGAAGGTGGTTGTGTGAAGTTCGTAGTAGTAGTGCTTGAAGGTGGTCACTAGAGTTGGTCGTTGGCGTTGCCGCCAACGAAAGTGAGGTAGAAGACTAATAGTTTTAAATTTCCGTCACATGTCAATATTTTCATCGATATTTCCACGTTTCCATGGGTTCGACATGACATGTGGGGTGAATCAATATTTCTGTTATATCATAGAGAAATTCATGAAAAAAAGCAACAAAATATCACTAATGTAAATATAATATAAATAATAGGCATGTTAACTACTTAAATCATAAAATGTTTAATTACTAATTTAATTTTAATTCTAGTTTTTTTTGTTTTTGTAACTTTTCTAGAAATATTCATCGAAATCAACATTTTACCAATATTTCCATCAAAATTTTCGTAAAATTAAGACCTCTATATTTCCGTTGATGCCGATATTTTAAACCGTTGAGGACTATTAAAAGTATTTGTAATTTTATGTACCATACAAATTATGAGGAGATTAACCATTAAACATTCAAAAACCATTTTTTTCTAGAAGTTGATTCCAAGTGTTGGTGTGAAACCAACTTACTTCATAAAATTATTTTTTTAAAAGCTATTTTGAGTGATCCTCAAATGTTCCAACTTTTTCCATAATAATTTAATAATAATAAACAATTAAAAAATTAAACCAAACACACTCTAATTCTTCTAATTGCTCACAAATATATTACGCTAATATGTATTTGAACTTTGAGATAGTTCTTAATGATGTTGTTAAATTTTTTTAACAAAATTATTTAAATCCTTGAACTTTATGAAATTGTTCCCAAAAAACAGCCTTTTGAGAGTTTGGTAAAAATCAAAAGGCACAAGTGCAGAGTTTGGTAAAAATCAAAAGGCATAAGTGCATCATTTGCAACATTATTTACATAAATTGGTGTGTTATTGAAAAATTGAGTTGTAGATGATGCCATGTATACCTTCACGATAAAGTTAATTTATTTTAAAAAGCAATTTCTATATTATAGATTTTTGAACAAATTCAAAGATTAATGGTTAAAATGAAGACNACACAAACATTTAATCCAAGAGAGGTAGGATATAATAACCTATACCATTAAGCCAAAGTACGTCTTCAAATCCTATTTAGTCTTTTTATCTCTGTCACTAAAACAAGAAGTTCTGTCTCTGTTTTCTTTTCGGATTTCGAGGATGAGCCGGCCGATCCTACGACCTGGCTTCGAGGCCTTTCCTTACCGTTAGCTTAGCTCGACTTTTGTTATATAAATAACATGTAACTCAAAGTCTTTATTGTTAATAAGGTCAGCATTCAAGCCCAGCAAGAAGAGGCCCCTTAAGATAGCTTCTTCTATTATCTCATTCGAAAAGCATCCTTTCGCGCAACTTTAGCTGACTTACGTGCTCTTTTTAAAAGGTTAAATTCGGAATTGTTGGAAGAATTCTTTTCGGAGCAAGAACAGGTTCTTTCTTTGATCTTCCCAAGAGCTTCTTTTACTTTACGGAGGGTATATAGGGGGCCTTGATAACGTGCATTATAGCGGTCATGGTCTTGGTGCGGATTACCCCGCCTCCCCCTGTAAAGAACTGCTATTATAAGAGAATGAATTAAGATATTAAATCATCCTCCTATCTTCGACAAAAAGAACAGTTTTCTTCGCGGATTTCTTATTGCATAGCAATGTCAGTCGAGGACCCCGGACATGCGAGAGCCCAACCTGGGAGGACGGAAAGGACAGAGATATAAAGCAATATAGCCTGTTCGGAAAGCGCATCTCGCATACATTCTTAAAAGAAAGCGCTTTGCCTTACCTATGATGCAAAATCAAACTGGATGATACAAGCTGGAGGGGGTCCCCAGTGAATGTGAAATGTAGGATCGAACCATGGGAACGAATCTACAGGGCTATCACCTTCTTTGGCCAGATCTTCCAACCTTTTCACAATTACAGTTCACTGCGCCGGGTACGAATAGGGCTTTGAGTTACCTCTAGTCTCTTCCGCACCCGATTCTCAAATGAGAGACATTTCATTAAAAGTCCAAAACAATTATTAAAAAAATAGTTAAAAAAAGAAAAAAGAAAATTTGTGCAAAACATAGGTTTGATCCTGGCCTCATGGGCATGATAGGTGACAAACACCTACCCGGGTGGAACACAAGGCACATTTTTACATCCAAAAACTAAAATAATTTTTGAAAAACAGTTTCTTTTTTGTTTTCGCATTTTCCGTAACAAATTTTAAACACGTTTTTGTTGGAAAAAAACAGAAAACTTAATGGGTTATCAAGAAGACTTGTTTTTCAAAAACTAAAAATCAAAAACCAATCACCAATTAGTTATCAAACAATCTAGTAGTTTTTAAATACTTTGTTTAAAAAAATTGTTAAGAATTCAACTCTCTCACTTAATAAATACAAAAACCATGATAAAAAATTGAGAGAAAATAGACTTAATTTTAAAAATAAAAAAATAAAAACAAAAAAGAAAAACCAAATGATATTTAGAGAGGTCGCTGACGAAGTTAAGTGGTCACGATAGTTACTGCTGGTGCTTGGCGTCAAAGTAGGTTGTCAGCATTGATCATCAACCAGCATGAGACAATACTAGTAAGTGGCAACCCTAGTGGAATTGAGGAAAAGAAGCAGCGTGGGGATATTTTGATAACTTTTATATATTATGAAAAATAAGAAGAGATTAACAATTAAACACTTAGAATATAATGCCTTGTTCTAAAAGTTGATGTCAAGTTTTTTTTCCAAGCCAACTTATTTCATAGACTCAATTTTTTAAAAAGGTTATTTTAAATAGTTGTCAAATACTTAATTTTTGTAAAAATAATTATTAAACACTTAAAAAGTCAAATTAAACATGTTTGAATATTTAATCGTAGCTATAGTTTTGTTTTGTTTCTAGTGAAGCATGAGATAAAACATGCATGCATCCCTGTCGAACGCTAAAAACAAAAAGGGGTAAACCATCCTTTTCAGACAATAATATACCTACTCTCCAACAACATCAATAAGAACAAATAACTCATTTTATTTATAATGAGAATTGCATCATAATCCACCGTCATTCCTATATTCAATTCTCATAGTTCCAACATATGTTTTCCCTTATTAAAAAACATTTCTTGGTGGGAAAAAATGGAGATATTTTAAATTTTAAAAATTTATGACACTTTTTTCATCCTTCATGATTATGTTAACCATCATTAAATATAAATGATTAATTCATTAGTATTTTATTAAAAAAAATAGTAGGTGTTTTTTTTTTTTTCTTTTTCTAAATTTATGAATATTCTTCGACTTAACAATCATATTAAATAGAAAAAATTAATTTATAGAGTAATTAAATTGGACAACATCTTTAAGAATAATAATTAAGTATATAAAACATTTTGAAAAAATTGCAACTATAGCAAAATCTATCCATTATAGACCCCGCTATTAATATAGTTTATCACTGATCGACTTTGAAAGCAAAATCTAGATTTTGCTACATTTGCAAATTTTTTTACATTGTGCTATATTTGCAAATTTTTTAAACCTAATTGCTATATTTGCAGTTACGGCTAATTTATAAGTAATTTTCATTTAAGAAAATCTAAGGGGTAAACAAAATTAAAAGCTGCTAAATCCCCTTTACTCCTAAGTCTTGAGTTTAATTTTTATTTTGATTATATGTTTCAAAATGTTACATTTACCCTTGAATTTTAAGTTGATACCTAAGTTTCATTATTTTATACTTTTTTCTCGAGATTTCACGGATGCTGATCACTTTTGATCTTTAGTTTTTCTAAAATACCTTTTGATTTTTAACTTTAATTTTTAGTTAGTTAAAAATAATTATGTACATTTTTGTTAATTAATTTTAGTTCGAATGGAAAACCAGTAAACACTAATTAAACTACAGTTAATTCTATAGTTTTAAATTCATTAATAAAGGATCAAAATTGAGATAATCTAGAGTAAAAATTTAAACCTTGAAACTTAGAAGCAAATGAAAATAAAGGTCAACCTTTTAAAACTTATAGACGAAATGGGACATTGAGTTAAAAAGTAACTGTCTTCAATGTTCAATCTCCAAACTAAGAAATGTAACGTTGGTGTCTAGGCCCAGTCGGCCCAGTGCAAGCCAGGTTGGGTTTATATCTAAAGTGTTTGTATCTCAATAATATTTTATAATCTAAATTAGATTTGCTTAATTATATTTCAAATTAACATCTTCAAAATAATAATTTGTAATAAACTCATAGTTCAATAAATAAGATATTAATTATCCTCTCAAAAATTGATAGTTCAATCTCCTCTATTTATTGAACTACAAAAATATAACAAGTTACTTGTCCTTATATGTGCCACATAAAATACAAGTGCTCGAGAAATTACAAAAAGGTGATGGTAGTCTTTGACATTTATTTCAAACACTACAAACACATAAACTTCTTCTAAGGCACATAACACTACAAAACAATTATTGGTTAGCAAACCCTAAAATCCCAATTTTTTTTTAAATTAAAAAAAAAAAAAAAAAAAAAAAAAAAAAAAAACCTCATCTGCAAGCTGGGGCATGAAAGTTAGGGATGACAACAAAAACAATGGACCAAGTGGCAATAGATATAGGGTTAGTGTCACTATAAATAGGCACAAGATTTGGTAAATCTCCATCTTCTGTAGTGTCCAATAAATTTCCATTCAAAAGGACTGTAGAACTTCTCATTAACCCATTACTTGGAGTCAAATGATATTCCTCCCTTTGAGCTGGATTGTTAGCCAAACTCATGTTCATCTTCTTTTCAATCTCAATTCTGAACTCTGTTTGGTTGCTTAGATTAATGAAAAGCATGGTAACACCACACAACAATAATAACATCATTAATTCAATTCAACAAAAGGAAGTAAATAATAATTATTACAATAATAAATAAAATTCTTACTCGTCCTTTGGTGCAATGAGCATAAGTAGATAAGAAGAGACATTATTGTCGACTTTGAGAACACCAGGGCCCAAGTTGGTGAAAGAGAAGTGCCCTAAAAGACGAGTAAAATACACCAAATTCAATGAGAAAAATATTTTCACGAGTATATTTGAGACAAAGAGTAGAGTTGTGAAGTCGTGAGACTTGTAATGTAAGAAAGTAATAAAAACATAAATTGATGTTTTTTTATCGTGGGACCCACAAACTCCTTGGACAAGACACCCTAGAAAAAATAAGTGCAATTGCAAATACAGTAATCAAACAAAAAATATTAGTAGATATAATACAATGCAATCTTTTTTTTTTTTTTTTTACAGATATAACAAAATTTAGATTAAACTCTTAGAGTCTATCAAGGATAAACTATATATTTGCAATTCTTAAAAAGTATTACTTTATACTTAATTACTAGTCTGGGAAGAACTACTCATTGTAATTACTAAGAATTATGTTGATAAATTTAATTTAATGGGGCTAGCTTACCCATAATAATCTGGTGAAGGGGCTAAAGTATGGGGTAAGAGAACACAATAATGTCCACCAACCAAAGTTTGTCTACAATATACTTTGGTATTGTACAAAGCAGCCATTGCAAGCTGATCCAAGTACCTATTTAATTCATATTTCAAATTATTCAAATAATTTTAAAAAACTGACCAAGAATACATCATAAATAAAATTAAATTACCAGAAGCCATCAATAAATGTATTAGAAATATTAGGACTGCCACCACGATAGGATCCACCAGCTTCTCAACCCAAGGGACAGACCAAGGGGAATGGATTTTAACTATGTTCTCAAGTTGTTGAAATACACTTGATTCTTGGCTAAGATAGTTAGAATCAACAAATCTATGGATTATCTTAGGGTCATCCCCTATAAATTCCAAAAGTAATTTGATAATCTCATTATTCAAGTTAATAGTTTATATACACATACTACAATGAAAAATATTATGGATGCAACTCAAAATGCACTAAGTATGAAATAGTTGACAAACCTGCACCCATATTATAGATGTGATGGGCAAAAACGTCCTGACCTGTTTTGTTAACAAAATCTTCATGCCCTGGGACATCAAAAAATGCACTATGTGCTACAATTCAAGGCTTTTGTTGGGATTTGTTGTACAAACGATCTACTCATCTCTTGAGAGAAATGAAACTTCATGGTATACAACCTGATGGACCTTTTCAATAAAGGTTGCGGCCAAGAACTCCTTGAATCGATTGTTTCTTTGCGAGTAAAGGGTCGACATTCGAAACCCAAATATAAAACCTAATAGCATTTAATGGGTTGTCTTGATTTTGCAAAATACTAACAAATTGAGGAGCCAAAACGACCCTCTTCGCCTTAAACTCGTGGTTTAACAATAGAAACCAATCCTTGCTCAATAGAATCCTAGAAATATATGAATGATCAATTGGTTTAAGACTCACACTACGTTTATGATTGGCAAGAGACAAACGGGAGGGGAGGTGAATCAAACTGGGAGCCTTTAACAGAGTAGTAAGTGGGGAAGGATTACCTCTTAAAGGCGATTCAGTGTTGTTGAAGGGACGTTGTTTTGAAGTTCGTTGGATTGAATCGGAAGGCATTTGTCTCCAATAATTGTTGGTGGGAGTGGAAGCTTGTAGAGGTCGATTTCTTAGAACAGGTGTTGCCTTGAAAGCCGAAGGAAACCCTCCCATGGCCTTTTCAGGAGACTAAGCCTAATGCTCACTAGTCACTTCGTTTGTAAAAATGGGGTCAATGATTGTTACATGAGTTTATTTGGAAACAATATAATCCCCATCTTCACTTTAACCTTACGGGATGGTGACCAATTGTTATTGGTTGACGTAGATTGGCTGACATGTCAATTTTGTTTAGTTACATGGAAAATAACCTGAAAATTCATTTAAAAGTTGGTAAAATATTCCAAATCTCTCTTCTTCCCCAATAATCCACGCAAGGTTCCTTATAAATGTTTCCCTCTATTTTGACCCCGCCAGCAATTCTAGCTCCATTCATTGCCGATTCGTCTGTTGTCGCAGCCTCCATCAATCATCAGAGTTTCATTGCCTTGGTGTTCATCTGTGGTTGTTTCCCACCTCAACTTCACGAGATACATAGTCTAAAATTTTGGAAATAGATTCCAAAATTCAGACTTCATATTGTTCCAAACAATTTAAAGATGCCGCCTCGTTTGAACATAGGTGGAATCGCCCCATGAATGAAGTACTGTTCCATATGGAGGCGGAACGCAGAACCAAGATTTTTAAATTTACAGAAATTGACACTTTGTTTTTTCTTTTGTCTAATCAGTTTCATTTTGGATGATAATAAGGTTCATCGTATTTAATCATTGAATTTCAATGCCGAAAATTACTAAAGAATGGTTCTCCATTGAAACCCAAACAATTTAAAGAGGCATATAAATTGTCCACTCTAACTTTGAATGGGTGGGGGAGGCCACTAAAAGTTCCCTAAGATTACTGCCTATTATCTACCATGACCGTGAGGCACGTCAACAAGGAGCAAATGGCCACTAAAACTCTTCAATGAACAGCGAAACTGTGAAACTCTTCAAAGAGATGAACAACGTGACTGGCAGAGGCGACAATGAACAGCGCCCAGCAGGGTTCCGACGTCCAGAAAATTCTAGGGTAATGAGGATGGACTATTGACAAATTAATTGACAACCTGATTATGAAAGTTATCTTTAAACCAGCTTGAAGGACAATGTTAGAATTTCTTTTAATTTTGTGTAAATATTAGTTAATATTTAGTCTTTATTGTCATTATTCTTTCCAGATCCGTAATAGGCTATTGGTCACTTTTCTAAATAAAAAGACCTAAGTTGCACAGACTAAGATGCAGCAATATATTTTTTACCCTCTGAAAATCTAGAATAAGATTTGTGGACATAATCACTGGTACTGACTCCCTACCACAAAGCCTTTTATGTTCATAAATATAAAATTAGAAATAAAAATAAAAATAATAATAATAATAATAATCTAGTGGGTTTGCTCCAGATTCCTTTCCACAATTTAGTGGAAACTTTTCCACTCTTTTGTACAAGAAACTGTAGACTAACTAGAGAAAATATAATGGTTAAAGGAAATCTAAAGTCTAAACAGGACTTGAATATTAAACCACCCCCTACTAGGCTGTCCCTTTGTATTGATTGTTTATTGGATCACCCGATGGTGCTCTTGGAATGGTTTTATTGTCCGTTTTTGGGTGCCTCTAATTGATGTTCTTTGGATTGTTGTGTTTGTTTGGACTCACCCTTTTGTTTTGCAGAGATTTAAGGCTTCTTGCATCTTTTTGTTTTAACTCTCCTTTTTGTCGTCCCCTCCCCCTTAGTTTTTGCTCTTTGGTATCGAAGTCTTTTGTTGAATATAATAACTATCCTAGGTTCAGTAATTTCTTTAAAGCTAGTTAGCCCACGTGAATAAAAGGAAGTACCGTGTGATGTTTATAAACAGAATGCATGTAATGAGTTATGTAATCGGAATGTTACCTCTATTCACAAGGACAGCATCTTCACAAGACCCAGACACAGCAAGTTCCTGGAGAATGTTTCAACAGGGTCAGAACCTGTGGCGTCCATTGCACATACAACTTTATCCACCTAACCTATCAATAGTTTTAACTACAATCAAACGCCAATTATAAGAAATCCAATTAAAGGAAGAAATTATAATCCTCTGCAAGCTACCAATCTGCAAAGAGAAAAGCAAAGGCAGATACAAGCAAACTTTAACACTGCTATGCTATCTCCATCATAAAAGCTAAATGTGAAACCAACAGTCCGAATGCCACTTCAAAATCCAATAGAAAAACCCATGTCAAGTCCTTTTTATGGCATTCATCATTCGGACATAATAAACAGAAAAGGGGGAAATGGAATAGCACAAGAGAATACTGACATCAAGATTTCTTGTAATTTTGTTTTTTCTATTGGTGACAGAAGCGGTAAGAAAGTCCCCAATGTCTCACATAATAATTCAAAGTCCCCAATGTCGTTCGTGATCTGAAATACCAGTTGTCAAATCAAGCCTGGGCTAATAGTTACTGAGAAATCAGAGTATAAGCTCTTCAAACTTGGACTCCTTTGCCAAGTAAATACACAGTAAGATAACATCTGATCCCCTTTTCCCATTGGCAACCAATAAAGTATTTTAACCGTATTGAAAATTTGTTAAGTTGTATTAAGGTCACATGAAGGACAGTTGTACCATTATACGGAACTTTCTGTTTTTCCCACTGTAGAAGGAACTCCAAGACTACAACATAAATAAGCTGTCGAATTCTAAAGCCTCATACAATGCCAGCAAGATGATGCAGGGGGCAGATGGTAAGTTTCGTCCCCCCAAGTAATGACCTTTGGAGTTTCATCTACACTGTTAGAGAATAAGAGGAGCCAAATTGGAAGTGATTATGCCTTATTACACACCTACGCATGCTTGTAAACGAAGATAACAATAGCAGCTTAAGTTTTATGCTCCCAGTCCCAGCAGCCAAGCATCAAGATTTAGAACATTAGGATGTTTTTTCGAATAACTGTGGATATTCAAGCTTGCTCATGCACCTTGAATAATTCACCAACACTTCTATTTGACCAAAATAACATTTGGAGTCTAAAAACTCACCAAACTGCTTCTAAACATCAAATGAAATGTGAATCACTTGACCTCCTCCCTCTGAAACATGGAGCACTTTTCATTTTGACGGTACTCAGAAATGGGAAAGGTCATGAGAATAATACCAATAAACAGCCAATCCCAATTTCTAAGTTCTTTATAAAATGTTCTTGTCGTCATATTTTCTTCAATCTTCACAATATCTTAGCATCCTCATAAAGATCTAAATATGGGCAACAGTGTCGTTCATAAGACTGCAAGTATAAGAGTCAGGAGTACAACCATTCACCTTCATTGAGAGAAACAGCTCCCTTGCTTCATCATGCCTACCCAATTTGCACAGTGACTTAATAAGAGCAGCATATGTATAGTTGTCAGGCTGTATACCCAACCTTAACATTGAATCAAAAAGCTTCTCAACTTTCTGAACCCTGTTCATTCGGAAGTAGCTTTGGATAAGAGCATTGAAGGAGAAAGTATCATGTTGTATACCATGAAGTTTCATTTCTCTCAAGAGATGAGTAGATCTAGAAACATCTCCAATCGCACAGAAGGAACGTATCAATATATTATATGTGATAGCATTCGGAGTGACATCCCACTCAACCATTTCAGTGAAACAACCAAAAGCATCCTCATGCTTATGTGCTTGACAGAGGCCATCAATTAATGAATTAAATGTGAAGATATCTGGTTTAAAATGACAATCTAATAGCATTTCAAGAAGTTCCTGAGCTTTTTCCATATTTCCATTTCTGCAATAGCCACTGATAAGTGTATTATAAGTTACAACATTTGGAGAAATACCTTTATAATGCATATCCCTAAAGATTTCCAATGCTCTGTCCATTAATTTGCC
This sequence comes from Citrullus colocynthis, assembly GCA_031780015.1. NCBI lineage: Eukaryota > Viridiplantae > Streptophyta > Magnoliopsida > Cucurbitales > Cucurbitaceae > Citrullus > Citrullus colocynthis. Next base: position 1,429,673 of record QLSR01000057.1, read on the forward strand.
TTTGCAAAGGCAATCAATGACCATGTTATATGAATATACGCTGGAAATAAGACCATCGTTTATTATCCTATCCATATATTGGTTTCCAATCTCCACTTTCCCTGCCTTGTAAAGAGCTTCAATAAGTGTAAGATATGTACTAAACCCTGGCTTGACACCTCTCTGCACACAATTATCAAATACATTGCATGTTTCCTTCAGGTCTAGCTTCTTTAATACACATGCCAAGGTGACATTGAAGATTGAACTGTCCGGTACATAACCTTTCTTGCCAATTTTACTCAAAAACTTGACAGCCTCACTGGCCATAGAATTATTTGAAAGGCAGTAAAGAATATTGTCACAAACCAATTGAGATACACGCTGCTTCTTCTCAACAAATTCCAACAAAAGTTCAAAAGCCTTATCTGGGGCCATACAACGAAAAACTCCATGAACCAAGGATCTCATAGTAGCTGCATTTGGAACCACATTCTTCTCCTTCATTGTCTGTAAAACTGCGAAGGCTTCATCAGCCCTTTTGGCATTGAGAAATCCATCAATCAAGATTGTATATGTGAACACATTTGGAAAATATCCCGAGCCCTCCATTTGTTTCATCAAACGAAGTGCCTCATCCACCACCCCAAGCCTACAAACACCGTGGATGAGAATGTTATAAGTGAACCTATCAGGGACACAGTTATGGGATGACATTTGTTGAAATTTCAAATAAGCCAAGTCTAGCGAATTGGACTTGATCAATGCATCAATTACAGCATTGTACAGTCTGGTGGTGGGATTAAGACCCAAAAACGCAATTTGCCCAAATACTTCCACACAGTACTTTGCCAAACCCAATCTACCCCAACTGCCAAGTAATATACAGAGTAATTCCTCTGTCACTTTAAGGCCACACTCTTTAATTTGGTGAAGCAGATCAAGAGATAATAGCACCGGACGGTCAGGACCTTCTCGATAAAGGTTGTGGCCAAGAACCCCTCGAATCGATTGTTTCTTTGCGAGTAAAGGGTCGACATTCGAAATCCAAATATAAAACCTAATAGCATTTAATGGGTTGTCTTGATTTAGCAAAATACTAACAACAAATTGAGGAACCAAAACGACCCTCTTCGCCTTAAACTCGTGGTTTAACAATAGAAACCAATCCTTGCTCAATAGAATCCTAGAAATATATGAATGATCAATTGGTTTAAGACTCACACTACGTTTATGATTAGCAAGAGACAAACGGGAGGGGAGGTGAATCAAAGTGGGAGCCTTTAACGGAGTAGTAAGTGGGGAAGGATTACCTCTTGAAGGCGATTCAGTGTTGTTGAAGGGACATTGTTTTGAAGTTCGTTGGATTGAAACGGAAGGGATTTGTCTCCGATAATTGTTGGTGGGAGTATAAGCTTGTAGAGGTCGATTTCTTAGAACAGGCGTTGCCCTGAAAGCCGAAGAAGGAAACCCTCCCATGGCCTTTTCAGGAGACTGAGCCTAATGCTCACTAGTCACTTCATTTATAAAATGTGGTCAATGATTGTTACGTGAGAGCTTATTTGAAAACAATAGATTTTAGGCCATTTTGATTTCAAAACAGAGGTTAGTACTGACTCTGTCACTCGGATCCATCATCATCCACTTGATACTAAAGAGATCTAAGAGAAACCGAGAACTGGAAGTGGGCAGTGAGTGAAAGGATCAGAAAGCAGAGAGTCAAATGGTGGGTAAGTAAGTGGGAAAACCCTGGATCGGAAACAGAGGAAGACAGGGGAAGCGAGATCAAAGAAGAGAATGAGATCTGAGATGGAAGAAAGAGATGAAACCCAGAAAGGGAAATCAATGGTGGAAAGAAAAGGGAGGGAAAAGGGATAAGAAAGAGATAAGATAGAAAGAAAGAAGGTATGGAGTGAAGAGAAAGAAGGGATTGGAATTCAGAAAACCGAGGGAAAACGAAAGATTGAAAGGAAAATGCAGAGGGAAAGGAAAGAAGGAGGGAAAGAATTTGAGAGAGGGAGAAAGGCGAGAATGAAATAGGAATCAAACCGACACAAATGCAGTGGCCGCAACCGGATCTGAAAATCCCATCTTAAATATATACACCAACAGAGAACGCGAGCGAAAGAAACCCTAGCTACCTCTTTACTCTGCTGTTTTTTTCTTCGAAATGACGAAAGTACCCCTGCCCCAAAAAACCCTTCTCCCCGCCAAAAAGTCCCCCCCCCCTCCCCACCAAAATCAACAAAAAGGGCGCCACTCCCACTTCGCTCCTTTTCTTCCGATTTTTTTTATCGAACATAAATAAATCAATCGATAATTTTTTTTTTTAATTCAATTAACTTAATGATGTGTTACACACAATATTCAAACCTAAATCGATCCTAGGTCAATTGGCATACAGTGTTAGTAACTACGAGATCTATGCCTTCAATTTTCCTATTCTTAATTAATTATACCAAGAAATACACCAAATTCAAATTCTTAAAGATTCGATAATATACCAACACAAAATGGACACGAACACGAAAGTTTATGAACCAATGAGATATTCTTTTAAAAATTTTATGTATCAAATAGACATTAACTTAAAAGTTTAATGATTACATTTAGAATCTAACCAATTTCAATTTATACTATTTTTCGTTGCTAAATATTGAAACTATCGAATGATGAATCTATTTGACTAATTGATACAAAGTGAATTGGTAGAAATTCCCAAAATAAAAAAAAAAGTAAAAATTAAAAAAAATAATAAAAAATACGATTTGCCTAATTAACATCTTCAAAATAATTCGTCTTCTATATTTCAAAACAATAACTAATTTGTAATAAATTCAAACATAGCTCAATAGATAAGATATCAATTATCATCTCAAAAGTTGATAGTTTGATCTCCCTGTAATTACTGAACTATAAAAAGTTCAATTTTTTACTACAAGAAGTTATTTGTCGTTATATGCGTCGCATAAAATACACGTGCTCGAGAAATTACAAAAAGAAAGTGATATCAAATTTCATAAATGTATTGTCTTTGACATTTATTTCAAACACACACTACAAACACATAAACTTCTTCTAAGGCACACACTACAAAACAATTATTGTTTTACAGGACCCTAAAATCCCAAATTAAAAGAGAAAAAAAAAAAAAGAAAAGAAAAAAACCTCATTTGCAAGCTGGGGCTTGAAAGTTAGGGATGACAACAAAAACAATGGACCAAGTGGCAATAGATATAGAGTTAGTGTCACTATAAATAGGCATAAGATTTGGTAAATCTCCATCTTCCGTAGCCTCCAATAAATTTCCATTCAAAAGGACTGTAGAACTTCTCACTAACCCATTACTTGGAGTCAAATGATATTCCTCCCTGTGAGCTGGATTGTTAGCCAGACTCATGTTCATCTTATTTTCAATCTCAATTCTGAACTCTGTTTGGTTGCTTAGATTAATGAAAAGCATGGTAACACCACTCTACAATAATAACATCATTAATTCAATTCATTGTGGTATTCAACAAAAGGAAGTAAATAATAATTATAACAATAATAAATAAAATTCTTACTCTTCCTTTGGTACAATGTGCATAAGTACGTAAATAAGAAGAGATATTATTGTCGACTTTGAGAACACCAGGACCCATAAGTTGGTGAAAGAGAAGTGCCCTAAAAGACGAGTAAAATACACCAAATTCAATGAGAAAAATACTTTCACGAGTATATTTGAGATAAGGAGTGAAGTTGTGAAGTCATGAGACTTGTAATGTAAGAAAGTAATAAAAACATAAATTGATGTTTTTTAATCGTGGGACCCACAAACTCCTTGGACCAAACACCCTAAAAAAAAAAGTGTAGTTGCAAATACAGTAATCAAACCCAAAATATTAGTAGATGTAATTCAATGCGATTTTTTTTTATTTTTACAAATATAACAAAATTTAGATTAAACTCTTAGAGTCTATCGAAGATAAACTATATATTTGTCATTCTTAAAAAATATTACTTTACACTTAATTATTAAAAAATATTATTTTACACTTAATTATTAGTTTGAGAAAGTAGTACTCATTGTAATTACTAAGAATTACGTTGATTAATTTAATTTAATGGGGCTAGCTTACCCATAATAATCTGGTGAAGGGGCTAAAGTATGGGGTAAGAGAACACCATAATGTCCACCAACCAAAGTTTGTCTACAATATACTTTGGTATTGTACAAAGCAGCCATTGCAAGCTGATCCAAGTACCTATTTAATTCATATTTCAAATTATTCAAATAATTTTAAAAAAATTGACCATGAATACATCATAAATAAAATGAAATAAAATTAAATTACCAGAAGCCATCAATAAATGTATTAGAAATATTAGGACTGCCACCACGAGAGGATCCACCAGCTTCTCCAACCCAAGGGACAGACCAAGGGGCATGGACTTTAACTATGTTCTCAAGTTGTTGAAATACACTTGATTCTTGGCTAAGATAGTTAGGATCAACAAATCTCTGGATTATCTTGGGGTCATCCCCTATAAATTCCAAAAATAATTTGATAATCTCATTATTCAAGTTAATATACAATGAAAAATATTATTGATGCAACTCAAGATGCACTAAGTATGAAATAGTTGACGAACCTGCACCCATATTATATATGTGATGGGTGAAAACGTCGACGACGCCCTGACCTGTTTTGTTAACAAAATCTTCATACCATGGGACATCAAAAAATGCACCAGGTGCTACAATCAAAGGCTTTTGTTGGGATTTGTTGTACAAACGATCAATGATTTCTCTAAACTTGATCAAATCTTTTGCATATTGTGCAGCAGGAATATTTGCCCCAATACTATTATGACCAACCATTTCATTACCTGTCACAATATATACATACATACAGATATATATATATATATATTACTCTTTGTTAAAAAAAAAAAAAAAGTTATATATTACTCAAACAAGGGAAAAATTAATTGCTTATTATATTATTTAA
>QLSR01000057.1:1434771-1444843 GCA_031780015.1 Citrullus colocynthis
AGGAAAAAAAAAAAAAAAAAAAAGAGAGAGAGAGAGAGAGAGAAAGAGAGAGAGTTTGGTTCTTAAGAGAGTATAGAGATAATAATACGTACCCTGTGGTATTAAAAAATTGGTTTAAATCATCCCACCTTTCTATAGACAAACATCCCTCAGTAATTTGAAACATTTCATTGCTGTCCCTTGCAAATCGAGGACAATTATTGTTGCCCTTGAAGCTCCCAATATCATAAATTAATTTGTCTTGCAAAGAACCTCCTACTCTAATCCTAAGAGTCTTGAAAGCTAATCAACATCATACACCCAACAAATTAGTAAATTCAAGTCCATTATTTTAAAGAGATTAATTAAAAAATATATATATAAACCCATACCTTGCACAGCCTTGGTAAGTGTAGGAAGAGACAAATTCTGCGAAAAGAAATAAAAGAAATATTAATAAAATTAAAATACAACACAAATCTTTTTTTTTTTTTAAATAATAAATATGCTAAAATTCTTACCAAATTGAGCACTGATGCATTGCCATCCCAAAGACAAGGAATTTTAGAGCACTCATTAAAAGGCCAATAGTCAATAGTCATACAAATATAATTCTCATCTGTTTTTGCTATTGTTGTAGCTCCATCCACCACAATTTTACCCATTGTAACATTATGTTGGCCATAAATTATTGGAATAAAAGCAACCAAAAATACCATAACAAATTGCCCTTCCATGGTTTGAAGAATCAAATTCCTGCCAAAAAATACAAAAATTAGTTTAATATATATATATATGTTTCAAATTATACCATTTTTTTCCCACCATATATCAACAACAACAATAATTAATGATGGTAACTGGAAACTCCCAAATCAAAATTCAAAACTGTAAATTTAATTATGAAGTACATCCAAATATGACTCTCGAGTTATATCTTTTCTTTTCTTTTCTTTTTTTTTTTCCTCTTTCTCTCTCTCCATGAGTTTGATTTTTGTTATTATTACTTTAATCGTACGTTTCTTGTTTCTCCACCGAATTGTTAGCTCGGTAGAAAAGAATTTGTGTCCATGCTTAATAAATGCGTGGCCAGAATTTGAGCACTAATGCATTGCCCATCCAAACACAAAGGAATTTGAGGGCACTCATTAAAAGGCCCAAAGGTCAATAGTCATACAAATATAATTATCATATGTTTGTGATATGCTTGTAGCTCTATTAACCACAATTCTACTCATTATGTAACATTTTAATTTCACCATAAATTTTTGGAATAGAAGCAACCAAAAATATCAAAACAAATTGCCCTTCCATTGTTAGACTTAAAGTTCTGTGAAAGTTTGGATTAAAGAAATTAAATGATTGTGAAAATATTATATTTAACTTTATATTGATGAAATAATAGGATGAGATATCAGCGAAAAGAATAAAGAATTCCAGAAGCCGTAAAAACCTTTCACAGATTATTATTATTGTTAGAAATAGAAAGACAAGGAAACGGTGGCGATAGCTAAATTTGAAGTTTATTGAACAATTATTAAATAGATAAATTTGAAGTTTTTTATTATCAAATTTATCAAATATATATATATATATATATATATATATAGATTTCAATTTTAACCTCAATTATAATTTATTGAACACTATCAAATAGATAAATTTGAAGTTTTTTTATTAAAATTTCTTTCCAACGGAAAAGCTTATCATTTTTACTATATCTTATTAAATTATTATTTGTTAATATATTTTGACATGTATATATAGGCATACCACTTGGAAATACACTTTGAAAAGAATAATAGGTTTTTGTTTTGCTAAAAAAAATAAAAAATTGTTGATGGATATATGGGATAAATTTTGAGAATAACGAAAAGTTTGTTAAATTGTATTGGTCTCTGCGGTTTGGAGAAAATTAAACTTTTATCTTTTGTTTTTTAATTAGTATTTAATCTCTATAATTTGATAAAAATTTAGTAAATATTTTCTATAGTAAGAATTATTTATGAGAATTTTATCAAACTATATAGACTATTTATGATGTTTTATAGACTTAAATCTAACGGTCTCAAAACCACGTGAACTAAATCTAAAATTTAATTAACAAAAAAAAAAGAGTTGGATTTCATATGTTAAGCTACATCTAAAAACAGGGACCGTGTTTATCTAAAAAAAATCATGTTATTGTTAATGGGTTCGAAACAAAAGTTGCATCTAGTTGATCTAGTTAGGGGTTTACACGGCCCGATTTTGAGTGGAACCATAGACCAAATAGAATATATCAGTTTCTAGTTTGGTTGAACCAACAAATACCAAAAAGACCTCAATTTCAATTCTAAAACCAAACCGTCCTAAATCAATTCATATCGGTTTGTTAGGAACGGAAAATTTGAGAGAGAATTAGTCAAAAAGAAAAAAAAAATGAGAGAGAAAAAAAAAGATGGGGGTCTAGAGAGTTAGAAAGTTGTAAATAAGTTAAAAAACGTCTATGTAAATGTGTGACAAGCGTAGCGAACAACAGACCTGATGGATGGGTGTGATCAAAATGGTGCGGTAGTGACGTGGGTGGATAGTAGGTTGGATGTTTGAATCTTCAGGGAAGATGATGAATAAATAGAGAGGGGGAGGGAGGTTAGAGGCCTGTTGTTTGGAAAAAAAAAAAAAAAGCATGGGAGAAGACATGGGAGAATATAGCAAAAGAAAACAAAGTTGGGGGACTTTAGAAAATGAGATGTCATTATTAGGGTTTGCCTTTTTTTAAGTAAAGCATTAATGGGGATTCAACATGGGCTACCAGGCCCAAATGGGTTGCTGGTTGGTACTCTAACACTTTTACAACATATCAATTATTTTTTTTTTTAATATAGCCAAATTTTGAGAGTTGAATCTAAATTTTATTATATTTGTTAATTTTTTTGCATCGTACTATATTTGTTAATACTTTAGACTGGATTGATATACCGCAAACTACCCCTAATTTAAATGTTGTATAGATATAATAATAAAAATTTGATTTAGTTTAGTTTTTTCTGATTTTTTCATTTGGGAATTGAGAATCGAAACTGTATATTTCTTTTGTACCAAATTGATTCATGTAATTTTTAATTAAAAAAATCTTTATATCCTGCCATTTATTATTTAATGGTTTTATTAAATTTATGATACACATTATTACAAAATATATATACACACAAACATATATGTTGTTCAAATGAATTATATTACACGATTTTATTACATTTTTTAAAATCTAAAATTGCAGGAATACTGTAGTATCTACTAATAGGGGTACTTGAAGTTCAATAAAGGGCTTAAAAGGAATAAAATTTTTATTTTCTTTTTTGGTGCTTTTTTGTGGGTAATAATTTAGTTTATTTCGTACCATCATTAACCTTAGAAACTGCATGCCTAAAGTGAACTAAGAGTGTTTAAGTAACTCCTGAAACTACAAATGTGCCGTAAATGGGAACAAGAGTATATCATTGCATCGATATTTACTCTACCACTATATGGTGGGGATGTCATGTTTTTCTTGACACGACATATTTGTGGATAGACAATTATGCCAATGAAAATTCATATGTCAGCATTTTGGCCAACAATTTCTTCATCCAAACATTTTGAGCAAGAAAAACTCTGTCGCAAATTAAAAAAATTATTGTATTAGTGAGATTAAAAATATTAATTACACAAAAACAATCAAATCCTCCACAACCTTTGGGCTTTTTCCAATCATTGTGTTAAGATTTTACAAACAAGTTAAATTTCATTGGTTTTTTAATAGCATAAGAAACTAGAAAAATAGACATTTTGAAATTACATACAAAAAGAAGAATTGAAAAGCACAAACATCAAAATCTATTACATACAAATTTCTTTTTGAAAAAAGGAAAAAAAAAAAAAAATGTTTAAGCAGAGAGCTTGCAAAAAGGGGCAGTAGATTGAAGCAGGGAAAAAAGGGGAGTCTCTTGATGGTGGTGGCTATGTCTGATTACAGGGTCTTCTCTTGCAATCGGCGGCATTGGCTGCAGCGGCGGCGACAACGACCGTGGCGGGGAACTGTGGATATGGTAACTTTCCAGCACCTCTCTTCTCACATTTTCTTGCTCTTCAAACATTCTCTGTGCTCGCACCGCCGTCATGTAGAGGCCGGCGGCGAGGAAGACCGTGGCCAATTGAAAAACTCCGGCAGCTGAAAACAAACCTTCCTTGATCACCAAGCAGCTTTCTTTTGGAGTTGACCAGTTGTTCAAATGCCCCGACTCCACACTCAATCCTATTAATAACAAAATTTCTCCCACTGCAAAACTTATCCTGCCATTGTAAATAACCCCATTTTCAAAATATTCAACTCAAATTTCTTTTCAATGGGTTATGGTAATAATATAATGATATTTTTTTCAACATTGCAAAGGAAATGACATTACAAGTTTTCGAACGCTAAACCTCCTGTTTTTTGTTTTGATACCACATGTCAAATCACACGAAACCTCACATTCTTTATAAGATACATGAGTTATTTCAATAATTGCCAAATGGTTATGAGATGCCGAAGCCATAAAGCCCAAACGAAAAGTTAGTATAAAAAAAATAAAAATAAAAAGACTCAACCAAGAATGGTGAATTTAAAAAGGCACTATCTTCAAGAGAAAAATAGTTAGGTACACTGGGCTACATCAATCTTTGAGCAGCTCACCCAAATGTTTAATCACAAGTTGTTAAGCGACAAACTCGTCCTTTCTTAAAAAGTCAATGGTTAGGTGCAACCTAAGTTTCACCTCGTTCATACTTCCCTTGCCTTTGCATAGAAAAAATAAAATAAAATAATTATTTTTTTAAAAGAAAATTGACACATATCAACCTTTCATTAGGTGTTGTTTAGACTGCACTGCACTCAAGTTTTTATGTTAAAAGAAATATTTTTTAATATTCTTTCCTCTTCTTTCTAAGATTGAAGAGGATGATGCATGGAGATGAGGTTTACCCAAACATTATTCATCTTAAGGAGGAGCCCACAATAGAAAGATAAGAATACCTCACAAGATACATTATTACTTCTTCCGTTGTTAATTAATTTTAAAAGTCCCCCGAACCGCGCAAAATGGTCGCCTATTACACGGCTCACTAACTCCACCTGAAATCTCATGTTATCTAATCCAATCAACTTACAAAGTAGATGATGATTGAGTTATGGTAAACTTAAATAGGTTTTATTTAATCTTTTACAAGTATGATGTAAGAGAAAACCAAAAGAGTGAAGTTGAAAATGGGAGAGTTTGAGGAAATTAAGGAAATAAATGGAAAATGAAGGTGGTTAGTTGTTGATTATTTACCATGTTGAAACGAAGAAGAAAGCAGCTTGAAAGGTTAGAGATTTGGAAGTTGCTAAAGAAGGATCCCAAGAAATGAGAGCAGGAGGCGGTGACTTACTCACTGCAATCAACACATACAAATGTTGCACCACCATTATCACTGCCATCCCGAGAAACGAGCTCGCCGTGCACAGCAGCGGTGTCTTCCCGCTGCCGCTGTACGAGCATCTCTTTTCTCCCTTCTTATTATTTTCATCCATACCCCTCCATATCACCTACGTACCAGCAAAAAATCAAAATTCCAAAGAAAAATAATGTAAACTGTTAGGAATGCAAACAATGTTCTACCATGATTAAAACCAAAAAGATCGCTATATACCTCTACGATCATAACATTTCTGCACTATAATCAATCACAAAACTTATCTAGACTCGATTTATATATTAATAAAAGGAAACAAAGCTTTACTTAGATTTTAGGAGGGAGCAGGCCTACCTTCTAATAACCAAGGTTAATATTACTAGATTAAAATTATATATTCGGCCAAAATGAGCATAACATAATTGATGATGGGGCTAAGAATATGTTCACCTAATGAAGATATTTGGGCGTACCTATCAACCCAAATTGTATTATTTATTATTTTTTTTAAATATATATATATATATATATAAATTTGTACTATTAACTTCTTGAGGTTTAAGGTCTGACCCCCTACTCTACATATTGTCAAAAAAAAAAAAAAAATATATATATATATTTGCCTATTTTTTGATATACCTTTAAAACTACTACTTTAATTTATTTATTTATTTTTTTTTTTTGCAAAAACATCGCATCAATATCAAATAGTCAAAAAACACAAGATCACAATGTTGAAGCAAAATTACATGCGTTTAGACTCGAAATAGATAATTAATGAACATGAATTAAGTTAATTACCATTGAATTAAACTCACTTTGACACTCAAAATGGATAATTAATACCATAAATTAATTAATTATAAATATCTCTCATATATATCAACGAAAAAAAGGGAGAGAGAAACAAGAACAATGACATATACATTTACACACTTCCTGACATACATGGACACAAGGTCTTCTAAATTACACAAAGCATTCAAAATTAAATTGAAAGTAGACAACAAAATGAACATAGCTCAACTACCATAGTTTTATTTTTGTGAAAAGGGTCGACGAGTTTCGTACCTGGGAACGAGTAGACTCAGCAATGAGGCAAAGAATGAAGCAACATAGGCCACAAAGGATGGTCAAAATCATAAGGAAAGTCCCCATTTTGCTGCCTAATTCGGAGCTCTTTCGACTTGGTAGAAGATCGTCATGTGTCACTGCCATATTTTTTCTTCTTCTTCCCATTAAGATGTGGGTTTGCTTTGGCCAAAATGGCAGTTTGTGTTCTTAAAAACATTATATTAAGAGAGAAAGAAGAGGTAGAACACAACAACACGCAGAGAATTGAATTACAGAATTGCTTCCACCAAAGGTTGCTTAAAAGCTACAAGATTCTTTAATCCCATTTAAGCTTCTATGTAAAGAGTTCACACATAAATGATTCCTAATCTTAAATTCCTAGTGAAGGAATGAACAAAAGAAAAGTTTAAACTATAAATATATATTTTTTTTGTTTCGAGATACCATCGATCGTAAATTTTTAGAAAGTTTATATAAAAATTTGAAAAAAAAAAAAAAAAAAGTTGACCTTCTTTATTACTTTACAAATTGCTTTTTTGATTAATGAGTATTTTTATTCTAATTTAATGCAAACCACAAGATTGGAATATAATTTAATTAGAAGCAGCCGCTATTGTAAATATTCCTCTACTAAAATGAAGGGAAAGAAGAAGAATTCCCACGAGAATAAAATCCTTTTTTGGGGGAAGAAAACCTTATTTTTGAATTTTGGATTTTGGTTATGAATTTAGATATTCTTTTAAGAAAGCCGGAAACCAATAAAAAAATATATATACACATTTTTACGCGCAGTATAAATGTCTAATTTCTATTTTGTTCTTAAGTTTCGAAATGTTATATTTAGTTCTTTAAGTTTTGAGTTTGATTTCAATTCAATCCATACATTTTAAAATTTTGTAATTCTCCCCTAGAGAGATTTGAGATTCATTTCACTTTAGTCTTTAGGTTTCAAGATTTACACTTTTAGCATCAATTTTTCACTGAACACTCAATTTTAGTCATTGACAGTAATTTTTATTAATTAATTTAAAATCATTATGAGATGGAATTTTATATTTAATTTTAATAGTGATGAAAAATAGTGAAACTTAATCATAATTATAATCCTTTAAATTCTTTTAAATTAATTAATATACATTAAAACTATAAACAAAAAGTGAGTATTTAGAAAAAAAAAAAAAAAAAAACTAATATTGAAGCATAGGAATAGAGGACACAAATCAAATCTAAAGGTGGAATTGTAACATTTTGAAATCTATGGACTCAATTGAAATAAAACACAAAATTTAAGAACTAAATGTATAATATTTTGAAATCTATAAACCAAATGGAAATTTAGACGCAAATTCCTACCGATCAAAAATATATATTTTTAATTAAAAAAATAAAGTAAAGAAACAAACACAATTTTTAAAATAAAATGATTATCAAACCTAACAAAACTCACAATTGAACCCCACTTAAAAATTTTAATTTTCTCCTCTTAAATCTCCACCAAATCAACCAAATTATATTCCAAACCGATAAACAAATAGAATTATATTTTGGGTATGGATTTGCCTAATGGAATCTTATGTTCCTTAACTTGTAAGAAGAGAACAAACCAAGTTAGATTCCACAAACAAACATTTTTAGAAGGTGGAAGTAATGTTTCATCTTCTTCATCTCAATTGCCAACTCCAAGAACACCAAATAATAATGAGTTGTGAGAATCCCACTTCCAGAGCTTTCGATCCCGCCGCCACGACCAGCGGAAATCAACCGATGAAGGCGGAGAAAAACTCGAACTCAAAAGCCGCCGCGGTCAGCTCCAATATGGGGAAGGCTTTGGCAGAGAGAGCAGTTTATGGATCCCAACAGCGGCGGACCGGAAGAAGAAGAAGAAACCTCATCCATGACCAAGGCATTCGACTGCTGCCTAGTAGGCTCAGCAAAGTGTCTTTAGCTGATCATAATTCCTCACCCTCTGATTAATATTTGTTAATTACATCCATAAATTTGGTTAATAATATTTGTCACACTAGTTAATTAATGTGAGAGTTTGTATATGTATATGTATATGTAATATGTTAATGTATGAACATCAATTAGTGTTTATGTTTTCTAGCTCTAATTTGCTCTTTTTCAATGTTATGATGATCAAGAACATAATTAATGCATACTTTTTAAGCATAAATATGATACTTTTGGGGTTGACAATGTATGTATAGAATAATAATATTAGAGAGGTATTTCAAGGATGGGATAAGAAATCTTTAATGGATTAATGGATTGCCCCAACTTAGGCTTATTGGGCCTAAGCCCTTGGAGTGGTTGTTTCTTTCTGTTGCAGAAAAATGATCAAACAAACACTTCCAAGAATCCAATTTTTATAAGTTTTTTTATATATATATACAAAAGTTAAAATTTGGAATATGAGGAATTAATAAATGACATTTAGCAATGCATCCAAAACGATTGGATTGTTTAAACTTCACATTGTGCAACGTCTCCTGTGGTATTTATTTTTTATCAATCAATTTTCTTTTTAATTATTTTTACTGAATATAATCCAATTAGTTAAGATGTACGTTCTTATCAAAAAAAAAAAAAAAATTTATTTTTTTCTCTACACTGTTATAATTTTATTGTTCTAATCATCTCTTGTAACTTGATATCTAGAATTAGTTAGCTATATATGTATGTATCATTGTCACACCCACTCCACCTTCTAAGCTTCATTCGATATTTTTTCCTACTTTCTTTTTTTTTTTTTTTTTTTTGTGAAAACACAAAATGTTAATCAGTGTGAATTTAAGCATTAAAATATTTTTATAGATTGTTTAGACTCTTCTCAAAACATTTTATTTTACAATTTAGGCCGCATTTATATCTGAGTTTTCAAACTCAACAATTTTATTTTTGAAGTTTGTATTTTGGTCCTTTTGTCAGTTTTTCCATTAATTACTAACCAAAAGCACAAAAATAGAAAAATTATTATGTACTATTCCCCTTCCACGTCTTCTCTCCTACATCTCATCAATATGGCCTCCAAGCATTGATTGCCCATCGGCAACGACTTTAGCTAGATATGTATTTATTTGGTTCCTAAACTTTTAGAAAGGTGTCAAAAATAGGTTCTCGAAATTGTTAACTTTGTGCAAAATAGATTCTTGAATTTTAAAAAGTGCATAGCAGATTCTCAAACTTTTAATTTTATGTCCATCAAGTTCCTAAACTTCTATAAGTGTCTAAATAGATCTTTAAACTTTCAATTTGGCGTTCAATAAATCCTTAAATTTTGGGGGGCAGCTGCAACTGTATGTAAATATAACAATCAGACCCAAAGTATTAACAAATATAACACAATGCAAAATAGTTTGTACATATAGTAAGATTTAGATCCATCTCTCGGAGTCTATCATTGATAAATTTTGCTATATTTGCAATTTTAAAAAATGTTGATATACACTTAATTATTAGCCTAAAAGTACTACTCATAGCAATTACCCTAAAATTTTCAATTTTATATCTAATATATCCTTAAATTCAATATTATATCTTATAGATCAATAGTCTGGTTTTT
>QLSR01000057.1:1454586-1484439 GCA_031780015.1 Citrullus colocynthis
AATTACCTCATATGAAGTCATTATGATGCTTTTATAGAGAAAGTTAACCTAGGGTCCCTAGGGTTTCCGAGTTTCCTTTGGATGAGTAGATAACTTACCAGGCCAAGTGGCATGCCCAATTTGAGAGTAGGACTCCAGTTACCTCAATAAAGGTCAAGCGTCTCTGTTACGCCATGTCTTGAGCCTGAAATGCTACTTTGGATCGGGACATGCGTAAAGAATACTCTTTTAGGTGTTTGCCAAAGGTTGGTCTCAACCTTGGGTCGAGGTCGAGCATCTCCCTTAGGCTTGAAAGGATCTCTTGGGTTGGGGCATGCATAAAGCATGTCTCGTTAGGCTTTTGGCTAGACTCAGCCTTAGCCTTGGCCAAGAACAGACACTCTAACTTAGGCTAAGGCCTAAGCCAGCCCCTTATCCTTGGCCCAATTTGGTCCCGAGTTGTCACTTTCAACCCGTACCGTGTTCTCCTTGATCGTTTTGCTCCCATTTGTGTTGGATGTCAATTATACCCCTTAGTCCAAAATCACCCCTAACACTCATCTATTATTCTAATTGATAATTGTGCTAGCCACTAATGAATTGGTATGTATGAAGGATAACAATCATCTATTATTCTAATTCATAATTGTGCTAGCCAATTAGAATTTTTGTAGCACAGTAACTATGAGAATGGATAATCGAACTTTCAACTTCTAAAAAAGAATGTCATACCCATTGTCATTGAGTTAAGCTCATTTTTGCTAGCCAATTAAGATTAAATTGTATATTATTATGAATATGTAATTTATTAACTAAACTTTCAAGATTAGATTGTCATTGCACTCTCTCAAATAAAAACTATGATTAAAAAATTGTGAAGAAAAAAATGCAAACAATTTCAAAAAAACTAATGGTTTTCATAAAAGACTTACTTAATCAAATCAAATTACTTAGAATTAATTGAATACATTAGAAAATTTAATTACTCAAAATTAATTCAATTATATTATACTCTCATTCTAACTCATTAATGTTTTATAATTTTATAACATCTTTAAAACTTTCTAAATGAACATATTCTCAAAGTACTTCTCCATCAAATGGACATCTAACCGATAATTTAAATCAAACTTCTCAAAGTTGGGATGTGGCCTATTCTCATTTCACATTTCTACACCTTAGATGCATGTTTTTTTTTTTTTTTTTTTTAACAACTCAATTATTAAAATAGTTAGAAACTTAATGTGTTAGCTCAATTTCAAGAATGATTGAAATAATAATGACAAATATTATTCACTTATGTACTAGATTTTAAATTTGGTTAACCCCTTGTTTTCAGATTTGTTCTTCTGATGATGATTTTATGATTTGACCTTTTCAATGTTACTTCTTGCTGTGATGTACTAATTTAAACCACAAAAGTGGTAAACCCACCCCCTAATTGTAAAAATTGCCTTCATCCAACCCTAAACCTTGGATCCTAACCTTTTTTAATATACAATTTTTACAAAAATTTACACTCTAGCCTAGAAGATTTAAATTAGTTTTCTATTTGGTCGCTGAAAAAAATAGTGTTCTAAAATTTTCTTAATAAGAATTTGTTGTTGTTTGACCTAATTGAAAGGTGGAATGGTAGTTACGTGTTGTACAATTTTAAATAACGTGGAAGAATTTTATAAACTTTATAATTATAATTATTGAAATTGCTCTTTTTTTCCGCTTTCATTCTCTTCTCTTTCTCTCTCTCCTCTCCATGAAAATTACTCAAATGTAAATTTACTCAAATCTAAATTTAGACCTTGTTTGATAATTATTTAGTTTTTTGTTTTTTATTTTTAAAAATCTCGCTTATTTTCTCACATTTTCTTACAATAGTTTGCATATTTCTTGAGTACAAGGGTAATTCTTAACTAAATTCCAAAAACAAAAACTATTTTTTAAAAATTATTTTTTTTAGTTTTCAAAATTTGGCTTGGTTTTTTAAAATATTGGTAGAAAGTAGATAAGAAGCAAGAAATTTAGAGACGAGAGAGGTGTTTGTATGCACAACTTTCAAAAACTAAATCAGAATCCAAATTATTGCCAAACATAGCCTTAAATTTTACTATTTAAATAATATAAAGATATTTTTTTAAAAATAATAATACTCTCTATTGTATCAATCTAGTAGAAATTCAGGTCATTCTGTCTAGTGCTATCACTAATAAAGACTTTTATGACATAAATTTGAATATGTCACTAGTGGCAGCTTTAGGAAAGCATGTAAATGAATTTGTGGGATATTATTTTTGGGTGAAATTTAGGCCATGCGTAAAATTAAATTTTAAAATTTAAAATTAAAGAAAAATTTAATCTTAAAATTAATAATAATAATAATAATAATAATAATAAACTAAGGGTAACTGTTTAAAATGACAAAACTGCTGGAAATATATTTTAAATATAGCAAAATGTCACTGTCTATCAATGATATACACTAATAGACTACTATCATCTAACACTGTCTATAGGTGATGGACACTTATACATGTCTATTAGTTTCTATCATTATACCGATGGACACTTGTAGATGTCTATTAATGTCTATCATTATCTATCATTAATAGATAGTGATATTTTGCTATTTGAAAACAGCCCATTAAACTCATATTTCTAGCTAAAATAATTTGGAAGCATATAATTGAATTTGTAAGGGGCATTCCGAGAAACTTTTGCAGCATATACTCAGAATTTGCAAGCGATGCTTTTATCATGATGTTATATGTATATCTCTTCCCAAAATGTTGTTTTCCAATTTCTAAAAACTATATTTTTTAAGTTTTTTTTTCTAAACTTTAATTTTATTAATATATAAAAGTTAAATACTTGAAATTTAAATGTATGAGATAATTAATATGCAAATGATTAATATTTGTGAATAAAAAATTTTTGTTTGTTTTCTAAATTTTGCTCCCAAAAGTAATTTAAGTTATTAGATTTAAGTTTTTTTAAAAACTACAAAATTCTACAATATTATACATTAAGAGAATAGCAAAATTGCAAATGCAAGAAAGTTTTTCAATCACTGGTTGAGTAGTAAATCAATCTCCAAGGAAAGATTGGAACAATGTTTATATGTAAAACAAGATACAAAATAAGTCATTCATATAAGCAGCAGAATTCGAATAATGTTTGAATTTTTGTTCAAATCTTCTTACTAGATTAGACTCATATCTATGGTCTTGTAAAGTTTCTAAAGTCATAAGCTTTTAAGATCTCTCGACCATAAGAAGATTCGTAGTTGATAGAATATTCCACATAATATTGCAGATTGCAGCCTTATTTTCGTTTCTTAATGACCTGAGTAAAGCTCACAACATCGAAGTAAGATTGGCTGACAAGCAGATCGACTCACAATTTTTCAGGGCTTTTCGCTGTCTTGTGGGAGACATTATGATTCGAGTGAAACAAACCAACCGCTCGCTCGAGACCCAACTAATTCATTTTCATCTCGACGAATAACTATACCCTGCAAAAAGCATTTTAAAGGAGTAATTCATAAAGTTTCTCATATGGACTCTCCAACATAAAGAATGGTGAAAAGATTCAATTTGCCGAGCAAATACAATAAATAGAAAACCCACTTGCAGAATGGCAGAACCAAATGGATCAATGCAGTGGTCCAGATTTAGTAAATAGACAAATATTCTCTCAAACCAAAGGAATGTCAGTAGCTAGCCATCAATACACTGAAACTTTGCTTCGTCAGCAACTACAACTTGATAAGTTACTACTTAGGCAACGCTCCGAGCCTCACAAAATTTACGACACGACGGGTTTGCAGTTGCAGCCTCATAAAAAGGGCGGTCGGGCCAACGATAGGGTGGCAAAAATTAAATGAAATACAAAAGTCACAAAAAGGAGGCCAGCTATTGGTAGAAAAAGTGCATGACAATTACAAAAAAAGTAGTGAAGTATGAAACCAGATTGAGTCATTAATCCAAGCAAAGAATCCTTGACGTCTGAAAAAGACCTCTAGTTTCTTTCCAACCAAATACTCCACAAAAGTGCAAAGAGACCACTTGCCAAAGGAGGATAGAGAAATTTGGTCTATCGTGTTGCAACATCGAACGCCTTAATAAAAAGGAGCAGCCCTGTATGATAAATGATCCAAATCTTCCCACACCATTCTTATAAAGAACACACCGCTGCAAGTGAAGCACAAAAGCCAAGGACCCCTAATTGATATCAAAGGTATTATTCCTACTAAGGGCAACAAACCATGAAAGGAACCTAACTTTTTCTGAATTTGGGCTTTCCGTACCTAACAGAAGTAATGAGACCAAAAAAGGAAAAAGTAAAACCCCTTTGGGTGGATTCTGCTACTATTGTCGATAGAGGAACCAAGAGAACAGAGGAGATTCCTAGTCATTAAAAACCCCTCATTAAAATCTAAGACAATGGGGTTAACCTCGTATCTATTTGTTGTGATACAATACCACAATGAATGTTGTTTTAGAGAGGGAAAAATACCACGTAACCTCTTTAACGTCCACAAAATACACTTTTGGTCCCTGGAGTAATTTAACCTTACAGGATGGTGACCAATTATTATTGGTTGACGTGGATTGGCTGACATGTCAATTTTGTTTAGTTACATGGAAAATAAGCTGAAAATTCATTTAAAAGTTGGTAAAATATTCCAAATCTCTCTTCCTCCCCAATAATCCACGCAAGGTTCCCTATAAATGGTTCCCTCTATTTCAACCCCGCCGGCAATTCCAGCTCCATCATTCATTGCTGATTCTTCTGTTGTCGGAGCCTCCATCAATCATCAGAGTTTCATTGCCTTGGTGTTCATCTGTCGTTGTGGTTGTTTCCCACCTCAACTTCACGAGATTAAGAAATACATAGTCTAAAATTTTGGAAATAGATTCCAAAATTCAGACTTCATATTGTTCCAAACAATTTAAAGATGCCGCTTCGTTTGACCATAGGTGGAATCTCCCCATGAATGAAGTACTACTGTTCCATATGGAGGCGGAACGCAGAATCAAGATTTTTAAATTTACAGAAATTGACACTTGGTTTTTTGTTTTTTCATTTTGGATGATAATAAGGTTCATCGTATTTAATCATTGAATTTCAATGCCGAAAATTACTAAAGAATGGTTTCTCCATTGAGACCCAAACAATTTAAAGAGGCATACAAATTGTCCACTCTAACTTTGAATGGGTGGGGGAGGCCACTAAAAGTTTCCTAAGATTACTGCCTATTATCTACCGTGACCGTGAGGCACTTCAACAAGGCAGCAAACGGCCACTAAAACTCTTCAACGAACAGCGAGGCCGTGAAACTCTTCAAAGAAATGAACGACATGGCTGGCGGAGGCAAGAATGAACAACGCCCAGCAGGAGTTCGATGTCCAGAAAATTCTAGGGTAATGAGGATGGACTATTGACAAATTAATTGACAAGTTGATTATGA
This sequence comes from Citrullus colocynthis, assembly GCA_031780015.1. Taxonomy (NCBI): domain Eukaryota; kingdom Viridiplantae; phylum Streptophyta; class Magnoliopsida; order Cucurbitales; family Cucurbitaceae; genus Citrullus; species Citrullus colocynthis. The sequence goes on from QLSR01000057.1 coordinate 1,460,033, forward strand.
AAGATATCTTCAAACCAACTTGAAGGACAGTGTTAGAATTTCTTTTAATTTTGTGTTAATATTAGTTGTTAATATTTAGTCTTTATTGTCATTATTCTTTCCAGATACGTAATAGGCTATTGGTCACTTTTCTAAATAAAAAGACCTAAGTTGCACAGACTAAGATGCAGCAATATATTTTTTACCCTCTCAAAATCTAGAATGAGATTTGTGGACATAATCACTGGTACTGACTCCCTACCACAAAGCCTTTTATGTTCATAAATATAAAATTAGAAATAAAAATAATAATAATAATAATAATCTAGTGGGTTTGCTCCAGATTCCTTTGCACAATTTAGTGGAAACTTTTCCACTCTTTTGTACAAGAAACTGTAGACTAACTAGAGAAAATATAATGGTTAAAGGAAATCTAAAGTCTAAACAGGACTTGAATATTAAACCACCCCCCTACTAGGCTGTCCCTTTGTATTGATTGTTTATTGGATCACCCGATGGTGCTCTTGGAATGGTTTTATTGTCCGTTTTTGGGTGCCTCTAATTGATGTTCTTTGGATTGTTGTGTTTGTTTGGACTCACCCTTTTGTTTTGCAGAGATTTAAGGCTTCTTGCATCTTTCTGTTTTATCTCTCCTTTTTGTCGTCCCCTCCCCCTTAGTTTTTGCTCTTTGGTTTCGCAGTCTTTTGTTGAATATAATAACTATCCTAGGTTCAGTAATTTCTTTAAAGCTAGTTAGCCCACGTGAATAAAAGGAAGTACCGTGTGATGTCTATAAACAGAATGCATGTAATGAGTTATGTAATCGGAATGTTACCTCTATTCACAAGGACAGCATCTTCACAAGACCCAGACACAGCAAGTTCCTGGAGAATGTTTCAGCAGGGTCAGAACCTGAGGCGTCCATTGCACATACAACTTTATCCACCTAACCTATCAATAGTGTTAACTACAATCAAACGCCGATTATAAGAAATCCAATTAAAGGAAGAAATTATAATCCTTATGCAACCTACCTATCTGCAAAGAGAAAAGCAAAGGCAGATACAAGCCAACTTTAACACTGCTATGCTATCTCCATCATAAATGCTAAATGTGAAACCAACAGTCCGAATGCCCCTTCAAAATCCAATAGAAAAACCCATGTCAAGTCCTTCTTATGGCATTCATCATTCGGACATAATAAACAGAAAAGGGGAAAATGGAATAGCACAAGAGAATACTGACATCAAGATTTCTTGTAATTTTGTTTTCATTTCTATTGGTGACAAAAGTGGTAAGAAAGTCCCCAATGTCTCACATAATAATTCAAAAACCTGATTCGTGATCTAAAATACCAGTTGTCAAATCAAGCTTGGGCTAATAGTTACGGAGAAATCAGAGTATAAGCTCTTCAAACTTGGNAAATGAGGATGGACTATTGACAAATTAATTGACAAGTTGATTATGAAAGATATCTTCAAACCAACTTGAAGGACAGTGTTAGAATTTCTTTTAATTTTGTGTAAATATTAGTTGTTAATATTTAGTCTTTATTGTCATTATTCTTTCCAGATACGTAATAGGCTATTGGTCACTTTTCTAAATAAAAAGACCTAAGTTGCACAGACTAAGATGCAGCAATATATTTTTTACCCTCTCAAAATCTAGAATGAGATTTGTGGACATAATCACTGGTACTGACTCCCTACCACAAAGCCTTTTATGTTCATAAATATAAAATTAGAAATAAAAATAATAATAATAATAATAATCTAGTGGGTTTGCTCCAGATTCCTTTGCACAATTTAGTGGAAACTTTTCCACTCTTTTGTACAAGAAACTGTAGACTAACTAGAGAAAATATAATGGTTAAAGGAAATCTAAAGTCTAAACAGGACTTGAATATTAAACCACCCCCCTACTAGGCTGTCCCTTTGTATTGATTGTTTATTGGATCACCCGATGGTGCTCTTGGAATGGTTTTATTGTCCGTTTTTGGGTGCCTCTAATTGATGTTCTTTGGATTGTTGTGTTTGTTTGGACTCACCCTTTTGTTTTGCAGAGATTTAAGGCTTCTTGCATCTTTCTGTTTTATCTCTCCTTTTTGTCGTCCCCTCCCCCTTAGTTTTTGCTCTTTGGTTTCGCAGTCTTTTGTTGAATATAATAACTATCCTAGGTTCAGTAATTTCTTTAAAGCTAGTTAGCCCACGTGAATAAAAGGAAGTACCGTGTGATGTCTATAAACAGAATGCATGTAATGAGTTATGTAATCGGAATGTTACCTCTATTCACAAGGACAGCATCTTCACAAGACCCAGACACAGCAAGTTCCTGGAGAATGTTTCAGCAGGGTCAGAACCTGAGGCGTCCATTGCACATACAACTTTATCCACCTAACCTATCAATAGTGTTAACTACAATCAAACGCCGATTATAAGAAATCCAATTAAAGGAAGAAATTATAATCCTTATGCAACCTACCTATCTGCAAAGAGAAAAGCAAAGGCAGATACAAGCCAACTTTAACACTGCTATGCTATCTCCATCATAAATGCTAAATGTGAAACCAACAGTCCGAATGCCCCTTCAAAATCCAATAGAAAAACCCATGTCAAGTCCTTTTTATGGCATTCATCATTCGGACATAATAAACAGAAAAGGGGGAAATGGAATAGCACAAGAGAATACTGACATCAAGATTTCTTGTAATTTTGTTTTTTCTATTGGTGACAGAAGCGGTAAGAAAGTCCCCAATGTCTCACATAATAATTCAAAAACCTGATTCGTGATCTAAAATACCAGTTGTCAAATCAAGCTTGGGCTAATAGTTACGGAGAAATCAGAGTATAAGCTCTTCAAACTTGGACTCCTTTGCAAAGTAAATACATAGTAAGATAACATATGATCCCCTTTTCCCATTGGCAACCAATAAAGTATTTTCCCAGTATTGAAAATTTGATAAGTTGTATTAAGGTCACATGAAGGACAGTTGTACCATTATATGGAACTTTCTGTTTTTCCCACTGTAGAAGGAACTCCAAGACTACAGCAGAAATAAGCTGTCGAATTCTAAAGCCTCATACAATGCCAGCAGGATGATGCAGGGGGCAGATGGTAAGTTTCGTCCCCCCACGTAATGACCTTTGGAGTTTCATCTACACTATTAGAGAATAAGAGGAGCCAAATTGGAAGTGATTATGCCTTATTACACATCTATGCATGCTTGTAAACGAAGATAACGATAGCAGCTTAAGTTTTGTGCTCCCAGTCCCAGCAGCTAAGCATCAAGATTTAGAACACCAGAATGTTTTTTTAAATAACTGTGGATATTCAAGCTTGCTCGTGCACCTTGAATAATTCACCAACACTTCTATTTGACCAAAATAACATTTGGAGTCTGAAAACTCACCAAACTGCTTCTAAACATCAAATGAAATGTGAATCACTTGACCTCCTCTCTCTGAAACATGGAACACTTTTCATGTTGACAGTACTCAGAAATGGGAAACGTCATGAGAATGATACCAATAAACAGCCAATCCCAATTTCTAAGTTCGTTATAAAATGTCCTTGTCTTCATATTTTCTTCAATCTTCACAATATCTTAGCATTCTCATAAAGATCTAAATATGGGCAACAGAGTCGTTCACAAGACTGCAAGTACAAGAGTCAGGAGTACAACCATTCACCTTCATTGAGAGAAACATCTCCCTCGCTTCATCATGCCTGCCCAATTTGCACAGTGACTTAATAAGAGCAGCATATGTATAGTTGTCAGGCTGTATACCCAACCTTAACATTGAATCAAAAAGCTTCTCAACTTTCTGAACCCTGTCACTCGAAAGTAGCTTTGGATAAGAGCATTGAAGGAGAAAGTATCATGTTGTATACCATGAAGTTTCATTTCTCTCAAGAGATGAGTAGATCTAGAAACATCTCCAATGGCACAGAAGGAACGTATCAATATATTATATGTGGTAGCATCCGGAGTGACATCCCACTCAATCATTTCAGTGAAACAACCAAAAGCATCCTCATGCTTATGTGCTTGACAGAGGCCATCAATTAATGAATTAAATGTGAAGATATCTGGTTTAAAACGACAATCATCATTTCAGTGAAACAACCAAAAGCATCCTCATGCTTATGTGCTTGACAGAGGCCATCAATTAATGAATTAAATGTGAAGATATCTGGTTTAAAACGACAATCATCATTTCAGTGAAACAACCAAAAGCATCCTCATGCTTATGTGCTTGACAGAGGCCATCAATTAATGAATTAAATGTGAAGATATCTGGTTTAAAACGACAATCATCATTTCAGTGAAACAACCAAAAGCATCCTCATGCTTATGTGCTTGACAGAGGCCATCAATTAATGAATTAAATGTGAAGATATCTGGTTTAAAACGACAATCATCATTTCAGTGAAACAACCAAAAGCATCCTCATGCTTATGTGCTTGACAGAGGCCATCAATTAATGAATTAAATGTGAAGATATCTGGTTTAAAACGACAATCATCATTTCAGTGAAACAACCAAAAGCATCCTCATGCTTATGTGCTTGACAGAGGCCATCAATTAATGAATTAAATGTGAAGATATCTGGTTTAAAACGACAATCATCATTTCAGTGAAACAACCAAAAGCATCCTCATGCTTATGTGCTTGACAGAGGCCATCAATTAATGAATTAAATGTGAAGATATCTGGTTTAAAACGACAATCATCATTTCAGTGAAACAACCAAAAGCATCCTCATGCTTATGTGCTTGACAGAGGCCATCAATTAATGAATTAAATGTGAAGATATCTGGTTTAAAACGACAATCATCATTTCAGTGAAACAACCAAAAGCATCCTCATGCTTATGTGCTTGACAGAGGCCATCAATTAATGAATTAAATGTGAAGATATCTGGTTTAAAACGACAATCTAATAGCATTTCAAGAAGTTCCTGAGCTTTTTCCATATTTCCATTTCTGCAATAGCCACTGATAAGTGTATTATAAGTTACAACATTTGGAGAAATACCTTTATAATGCAGATCCCTAAAGATTTCCGATGCTCTGTCCATTAATTTGCCTTTGCAAAGGCAATCAATGACCATGTTATATGAATATACGCTGGAAATAAGACCGTCATTTATTATCCTATCCATATATTGGTTTCCAATCTCCATTTTCCCTGCCTTGTACAGAGCTTCAATAAGTGTAAGATATGTACTGAACCCTGGCTGTCAACCTCTCTGCACACAATTATCAAATACATTGCATGTTTCCTTCAGGTCTAGCTTCTTTAATACACATGCCAAGGTGACCTTGAAGATTGAACTGTCCGGTACATAACCTTTCTTGCCAATTTTACTCAAAAACATGACAGCCTCACTGGCCATAGAATTATTTGAAAGATGGTAAAGAATATTGTCACAAACCAATTGAGATACACGCTGCTTCTTCTCAACAAATTCCAACAAGAGTTCAAAAGCCTTATCTGGGGTCATACAACAAAAAACTCCATGAACCAAGGATCTCATAGTAGCTGCATTTGGAACCACATTCTTCTCCTTCATTGTCTGTAAAACTGTGAAGGCTTCATCAGCCCTTTTGGCATTGAGAAATCCATCAATCAAGATTGTATATGTGAAAACATTAGGAAAATATCCCGAGCCCTCCATTTGTTTCATCAAACGAAGTGCCTCATCCACCACCCCAAGCCTACAGACACCAAAGATGAGAATGTTATAAGTGAACCTATCAGAGACACAGTTATGGGATGACATTTGCTGAAATTTCAAATAAGCCAAGTCTAGCGAATTGGGCTTGATCAATGCATCAATTACAGCATTGTACAGTCTGGTGGTGGGATTAAGACCCAAAAACGCAATTTGCCCAAATACTTACACACAGTACTTTGCCAAACCAAATCTACCCCAACTGCCAAGTAATATACAGAGTAATCCCTCTGTCACTTTTAAGGCCACACTCTTTAAATTAGAAGCAGATCAACAGATAATAGCACCGGACGGTCAGGACCTTCTCGATAAAGGTTGCGGCCAAGAATCCCTCGAATCGATTGTTTCTTTGCGAGTAAAGGGTCGACATTCGAAACCCAAATATAAAACCTAATAGCATTTAATGGGTTGTCTTGATTTTGCAAAATACTAACAACAAATTGTGGAGCCAAAACGACCCTCTTCGCCTTAAAGTCGTGGTTTAACAATAGAAACTAATCCTTGCTCAATAGAATCCTAGAAATATATAAATGATCAATTGGTTTAAGACTCAGAGTACGTTTATGATTAGCAAGAGACAAACGGGAGGGGAGGTGAATCAAAGTGGGAGCCTTTAACGGAGTAGTAAGTGGGGAAGGATTACCTCTTAAAGGCGATTCAGTGTTGTTGAAGGGACGTTGTTTTGAAGTTCGTTGGATTGAATCGAAAGGGATTTGTCTCCGATAATTGTTGGTGGGAGTGTAAGCTTGTAGAGGTCGATTTCTTAGAACAGGCGTTGCCCTGAAAGCCGAAGAAGGAAACCCTCCCATGGCCTTTTCAAGAGACTGAGCCTAATGCTCACTAGTCACTTCGTTTATAAAATAGGGTCAATGATTGGAATTTTTTTTTTAAATAATGTTTTTTTAATGAATAATTCAAAAAATAGGGTAAGGGGAAATAAATACTAAAATTGGGGTTGTGAAATCGTGGTCCGGGTCTACGAGTTCCCTCTCCTGTTAACCGACGGCCCTTCTTCTTCTTCTTCCTCCACCTTCTTCTTCTTCCTCTCAAACTATTCCCTTTTCACTCTTTAAATCTCTCCTTTCTCTCATTTCACTCCTCATTTGTCCATTGTCCGTCATTTGTCGACATTGTCTCTGTCACAAAGGTATGTATATAGATATCGATTTTCCGACCATCTCATCCCTATTTCTTTGTTAAATCTAATATACTATATTCGTTCAGCCGCTGCCGCCGCCACTGCCGCCGCCGCCGCCATATACGTATGCATATATATTTTCCTTTCTAATTATCTTATAAATATGCAATAGTTATATGATAGAAATGCATAGATTGCAAGTTTTGTTTTGCATGCGTGAATAAATTTATATATGTAGACATTTTTACCAAATCGGATAAATTTTATGCGTAGACGTTTTTATCAAATATTTTATTTTGTTTATAATTTAAAAAATTTAGGTTTTAGTGTTGATTGTTATTCGACGTTTATTGTTATAGGAATAATTATTGGTAAATAATGTGATGGAAAATTAGTTATGTTGGGTAGTAAACTCGTGGACCGGGTCCACGAGTTTTATAATTTTTGGTAGATTTGGACTAATTTTTCTTTTTAACCTTTACAGTTGTAAACGAATTTAAATATGTCATTTCATCCAGAAGATTTAGTTATTATTGAAGCTAGAAATTGTGCGGATAGTGACATTGATGTAGAAATTGATGAATTGTTTGGAGAAGAAGGAAATATAGAAAATGAAAATGAGTTGGTTCAGTCGGAGATATTTACACAGATAGAATGGGAAATTACTGATTCAGTTTGTGAACAAGGATCAACCTTGGAGGAAAGGGGAAAATGTACAGATAACTCTAGCATAATACAACAAGGAATATTATTTGACACGAAAGAAGACCTACAAATGTAACAATGTAATGTATTTGGTTTATTGGAAATTGTAATGTATTTGGTTTATTTAACATTGTAATGGATTTGGTTTATTGAAAATTGTAATGAATTTGGTTTATTTTAACAGTGTTGAATATGGATCATGGTCCATCTAATCTTGTTCAGCTATATCTTCAAAATACTCACCGATTACAGACAGTATGGGATAATGCATCCTCCGTTGGTGCTATGTTGTCGGAGAAGAGAGACAGTTTCTCAGCATACTATACCGTTCGATGAACGTATAGTGCCTTATCTACAACAAGCCGGTTTTATTGGGGTTGCACAAATTGGATTCATACAATTGGACTGGCACCTCATTACTGCTTTAGTAGAGCGCTGGAGACCGAAGACCCACACATTTCATATGCCTGGTGGGGAATGCACCATTACGCTGTAGGACATTGCAGTACGATTTGGACTACCAGTGGACGGAGAACCTGTTACTGGTTCGTTGCAGCATGATTGGAAACAGATTTATGAATATTTTTTAGGCGTTTGACCACTTGACTTAAAAGGCTCAAGGTTGAGTCTCCCTGGGTTAGCCTCTCAGTTTACAGAATTGTCTCCTGATGCCGATGACGTCAGTATACAGAGATATGCACGAGCATATATCATGCAGCTTATCAGAGGCTTTCTGTTTGCTGACAAATCCAACACGCTGGTGTACTTAATGTTCCTCCCACTACTGGCCAGTTTTGAGCAAGCTGGTAATTATTCGTGGGGTGGTGCTTGTCTTGCATGGCTGTACAGAGAATTATGTCGAGCCAGTAATGCACAAGCTTTGGATATAGCAGGCCCACTGATACTACTTCAAGTATGGGCCTATGATCGATTTAACATTGTTGCACCACAAGTCCAATTACAACCTCCAGAACATTTTGTGGAACGTCCACTCAGTGCCAGGTATTATTTTCTGTATACATTAATTTTTTTGTTAATACAATTAGTAAAGTATTTTAATTGTTTTATATCCATGTGATAGATGGAGCGGTGTATTANATGTACAGATAACTCTAGCATAATACAACAAGGAATATTATTTGACACGAAAGAAGACCTACAAATGTAACAATGTAATGTATTTGGTTTATTGGAAATTGTAATGTATTTGGTTTATTTAACATTGTAATGTATTTGGTTTATTGAAAATTGTAATGAATTTGGTTTATTTTAACAGTGTTGAATATGGATCATGGTCCATCTAATCTTGTTCAGCTATATCTTCAAAATACTCACCGATTACAGACAGTATGGGATAATGCATCCACCGTTGGTGCTATGTTGTCGGAGAAGAGAGACAGTTTCTCAGCATACTATACCGTTCGATGAACGTATAGTGCCTTATCTACAACAAGCCGGTTTTATTGGGGTTGCACAAATTGGATTCATACAATTGGACTGGCACCTCATTACTGCTTTAGTAGAGCGCTGGAGACCGAAGACCCACACATTTCATATGCCTGGTGGGGAATGCATCATTACGCTGTAGGACATTGCAGTACGATTTGGACTACCAGTGGACGGAGAACCTGTTACTGGTTCGTTGCAGCATGATTGGAAACAGATTTATGAATATTTTTTAGGCGTTCGACCACTTGACTTAAAAGGCTCAAGGTTGAGTCTCCCTGGGTTAGCCTCTCAGTTTACAGAATTGTCTCCTGATGCCGATGACGTCAGTATACAGAGATATGCACGAGCATATATCATGCAGCTTATCTGAGGCTTTCTGTTTGCTGACAAATCCAACACGCTGGTGTACTTAATGTTCCTCCCACTACTGGCCAGTTTTGAGCAAGCTAGTAATTATTCGTGGGGTGGTGCTTGTCTTGCATGGCTGTACAGAGAATTATGTCGAGCCAGTAATGCACAAGCTTTGGATATAGCAGGCCCACTGATACTACTTCAAGTATGGGCCTATGATCGATTTAACATTGTTGCACCACAAGTCCAATTACAACCTCTAGAACATTTTGTGGAACGTCCACTCAGTGCCAGGTATTATTTTCTGTATACATTAATTTTTTTGTTAATACAATTAGTAAAGTATTTTAATTGTTTTATATCCATGTGATAGATGGAGCGGTGTATTAGCTGCATCTGAACAATCAGCAAACATGTTGCTGGTATATCGCTCAATATTTGACCGTTTGATGCAAAATCAGGTAATAATAAATATGTTGCATATAATTGAATATTACATATATTTTTAGGTTCTAATTATTCTTGTACATGGTTTGAGATCAATTGGACGTCATATACACCACATGTTATGTCATTGTTGCCTGATTATTGTCATGATGGACAGGACATTTGGTTGACGGTTAGCCCACTTATATGCTTTCTTATCGTAGAGTGGCATCAACCAGATCGAGTGTTGAGACAATTCGGTATGCGGCAAACGGTACCGACGTTGTGTAATACTCTCCCTCAACTACATCAAATCGATTTTAAGAGGTAAACACGACCATACCTGGCGTCAAATTCATGCAGAGTATATATCATTTTGGCGTGCATGTCATAGCCGTTGTGCATAAGGAGAAATAATAAACGAGTCGGATGTGTCTAATGATTATTTGTCCTGGTACGACTCTATCACAAGAAGATTTATCACACCTGAGGGTACCTACTATTACTGCATGGTAAGCATCTTATTATGTAGTGTTTTTCAATTACATGCTAAGAATATTCTTTTATACTTATATATTTTTTTATCGTGCAGAATAATTTTGTCCACGATGTGCACAATTACTCCTTAGAACATAATTTACCAGAGTTGAGTTCAATGTGTGAGCAAAACATGGTAAATGTTGAAGATATCATTCAACATATAAGGAGGCTCAATGTTGCTGATACTGATCGAAAACGTATTCATCGTAGACGACAGAGACAACGTGACGAAGGTGTTCCAGAGCAACCCGATGACCAGGAACCTCCCATATTACAACCAGACATTGCATCCGGTTCTGGCCATCAACAGGAATATTATGCACACGATGAATTTCCATCTGTCGTCACCCAACAGGATATCAACGATGTAATCCACCAGCAACAACAATTTGAAGTGTCTATGCCTCGTCGTGGACAACGTGCGCGAAGAAAACCACCATGTGGCACTTGATTTGTATTTTAAATTTTCTGATTTGTATTAACTTTTATCTTGAACTAAATGAATTAATGATTTTCCATTACATTTTCAAAAATTAAGAATCAATGAAACTAATACAATAATTGATGAACACAAGTAAAAAGAAAATTTAAGTGGGTAATTAATTAATTAAGTTATTTATCATGGGAAAAAACCGGACGAGTTTGGACGTATCATGGAAAAAGAACAAGGGGTAAAAAGGGGATCCGAAATCGTGGACCGGGTCCACGAGTTTGGCGGTAATCGTGGACCGGGTCTACGACTTACTTACGCCACATCAGCAACCCGACTGAAATCGTGTACTCGGTACACGATTTCACCACCCCATTTTTCCAAATTACTTTCCAAACTACCCTATTTTTGTCATTAGTTTCTAAACCACCCTATTTTTCGCATTATTTTTTAAAATAACATTATTCTTTAAAATACCCCCAATGATTGTTACGTGAGAGTTTATTTGAAAACAATAGATTTTAGGCCATTTTGATTTTGGTAGGTTTCCATGATGGATAACCTAGAGGTTATTTTCAATTACAGGGAAATAAAAAACATATATATATATATATATCTATATATATATATATTTATATATATAAAAATATTATATAAATTTTTTTATATATATATATATATCTATATATATATATATTTATATATATAAAAATATTATATAAATTTTTTTATATATATATATATATATATAAATTAATATATAAATATATATATATATATATATATATATATATATATATATATATATATATATATATATATATATATATTTATAAATATAACAAAATATTATAGTTTATTGTAAACTACTATTTATATTTATTAGTGTCTAGACAGTGATATTTTGCTATTTTTTATAAATATTTTTAATTGTTCTGTAATTTAAAGTAATTTCTCTAATTCAAATTTATAAAATAAAATAAAATAAAAGTTGCTACCTTTTCTAAAAATGAGATGTTTTTTTTTTAACCTTTGGTGGGCATCCTAAAAAAGAATTTTGCGCACGTTGAATGGAATTTCTCGCTCTCCTGCTCTCACGCTTGTATTCTCTGCTCCTTTTTTTATTGCTGTCCTCTCCTCCTTTCTCTCACAATCTCACTTTTTTGATCTCACTCTGCAACGCACACTAAATTGAGGGAGAGAATACGAAGACAGTCGAAGTTGTTTATGTGAACTTACCGGAGCTAGTGTGTCATGCTTGGTCTTGTTAAAACAGGAAGAAGAAGAAAATAAATAATGATAATTTTGTAAAATTGCTTAGTTATTAGGTAAGCAAAAGGTCAAAATTCTTAAATTTTAAAATGTAGAACAAAAATTATATAGGCCTTGAGAAGAGACTTTAATCAATTTTCCCTGGGATTGTAAGAATTTGGTTTTAAAATAATAATAATAATAATAATAATAGTTTCACTTCCAAACTTGTTATCCTCTCTAATTAAATCACATTTGGAAAAAAAAAAATTGAGTGTGACTCAATATTTAGTATAGCCTTCCTCTTTAAAGGTTAAAAGTTTAATCTCCGTACCTAAAAATTCTCGTACTACAAGAAATTATTAAAAAAAAAAAAAAAATTAGGATGTATGAAACCTTCACTACAAGAATTTTTTTCTCTGCCGACACTTTTTTTTGCCAACGCAACAAAAAACATTGGCAGAACTAGTTTCTACCGACAAATTTTTAATGCGTGGGCATTTCTTCATATCTGCCGACATAAATATAAGCGGGCAAAAAGTAGTGTAGTATTAGTGAAAATCATTAAAGTTGGTTTTTTGCTGATGATTAATTTAGTTTCTCCCCACGTACAGAGTGTGGGCATAAATTTTTAACTTCTGCCCACGCAAGAAATGTGGCAAAAAATATTTTAAATATTACTTATTGTTTTCCCCACACACATTTTTAAGCACATTTCCCCCCGCCCCCCCCCCCCTTTTTTTTACTTTCCCTCCGCTCACCTTCCCGCCGACCCAACCAGAAGTTTCCCACCCAACGAACGACGCCGCCTCCGCTCCTGCAACTCCGACTGCTCCTCCTACCCAATGCCGATCCTGCTGCCTCCAACACCGCCAAACGCAACTGCTCAACGACGCCGTTGCTGCTGCCTACAGACACCGGTGCTACCACCTCCAGACGCCTCTGGTGCTGCCACCGCTCGCCGTCGCTGTTGCCACCCTGCACTGTCGTTGCTTCCGCCAGTTCGACGCCGCCCGTTGCTATCGCTTCTTCTGCTGTTGCCGCCCCACGCCACTTCTTTTACCGACGCCAGCCTTCTTCTTCTACCGACGTGGGTGTGGTTGCCGCCATCTTACTAAACGTGGGTGAGTATTTTATTGACTATTCGTTTGGATCTAGAGTTGTTTTCCATTGTTATATAGACTTGTTAATTGAGTATTTTTTTTTTTATCTAGAATTGTCCTCTACAAATGAATGTATAAATGAAATTAGTTGTCGTCTTGAAAGATTAATTGTTGTTTTGGAACACATAGTTTAAATTAGTGGACTTTGCATTGTGAGACTTACCAAGTATTATAACTACCATGTGAAAATTTGAATGAAATTGTAATGACAATGATGAAATTGCAATGAGAATGATTAATGTTGATCTTTTAGGTTGATTTTGAGTTCGGAAGTCACACTTATATATGTTCAAGTTGTTTTGAAAGTCATTAGTGTCATTTAGACACTTTTTAGATACATTTTTCTTGCTTTTGAAACTCAAAAGAACACTTAGACACTCTTGATGGGTTGAATTTAGGTTGGTTCATTTAGACATTTGAAGCCATTATGTGTTTGATGAATACTCTTGTGTAGGTGGACAAATAAGACTTTCAAGTGTAACTTTTTTTATTAATCAACATGTCACAAAATTCTATTTGACACTTTTTAGGAACTTAAGATATTTTGAATTTAGGTTGTTTTGGGAGTTAATAAGTTTCTTGGACACTTTCTATGCACTTTTAAGTTGTTTTGAGGGTGAAAGTGACACTTATACACTTTTTAGGTGAGTTTTGAGTTTGAAAGTTATACTTAGACATTTTGAAATTGTGTAGTTGGGAGTTAAAGTGTCATTTGGACACTTTTTAGTTACTTTTTGATTGGTATTGAGTTTGTAAGTCATACTTAGGTATTTTGAAGTTGTTTTGGGGAGTTAAAGTGTTATTTACACACTTCTTAGGTACTTTTTCGTTGGTCTTGGATATTGTGAAGACTCTTGAGAATTATGTAGGTTGTTTTGGGAGTTAAAGTATCATTTAGACACTTTGTAGGTACTTTTTGTTTGGTTTTGAGTTAAGAGGTCATAGTTGTGCATTTTGGATTTGTTTTGGGAGTTAACGAGTCTCTTGATGGTTTACACACTTTTTAAACATTTTTAGTACGTTTTGGGACTTAAGGGGTCATTTAGACAATGTTTAGGTACTTTATCTAACTTCTTGCCCTGATTCTTACAAGGTTTAATTCTTTCAATTCTATTTGAAGATGGATAGGGATTGGATTAAACTAAAAAATAGATTTTCAAGAGATTACATTGAAGGAGTTTCTCAATTTATGGAAGTGGCAAAGAGGCATGTAAACGATGCGGGAAAAACTAGTTGCCCATGTAGGAACTGCCAAAATTCAATGACACAATCATTGAACGTAGTAGAGCAACATTTGTTTACATATGGAATATCTCCTTTATATAGTAAATGGGTTTATCACGGAGAAGCAATCAACTTAGGTTCATTAGAAAGAGGTGGTACTTCTTCAGTAGGTGATGGATTAAGTAGAGAGTGTAATGCTGATGATGAGGATGATGACATTTTTGGTCTTCTCACTGATTTGCAAGGGTCAATGATAAGAAGTGAAAAGAATACTGATGAAGAAGAGGATTTTGAGGATGAAATTCCAGAAAATGTGAAGAAATGAATACTAGTAACATTTTCGATGATTTGATGGATGAAGCACGCAACCAGTTGTACCCTGGATGTACCAAATTCTCCTCATTAAATTTCTTGGTGAAGTTGATGCATATCAAGGTTCTCAACAATTGGAGCAACAAATCGTTTAATATGTTACTGGAGTTGCTGAAAGATGCATTTCCAATTGGTACATCTATACCTAGATCATTTTAAGAAGCTAAGAGAAAACTACGTGACTTAGGGCTCAGATATGATTCCATCCGTGCTTACAAATACGACTGTGTATTATTTTGGAAAGAACTAGCTAATTGTCAAAGTTGTCCAGTATGTGGTGAATCTCGATATAAAAGAAATAATGGAAATGGTAAGAAGATTCCAAATAAAGTTTTGCGTCACTTTCCATTAATACTTAGGTTGACACGATTGTTTTTATCAAAACATATTGCTGCTGAAATGAGATGACATAAGGATAAATGAGTTGATACGGAGGATGTGTTACGACATCCAGCTGATGGTGCAGGATGGAAACACTTTGATAGAGAGTTTCCACAGTTTGCTTTAGACCCTAGAAATATTGGATTAGGCTTAGCTTCAGACGGATTTAATCCATTTGGTAATATGAATACAGCCTATAGCATGTGGCCAGTTGTGCTTGTACCGTATAATTTGCCGCCTTGGAAGTGCATGAAAGAATCCAATTTCTTCATGTCTTTGCTTATACCTGGACCAAAGTCTTTTAGAAAAGAGATTGACGTTTATTTGCAGCCATTGTCCAAAATAAACAAGTATGAGATGTTCCAGAAGTCGAAGAACTAGAAAATGAAGATATAGAGTTGTTAGAAGTAACCGGTCCGATTGGGGTTGATGAATCCATACATGATGTCACATTTTGTAGAAGTGACGTGGACCCTAGTGTCGTTCCCCATCAAGAGTTACATAACCAATTGAATGAGAGTGCACCACCCCCGGTTGATGACGGCTTTATAAACGACGATACTGAGCATATAGAATCATCTAGTGAAGAGAGCTCAGAATTTGATGAACAAAATAGTAAATAATGGTATAAGGTATGTAGTTCAAACAAAAAAATTAATATTACATGTTGGTTTCGAGTATAATCACTACAATTTGATTCTGCATTGTCATGGTACATCCAGAACAAGCACAGATGGCATTAATTGAAGCTGAACATGCAAACTTGATTCTTCCACTAGGCAGGACGAGCCTAAGGCAACAAGTACTAATATTTTATGTATGTTTACTTACAATATGTTATTTAAGGTATCTAAGATTCATTGCTAGTTTACGATCTCAACCAATCTCTAAAACAATAGGTAGGCGTGTGAGAGGACCTAGTCGGAACATAGAGCTAGATAGATATGTAGCTACACATGGGAAGATCAAAATTGACATTGACGATGATGTTGGAAAACCGGTATGTACTTTTGCCACCAAGTTTGCTTCGGCCATTGGTACTCTAGTACGAAACACCATACCATTGAACTGTGATACTTGGAGGGATGTACCTATAGGAGTACGTGAACTTGTGATTGATCGGTTGGAGGTAAGTTTGTGTTTCTTTTATGCTCTCTAAGTTGTTCAATATGTAAAAACAGTAATTACTTGAATTATTGAATGTTCAGACTTATTTTGAGTTTGACTCAACAAAGAGGGTTGTGAGGAAGTACTTGGATCGATAGATGCAATCATCTTTCCGGGAATATAGAGCAGGCTTGCACAGAGAATACTGTAAATTTGAGAACCTCGTTCAAGCCCGTGC
Source organism: Citrullus colocynthis (assembly GCA_031780015.1). NCBI lineage: Eukaryota > Viridiplantae > Streptophyta > Magnoliopsida > Cucurbitales > Cucurbitaceae > Citrullus > Citrullus colocynthis. The sequence goes on from QLSR01000057.1 coordinate 1,476,525, forward strand.
TAATCCACCTATAAGACTAAGGAACCCTGAACATTGGAAGATTTTGTGTGATCTATGGGAGTCGGATGCTTGGAAGGTATGTTTTCCTCAATTAAACCTACAGTTTATAAGAATTTGGTCTACTAATTACCATCACTTTTTGAATTAGAAAAAATAAGAGACAAACAAAAGAAGCCGCTCCACTGTCCATTTCAACCACATAATTGGGTCAAAGTCATTCATCCAAGTTCAACATGAATTGGTAAAGTGCAGTGTAATTATTCGTTTGTACCATCATCTTAATTGTATTCTTTTTATAGAAAAAGAAAAAGGGTAGCGAAGTTGATGAGGTAGAGTTGTTCCACGAAAGTCATTTTCATGAAAAGGGAGGATGGATCAATGATAAGGCGAGAGATGCATATGTAAGTTTTATTGTCATGACTTGGCGAATTCATGTGTTGTTTATTACATTCAATATAACTATGTCTTTCATATAGGTGGAAATGCAAAGAATCATTGAAGAATCAACTGAAGATGGTGTCCAAACAATCTCAAGTGTAGAAGTATGCAAGAAGGTATTGGGGAGTCGATCAGCGTTAGTTTCGAACCCAAAATCACTAGCACCACCAACTATTGATGACTCTTATGCATATGAAAAAGAGGAGAGGACAAAGAAGATAGATGAACTCACTGAAAAGTACGCAAAGATGGCGGAGCAAAATGAGAAGTTAATGAGTCAACTTGCCAAATGGGAAGATAGATGGACCAACGTTCAAAAATTGTTGGGGCAAGGACATGGAGGTGATGGATCTTCAACTTCTTAGGTATTTATCTTTTTATTAAAGTTCGAAATTATGGTTGTGGCTATCCTGCAGTTACGGTAGCCAATTCATGCATTTTGGACTTGTTTTTCGAGTGAAAGTGTCATTTAGAGGTCATAGTTGTGCATTTTGGACTTGTTTTTGGAGCCAAAGTGTCATTTAGACACTTTTTGGCCATTCTTTGGTTGGCTTTGAGTTTAGAGGTCATAGTTGTGCATTATGGAGTTGTTTTTGGAGTTAAAGTGCCATGTAGACACTTTTTAGCTATTCTTTGGCTGGTTTTGAGCTTAGAGGTCATAGTTGTGCATTTTGGACTTGTTTTTGGAACTAAAGTGTCATTTAGACACTTTTTAGCTACTCTTTAGTTGGTCTTGAGTTTAGAGGTCATAGTTGTGCATTATGGAGTTGTTTTTGGAGTTAAAGTGCCATGTAGACACTTTTTAGCTATTCTTTGGTTGGCTTTGAGTTTAGAGGTCATAGTTGTGCATTATGGAATTGTTTTTGGAGTTAAAGTGCCATGTAGGCACTTTTTAGCTATTCTTTGGTTGGTTTTGAGTTTAGAGGTCATAATTGTGCATTATGGAGTTGTTTTTGGAGTTAAAGTGCCATGTAGACACTTTTTAGCTATTCTTTGGTTGGTTTTGTGTTTAGAGATCATAGTTGTGCATTTTGGACTTGTTTTTTGAGTCAAAGTGTCATTTAGACACTTTTTAGCTATTCTTTGGCTGGTTTTGAGTTTAGAGGTCATAGTTGTGCATTTTGGACTTGTTTTTGGAACTAAAGTGTCATTTAGACACTTTTTAGCTACTCTTTGGTTGGTCTTGAGTTTAGAGGTCATAGTTGTGCATTATGGAGTTGTTTTTGGAGTTAAAGTGCCATGTAGACACTTTTTAGCTATTTTTTGGTTGGTTTTGAGTTTAGAGATCATAGTTGTGCATTTTGGACTTGTTTTTGGAGTCAAAGTGTCATTTAGACACTTTTTAGCTATTCTTTGATTGGCTTTGAGTTTATAGGTCATAGTTGTGCATTATGGAATTGTTTTTGGAGTCAAAGTGTCATGTAGACACTTTTTAGTTGTTCTTTGGTTGGTTTTGAGTTTAGAGGTCATAATTGTGCATTATGGAGTTGTTTTTGGAGTTAAAGTGCCATGTAGACACTTTTTAGCTAATTTTTATGTTGGTTTTGAGTTTGAGGTACTTTTTAGTTGGTCTTGAATATCATTTTGAAAATCATGCAAACTAATTTGCTTTATCAGTTTTGATCATGTTGTGCTTATTGGAGTTAAATATTATGCTTTTCAGGTCTATATATTTTGAAGAAGGTCACAAATGCTAATTTTTTTGTGAAGACCCAACTGATGGAGGGAAACATTTTTTTGTGAAGACCAACTAACGGAACCATTTTTTGTGTATTTAATATTATTTTGTTCGTATTTAATATTATTTTGTTCATTTTGTATAGCAAAATGAAAGCAACTAGAGCTTAGTAAACAAACACTAAGATAGTTTTCTAGATTTTATATGGTCAAGGAATTGGGGGTTGTAACAGAAAATTGGCTAAGTTTATTGTAATTATGATATTAAATATATTTTGTTACAGGAGATTATTTTTATTTTAAATATTGATCCCAAGCATATAATATAATAATAATAAATGTGTTGGTAATTATAAAGCTATGGCGACGTTTCATGCGTGGGAAGAAATCGATTTTTGCCGATGGAAAGTAAAACGTCGGCAAAAATTAATTTCTGGCCACGCATAAAACGTGGAAAGAAATGTTATTTTTGCCCACGAATATTAATGCGTGGACAGAAATCAACTTCTGCCTACGGATACAACGGGCAAAAATTGAATTTCTGCCCACGAATGTTGATGCGTGGCTAGAAAGGAACTTCTGGCGACGTTTATAACGTGAGTAGAAATTCAATTTCCGCCCACGAATGTTGAAGCGTGGCTAGAAACCAACTTCTGCCGACATTTATAACGTGGGCAAAAAGACTATCTTTACCCACGTGTTTCATTGCGTGAGCATTTTTGCCGACGAAATGTCAAAAAACGTGGGCAGAAGATCTCCCCACGGCCTTCTGCCGACGTTGTTTGCCTACGGAAAAAAACTTCGGCAGAAGTTTTACCCACTCATTTTTTAAGATCCGCCAACGTTTTTGTGCGTGGGCAAAGACCAAAATTCTACTAGTGCTTGGATAATGTGCATAAGGTTTCTATTGATTTATTACTAAATAAATGGTTTATTTACACAACTAATTATTATAAAGAGATAGAGAGAGAAAAAAAAAATAGCTCAACGTAAAACATATACAGGGAATTAGATTCATTATGAGAGGTTTGACCTTCTCATATCTTAAAAATAAAAAATAAAAGAAAAGAAACGAAGAAGATAAAGTAAAAGAAAAATAGAAACTCCCACGTGATTGTCTTTTTCAATTTAACTTTTTAATAAGTTGATGCACTTGGTTGTAAATATCAATCTTCCTGCAAAACAATCAACTGGAATTAAATTAAAACTGCGAAAGATAAAACATTGAAAGATATTTCTAATTATTTAATATATGTATAGTTCATCCAATGAAAGAATCGAATTTCTAAATTTTTTTATCATAACGTATATTTTATGTCAATTAAGATAGGTTTTTGTTGACATAAATAAGATAAATATATAATTTAGGTTAAATGGTGCCGTATATCGTGATTTCTATCATAGTATATTTTTTATAAAAAAAAAAAACATTTATTTTTTTTCGCCTTTGAAAACAAATGCTTATTTAAGAAAGGATAATTAGAACAGAAAACAAATAAAAATTTCAAATCATAAGATTTAAATCCTATTTTAAAAGAAAAATCCTAGGTGTCTATATATCATGCTAACATTATCCAAAGTTCAAGAGATACAATATTGATAGTGTATAGACATAATCTTATCAATAAGATGAATATTAACAAGGTATAGACATAATCTTATTGATCATATAAAATATGAGCTAATTAAAACTATATAGAAATAAGTAAAAAGGAAAAATTGAAGGTTCAAATTTCCAACTTCAAATATGTACTAACAAATTTTGAAATTCAAAGATAAGATTAAGTTACAAGTTTTGTCCACATGATTTGGACATGGAAATTTGAAATTCAGAGATAAGATTGAGTTACAAGTTTTGTCCATATGATTTGAACATAGAAAATTTTCCATTTAATTGCTTTAGTTGAATTTTGTTTCAATATTGAACCGTAATTTAGTTCAACCTCACGAGATCATCATGTCATTACCATATTGATAGGCTTTTTATATAGCAATAAACCAATGTTTCTTTTTATTCTAATTTTTAATACACCTAGCATTTTTAAGGAGATTCACTCGTCACTTATATTAATTTCACTCTTGGACTTTCAATTTCATATTTAATTGGACCCTAGGTCTACTTAAAATGTTGCAAAAGTTATCCTATGTTTAATTTCTCCTAATTCATCCACTAATTTTAATAAATAAAAAAAGTAATGTGAAAATCTCTACAAATTATATACTCGTTAATTTCAATAATATAAAATATTATACAAATTTAAGTTTGATTGATGCACCTAATTATTTGAATGATGTTCGTCAAAATTCATAAAATTCAATCAAAATTTAGCTCTACTGTTATTTTTGTTTGAATTTTGTTTCCAGGTTCAAAAAGTGAGTTGGGTAAAGATTTAAAACCTTTAATCTCTTGATTAAGTAAGTACGCGTCAACCAAATGAGTCAGGCTCAAGTTGCTTACTTTTTTTAAAAAAAAAATTATAATCAATTCTTGTATCTAAATATGTTTTACAATTCATTGAAAGCATATAAAATAGATTTTCTCTAACGACTTTTCAAGCAAAAACTTATGAGAAGATAAAAGGTGCTACGTTTTTTCAAGTTGAAGGTATAGATTGCAATATTTACCAATGTTTATGGTATAATTTCATGAAAGTAAATGTTTTTGGTAAAAATTAATAAAATTTAAAATTTTAAGGTAAAAAATGATTGATCATATTTGAACTTAAAGTTGAGAAAACACGAGAATAGAAACATGTAGGTTTCTTTAGTAAGTTAAGTAAAAGGCGCTTTATGGACTATTTGTGCAATTTAATCAAAATTATATATACTAATTTGAATTTGTAATTACTGCGATAAGTTTGACACATATTTTTTCTTTTAAAATCGAAGGTTGAATCTCTATGCCTACCGATTATATTAAAAAAATCGTAACAAAATGAAATATTGAAATTCTAAAGCCCAATATTTAAATGGAAAATTATCTTAAATAACAAAACTGTTGAAAATATTTACAACTAATAACAAAATTCACAGTTTTTCACGATCTATTACGATAAAATTTTATTATATTTATAAACATTTTGATTCTTTTTGCTATATTTAAAAAGAGTCTTATTTAAAATTGAGTTACAAAGTATATTATAATTTATATAAAATAGTATTTATTTACCAGTACAAGGTTGTCTTGTCCAGACGTGCAACCAGGTCGCCGTGGAGGAAGTTGTTGGCGTTGGGTTCTCTACGAATTAGAAAATTAATTTCTATTAGCTAATATTATGTTAAAATATCATTTTAGTTTACTTTAGATTTTATTCTATTTATCTTTTGTAATTACAATAAAATTTAAACGTAGTCTTTTCAAGTTGTTTTTTTATTAAAAAAATAATAATAATAATGATTTTATATAATGAAAGATGTGTAAACATAATTTCATAATTTATATAGAGAATGTTCATAAAAATCATTAAAAAAAAATACAACAACTAAATAATTAGCAGAATTAATGTAAAAATTTATTGAGAGTATATAAACTAAAATTAAACTAAAAAGCTACCTGCAGTTTCGGCCGCAGAGTCTCAACCATTGCCATTGTATTTTGATACCCTCCAGGAGCTCCTTGCTTTAGTTTCCATATTAATAAATTAACAAATAAAAACAAAAAATATTATCTAATGAAAATATATTATAAATTTAAACCACAAATTTCTTCTAATGATATTGGTTCAACTTATAAAATAAGAATCCTTCTAAAAGAAACTTATAAAATAAAAATAAATTTATTAGTGTATAAAATATTCACTTGTAATTTGAGTTGAATTAAATATCACACTATTTACAAACAGAGAAAAAAATTCAATATCTATCAACAATAGATCACAATAGACTTTTATTGCAATCTAGAGAGAAGCCTATCGCGGATAGAAAATAAAATTTTTTTATATTTATAAAATCATGTTAGGTTTATGTCCAGAGTAGTAATGTACCATTTTGTGGAGATATGCAAAGAGTTGTTGTTTTAACAAATTTAACCTAAAAGTCAATTTGCATGCTCATCTCAATATCAAAAAAAAAAAAAAATATATGTATCTGTCAACCACAATCAAGAAAATAAAAATAAATACACCTAAATAGAAAAAAGAAAACTAAAAATTATGTAAATGTCCACGATTGAATTTAATAAAGTGCGTAGATTAAAATAACAAAATAACATGATTGGGCACAAGAAAATATCCTATCCTTATTCGGGTTAAAGAATCACCTTGCATAGGGCCCAGTCCGCTGAATCAAAGAACGCTCTTTCGTTATCCTGCATCCAAACACCACTTTTCACTCCTCTATTTTCTATTTAATCGGTGAACGATAGACTTGTTAATATATTACAATGTTTTAATAATTAAAGAGAGACTTAAATAAAATATGAATTTATAATCAAATAGAAAAATATATAAAAAGACTTAATTGACCTTTGAAATCAAGGGCTTTTTCCTTGGCGCCAACCCTCCGTACTTCTTCCGCGTGGAAATTGCCTATCAATCCAACTTAATCTAATTAATTACTATTGATATATAAGAAATTAATAATTCAAAATTCCAGGTTGGCAAACGGTAAGGGGACACGTTATAGAGGGTTTGAAAACAGGAATTTCACGTCATCTGATTTTTGACGGGCCAACAAAACGCCAATATTTATACGGTATATTCACTAATGTCATCACTTAAAATGACGTATATTTATACGGTATATCCACCGACGCCCACAAAATGCCGTTATTGGGCACCGAAGCCACTAGCTTCTAGCCGTTATAGATTTCGGGGCCCACCAATAATATAAAATAGAAAAAAACCAGACGAAAGGGGTCTGACATGTTGTCGTGAACAAAGCCAAAGCAACGGGACAATCAAAGATTTTGCGGAGGAATGTCGGAGAATTATCCGGCGAGGCTTAGATGGCATTCGTTCTGTACAAGCGATGGCGTGGCGTGCTTCGATTGGCGAATGAAAGCAAAGAGAATGGAAGAACTTGAGGAAAATCTAAACTAGATAAACAATAATGTCATATTTAAACTTTGTTTGGTAGTTATTTAATTTGTACGTTTTGACTTTTAAATATTATATTGAAAAAGTTATATTTAGTTAATAAATATAGTTTAGTTTTCAAAACTTTGTTTCTTTTCTTAAAAATTAGATAACAACTCGAAAAAATCAATGGGTAAAGTAGTATTTTAGAAACTTAATTTTCAAAAATTATATAGTTAGTATCAAACACAATTTTAATTCTTTTTATTTTAGAATATTGGGCTTTCTTACAAATTTATTTGACAAGATTTAAATAGAAAATTAAAGATTGAAATAACTCAAATGAGAATCTGATTGAACTTAAAAAAAGGGGGGAAAAAGGTTACCTCTTGATCAGGGGCTGAACAAAAGCTGTCCCCAAACCCATCACCATTGAACTCGGCCATTTCTATGCAAATAATTTACACAAAAACTTTGAAGGAGAGAGAAAGAGATATAAGATAGAGAGAGGTTTTAATATTTTTAATAGCAATGTGAGAAGGCAATGAGGAAAGAAGGATTTTGTGTGGAACAAATAGAAATACATCACCAATTTATAAGGGGAGAGAGAGAGAGAGAGATTATGAAGAGAAATAAAATAGCTTGAGAAGGGAGGAAAGGGAGAGATGCAAGTGAAACAAAGTGGGAAAAAAGGGGACCAACCCACTTGCAAAATGTAGAGAGAGATAGAGATAGAGGGAAAGAGTAAGAGGGTAAGATAAGAATAATAATAAAAATTAAAAATT
>QLSR01000057.1:1485018-1506234 GCA_031780015.1 Citrullus colocynthis
AAAAAAAAAAAAAAAAAAAAAAAAAAAAAAAAAAGATACGTTTACACCTACACATTTTACTATTTCCTTTCTCTTTTTTCCTTCTCTTTTGCGTTAGATATTATTTTTAACCTTTCTTATCTTGATCATGATCTAGTCAAAAGAGTTAAATGCTTGTCAAGTTAGGTATATAGTTTGATCAATTTAGGTGTATGTATTTAGTATCTTGAATCTCTATCTTCCATATCATTCAAACTAAGAATAATTTCTGTTTTATTTTTTTTTTAAAAGGACAAGGTTGTAGGTTTAAATTTTTACCTTGTATTAACAAAAGAAAAAAGAAATTACGTGGTAAGAAATTTATAGATCAATTTTAACCTAATATAACGTGAGTAAAAGAATGAGGTATACCTACTACCTTACGGGATGAAAATAGTTTAGAAGATAGTTTTTCATGTGTGATTCGCTTGACTTTTTTTCTTAAAAATATAACATTTGCAAATATAATGATAGTGAGAATTTGATCCACTTTTGACTTCTAAAGATGGCGTTTTTGATATTTTAACCATTGAACTATTCTCCTATTAATATTGTCATATTATTATATCATATGATGAAATAACATATGTTTTATTTATAGAAAAAAAATAAGTTTAATTAGAGTTATGTGGGTTAATTATGTTTGTGGGAAAGTTGACTCTATCCAACATTTGTGGGGTGTGTAACAATATATATTTTATTGGGTAAGGTTAGGTTATAATGGAAAATTGTCTATCCAAACGAAAACGCATGCGAACAATTCCTTTTCACACGTGCCACTCTCCAATCCGGTACCAACAAGCAAACTAGATCAGTTAAAAGTAAAACCAACTCCGTTTTGCTTTACAAACCTTTGACGAATTAAAGAGCCTGATTTATAATGATTAAAACAAAAAAGAAAAAAGAAAAAAGAAAAAAGAAAGTGTAACCAAAAGCAAACTTGTCATGATTTTTTTTTTAAATATTGTACTCCCAAGAAAAAAAAATACATATATATATATATATATATAATATTCTTTGCTTCCAGTAGTAATTTCCATATTTTAGTTACAGTAATTGGTGAAATGTGGAGGGAAAGATTCACGTGGAAAATGATTGATAAAAATAAAATTATTAATTGATTTAAAAAATTATAATTAATCAAGTTTCATTATTTTTCTATTAAAATTAATTTTAAATTTAATTAATCAAGTTTCATTATTTTCTATTAAAATTAATTTTAAATTTAATTAATCAAGTTTCATTATTCATAAATATTCACTCTAAAAAATGAGGTGAGTGTTTAGTAAAAAAATTAAAATTAAAAATATAACATTTTAAAACATAAGAACTAAACTAGAATTAAACTTAAAATTTAAAGACTAAAAGTGTAATATTTTCTAACTTTAATGATAAATGAAAACCGGACAAAAAAAATCTTGTGACAAAAATATATTCCCAAAAAATAAGAAAAGAAAACGTAAAGTTGAATGGGAATCAATGAAAATTTTCTTTTGATTTTTGTTTTTTTTCCCTTGAGAAATATGAAACAAAGTTTTTGCCTTTCAAAAAAAAAAAAAAAAGAGTTTTGGTAATTTTGTATATTAAAACAATAAAATTGTCTTTCAAAAAAAATAGAATTGTTTGATTGATGGATACTTACTTTGCCAACGTTCACCACACATCTGAAAATCAATTATATATATTATTGAAAGACAGACAAAAGTGGAATATAGTTTAAAGTCGAAAGATAGATAATTGTATTTGATAGAACTTTCAGAGATAATAATTAGATATATAACAACATTTAAAAAATTTACAAATATAGCAAAACATATCAATGATAGTTCTACAATGATATGGTCTATCAATGATAGACCCAATTATTAATATAGTCTATCACCGTTAGATTTTGAAACCAAAATCTAAATTTTGCTATATTTACCAAAAGAAAATTATTATGTTATATCTACAAATACTTTAACACAAGCAATAAAAGTCAAAATAAAAGTTATAGTTTTTTTTTTTCATTTTTTAAGAATAAACAGAAGTTATAATTTGAATTCATTTCTAAATCATTTTCTGTTATATTATATCTGCATTAATAGTAGAGATAAAAGGAACAAGTTAATTTAATTATACTAAATAGTATTTTGTGTGTTTTTGTCGACAGTAACCCTCTTTCTGCTTTAAAAAAATTGTTTGCGTGTAATGTCAAAATATATATATACACAAATATCTTGCTGTTTGCCATGGAATGTATTTATTTATTTATTTTAACATCCTAGTCCTTCCTCATATCTTTTATTTTTATTTCTGAATTTATTTATTAAAAAAGCAATCTTTACAGTACTGCGATATATAGTAGTCTATTGTGATCTAGTCTATTTAATAGTCTATCGCAAATAAACGATAATATTTTACTATTATTTATAAATATTTCCAACAGTTTTATCATTTAAAATAATTTTTATTATTTATTTGATGGTATATGAACCAAAATAAATTTATTATTTAGTTAAAAACTATGAAAGCTATTATAACATATTTATTTAAAATTTTAGTTATCTGAACTAAAGTGGACTTATAATATATTTATTTAAAATTTTATATAATTTTATATAAACTAAAGTAGAATTATTTTCATATAGATAATTAATTTATAATTATTATAATACATTTATTTTTAAAATTTTATATGATTAGGATTAAGAAAAATAATTGTTATTAAAATTTTGAAAATAGATGTGATAAAATATATAAATATAGAATGAAAAAATTTAAATTGAAAAAAAGTTGTGTGTAGTAAAAAGAAGAGAGAGAGAATAAATGTTATGTAACTAATAAAAATGTTGTGGGTCTTATTCACAGATGAGATATAAAAGATAAGTACGTAAAGTAATTAATAAAAAAATGACGGATCTTAGAATAACTGTATGAGACTGAAGGTTTTTCCATCCAAATTGAAGGTGGGTCCCACCCATTAATTTTACTTTTCGAATTTTACCTAACATCGTTACCCTGAATAAAATTTTCCATTCCTATTCCCTTGGAGCGAACAACGAACTAATTATTTTTTGTGACAATATCCAACGTTTTTGTCAACATTTTCACACACACACCTGTGCGTGTGTGTGTATATATATGAGTTTAACATCGAACAGTAAGTACTATAAAAAGTCTAAAATATTATCTATAGATTGAAATATATTTTTAATTTTGTGTTTTTATAAAATTTTGAAAATGATCCTATGGCCACAATGACATTTACCTCGATATCATCTTTTTAAACCTTCAATGAATCATATTTACTCCATGATTCGTCTAATTTTTTATTCTTTTTCCTTTATATGATAGGATTAAAAGTCTTATCATCTTTTTAGTATACCAAATAGAGGTTGAGGAATATCGACCTCAATGGAGGAAAAATTTGTAAAGAGGAAAAATAAAATGGAACTGTTTCCTTTTCAAAATAATGATTTATACAATTTTTTTTTCTTTTTCTTTTTTTTTTTTTTTTTTTTGGCAGAGAACAGCAGAATAAAGAGAGAGATAACAGTACCTCAACATAGGATCGTCCTCAATTTACTCTTTATCTGCAATTGACGACAAAAAGAAGTTGAAAATATATTTGAACCAAATAGCACTGCCTAAAGACAATTTGAAGTGACAATTACAAATCTCAGTAGTTTATCTTTATTAGAATGTACTGAAATAAAGTATTCTAATAACAACTATTTATGTAAAACTTTGTTTCTGACCTTTGTAAATTGAAGAATACAAACTCATTTACCTAAAGAAGCAGAGCTCAGTTCTCATGGGACAATACTCATTACAACTTGCTGATCTTAACAGGTCCCATCTCCTTGGCCTTCGCTCTCAGCAGATGCTTTTGAACTTTCCCAGTTGCTGTTTTTGGTAGCTCTCCAAACACCACAGATTTTGGGACCCAGTAAGCTGGCATCTTGGACTTGCAAAACTTCATAATATCCTCAGCCATTCGCTGCTCATTACCCTTATCTACCTTCGACTTCAACGTCACGAAAGCACAAGGAGATTCTCCCCACCGTTCGTCTGCCCTAGCGACAACCGACACCTCCAGTATCGCCGGGTGTTGGTAGAGAGTGTTCTCTATCTCCACACTGCTAATGTTCTCACCTCCAGAAATGATGATATCTTTTGATCTGTCTTTTATTTCTATGTAACCATCTGGATGTTTTACGCCAAGATCACCGGAGTGAAACCAGCCGTTTGCAAACGTCTCTTTGTTTGCTTTTGGGTTCTTTAAGTAGCCTTTCATAACAGCATTCCCACGCATTACAATCTCTCCAACAGTTTTTCCATCAGAAGGAACGGGCTGCATTGTTTGAGTGTTCACAACATCTAGACCCTCCAATCCAATGTATCGTACACCTTGACGAGCATTCATTCGCGCTTGGGCTTCTGGAGGCAATGAGTCCCACTCTGGCTTCCATGCACATATTGTAGAAGGACCATAAGTTTCAGATAGGCCATAGGTGTGAGTGATCCGGAAGCCCTTCTGTGACATTGCATATAACACTGAAGGAGGTGGAGCAGCTCCTGCTGTCATTACATGTACAACATGGGGAAGGGGAAGGATAGTATCTTCTTTAGGGGAATTAACAATAGTATTAAGAACCACAGGTGCAGCACAAAAGTGTGTCACTTTATGCTTGGCTATGGCTGAATAAACTGCCTTAGCTGTGACCTGTACCAACGACAAAAACAAAAATTTGCTATCAACAAGAATGATAACATGGAATATGTTCTACAACAATTAGAAGCCAGGACACCTACTTTTATGGTGATATTACTCGAGAAAGCCACAAAACTATGGCATCATTAAATTTCACAAGGGGAGAGAGCTTTACTGAAAACTTTCCATAGTGTTAAGCATTCGAAAAGTTGAAAAGAACTTTATCAATGATAACTGCCACAAAGTGGAAGCTTATTGCATCACAGCACCAGGCGTTGGCACTCACCAGGTTTCCATTGAATGAATGAGAATGAGTTCATAACTTCAAAATAATCTTCCACTTTAATTTCCAGAACATTGATAGTGTTTCCATTTTTCTTCAATCTATTGTTGTTTGGATTATCATACTAAGCACTATTCAATAAACACAAAATGGTTCAAAATTTTGTTCTTAATACCTGCCGGAGGCAAATACTCGTCCCACAGAGGGCAGCCAGTGCCCATGTGTAACACCAACCATTGCAATGGAACATTGGCAGAGTCCAAAGATATATAGCTCCTTCATTCATCCCCCACACTAAGCCTGCACTCAAAGACATGACATATGCCCCTCGATGGCTTAAAACCACCCCTTTAGGACTTGCAGTTGTACCAGAAGTATAGCCAAGCGTAATGCTCTGCCACTCATCCTCTGGTGGTTTCCAAGCATAGTCAGGATTGCCCGCTTCCAAGAATTTCTCGTATTCAATGGCGCCTTTTGATAAAGCATATTTGAGTCCCTCCGGATCACAGCTTTCATCACCAATTACAATTAGAAGTGGTGGCTTGTAATGGCCATCACCCTTATCAGCTAGGATTTTCAAAGCTTCTTCTGCTAAGGGAAAAAACTCTTGATCCACCATAACAACTGCAGATGACGAGTGACCGAGAAGAAATGAAATTGTTTGAGCATTTAGACGGATATTAACACAGTTCAGTACAGCTCCAGCCATGGGAACTCCAAAATGAGCTTCATAGATAGGTGGAATATTTGGTGCAATTATTGCTACCTAAATACAATATCCAAGAAACCAATCATTTATCATTCAATTAACATCAATAAATCGCCAAGCTAAACTATCAAACATACTTTAAACTAATAAACTTCCAAGATAACATATCACACATGTTACAGAACCCTCTGGATTCTCGTAATTTGAAACGCTATTGACTATTTAATTTGTAGCCCAAGATTACAGCCACGGACTTGGAAGAGAAAATTCAGTTATCGAATATTAGGAGTCATCAAATACCCGAAGATCCACCCCGAAGCTTTGTTAAGTGTCATTAAAGCCTACAAACTTCACTATTCTGGCTTTCCACATCATAAAGTAGGCATGACAAGGCTTTAATCCGACCAACACTTCATCACTTTATGCAAGAAACGGATTCCTATTTAGAACCTACTGCCATAATTCTCATCCATAATCAAGTTGACTTTTATCCAAAAAGAAAAAAGAGAAAACGATTCATCCAGCAATTACTTTCCACTCGGCACTCACCGATTGCGGATATTTCACGGAAGACAATCATCGCGTCAAGGCCACAGAAGAATCAGTCTCGAAGCGACAGTTAACATGCAGCAAAAATGGAAAAACGTAGAGAGAAACGAGAAGTACCGTGTCTCCGACGCCGATGGAGCGGTTCGAGAGAGCGGAAGCCAAACGGCGGCAGCGTTGGTAAGTCTGAAGCCAGTTGTAGCGGCGAGATCCATGGACGACCGATAATCTGGAAGGATGAACCAACGCAGCTCTCTCGATGAACCACAGCGGCGTCAAGGCGGTGTAGTTGGCATCGTTCTTCGGCAGATCGTCGATGTCTCTGGGTCCGGCCATGACTCGGCAACCGAGTTTCTCTCTCTCTCTCTCTCTCTCTAGGAGTCTAAGGTATCCGTTCTTCTCTCTCTAGCAACAAACGCCAGGCGGAGATGTAGTGTGGAGAAAAGTGGTGGAGCAGAGGTGTGTTTGTGTGTATATATATATCACCGGGAACTGTAGAGAGAGAACACATCGGACGGCTGCGATCGATCAGATTCTTCCATTTCTGGCCGTTTCCTCGGACTATCATATTGCAAGCGCCTGATAAAAAAAATCTCTTTTTTTTTAATAGAACTTTTTAGGATAAATATTAAACAGAGAAAATAAAATAATAATAATAATGAATGGGCCCATCACTTTTCGGAGTTTCTTTTCTCCACTTCTTCTTCGACTTCTTCCTTCTCCCTCCAATCTTCTCTTCATCTTCTTCAATGAAGCAGCCCTCTTTACCTTGAAGGCCACTGTTTCGGTGCAGGAAAATCGGCCATCGCCGTGAAGCACCGGAGTCCACTGCGGTCGTGGGTGGCCGTCGACCGGAAGTGCGCGCGTGTACTCTTCGTGGGGCTTCATCCATGGTCCGCTCTGCCTCGCCGGATCTGAAGCTATTCCCTGGATCCGAAACTTCGCGTGGGTTGCCGGATTCCCGTCGGTGGATAGAGGTTCTCGGGAAGTTCACGATGTTGGGTTCGGTCGAGTTGTCGCTGCTGGTGGGTCTATTCGTCGGAGAAGCGCGTGGCTGTCATAGGGCCGCCGGAGTGAGTATTAAGAGTTTAGTATTTTGTTATCGGTGGTGGTTGTAATCACATTCTCAAATTTAATTTTCATGGTTAAAATTAGTCCTTAAACTTCTAGCATTTTTTAAATTGATTCTGTAAGAACCCACTTGATAAATAAATAAAAGTTCATTTGTTGGTGAGGATATTTTACAATTATAAATGGGTGTTTTTGTTTTTCCAGAATATATATTAAGCATAATTTAAATTGAAAAATAATAATAATAATAATAATAATAACAACAAATAATAATTAATTCAACCGAAATTTTGAAGGAGGGATTTTGAGGGGGGCACGTGTGGTATGAGTTGGGTTTATTGGGTAGTGGCAACTGGCAAGTTTGTTAAAATAAAGACATCTTTAATCTAAAAGTTTAGGAAATAAGAAAGGGAGCCAATGTCGTCGGAGTGTTATATTCTCGCCGGAAAACACGCTGAAAGTTGCCGGAGCGTTAGACATTAATGAAATTTCAAGCCGAGTAATTAAGTTGTTTTTCTCATTTGTAAATTTGATGTTATTTTTTTGGGTAAATTCAAGGGTTTTGATTTAAACTATATTATTAGGGTTGTTGATTGTTTTCTTAATTAAAAAATAATCATTTATGAAATAAAAGATGAGAAGAATTGGGAGCACACAGCTGGAGAAATAAATTTTATTCCTTCAATTTCTTTTAATAAATATTAGAAAATAAGAAAAGTTAAAATGAATTCAAAAGTTTCGAGATTTAAGCGTTTCTTTGATAGTATACTAAGTTGGCTTACCTTTTTGACTTATTTGAAATTCAGTCTCTCCCAATTGAATCCATAATTTCTCCCAAGTTATCGATATTAGAAATGATCAAAGAAAGTTCGAAAACCGACCCATTGAAGACGTTGATTGATGTGTGTATTAAAATTTATTTTGAGTGGATATCGAACCCTTGTAATTTTTTAAAAATAATTTGTTTTTTAAATTAAATATTTAAAAAAGGTATTTCAAACATACTATCAACTAAAAAAACCAATCCATCAACTAATAATTTTAAAACAAATAGATAAAAAGTTAAGAAGGAATATGGTTCCTTCACTCCTTTGTTTAGAAGGATGGTCTTTTGGGCACATGGTTTTCTCAAAACCACTTATTCCCAATGTCCCATTCTACCTTCCTATTCAATTAATTTAATCGGAAGACAGATTAGATAGATTAAATGAATGTAACGATCGGCATCCAAAAAAAGGACAACAAAACAAAAACGGAAAACGGTGCTTTGTTTTGTTTTAAGTTTCGGTAAATATTCCATTTTTCTGTAAAATTTGTACATATGAATATATTATAAATCTAAATAAATAGACTTCAACCAACCCAACTAAGAAATTAAATTAAAAAATGAGAAATACATAAAGAAAATGGTTGTTTTGTTTTCAAAGTAAAATGAGTCATTGCAATAAAAGTTTTTTTTATTTTTTAAATAGTTTGATATTTTTTCTATTTATAATAATTTTTTTTAAAAAAAAGAAAAATACTAATTAGGAAGAAATCCTAATTTACTTTAACATTTTCTTCTAAATTTTGTTACATTAAATTGAATCTCATTTTTAAGCTTTTGATTTTATCAAATTGGACTTAGATGATTGTTGCCATTTTAACTTAAAACTTAAAAATATTTTACAGCCTTGTCAATGGATAGTCTATCTTTTGAAAATTCTTTAAAAATGATGTTGAATTGCAAAACCCATGAATAGTATAAAATAATTTTTAAAAAATTTTAAAAAATCAGAGAAAGATATGATAGCTAAAAATTTTGTTCAAATTCGTGTAATTTAACGAAGTTATTTGATGACTAATTCATGCATTAACCAATCTAAAACTCGATGCAAATTTTGATATGAATATAATTTAAATTTGTGGGTTGACCAAGAATTTTACATTGTTTTTGGTTTAAATTAATAGGTGAATTATTGAAAGTTGAATAGATAGTAAAAACTACCACATTGAACAATATTTAAGATTCCAAGTTAATAAAATTGAAATAAAATATGAAAAATCGATATAACGTTAAATTTGAGAAACAATAATTTTCATAAAAATTTTCATAAAAACAGAGTTTTATTTCATATGTCAAGTATATGTTTGATAGTATATCCAAAATTATGATTATAATTTAAAGAAATATTTCAAATGTGTTATTATTTTGTAACACTATATAATTTATAATACATTCTATCCTAAGACATGTTTGAATTAAAAAGGTTTAAGTTTATAATATGTTATATTATAAATTTAAACCTTTTATATTATATTTCTAAATGTATTTTCTTTTTTTTTATCTTTGTTTAACGTAATTTTACAATTTAAATTCTAGATACACTAAAAATATTATAAATATTGTTTTTAGAATTTATATTATATAGAATATAAAATTCAAAAATAGTTTGTAAAAACATAATTTTATTTGTCTGTCATATACATATTTATCCAATCAATTGAATTTAAAAATATAAAACAATTTTTCTTTTTAGAGAAAAACATAAAACAAAATTTAATAATCCCCATTGACACGCTAGAAAGTAGAAGGCATCCAAAATCAAAATGTTACTACAATAGCCAAAATTGACATTTTCAGCATTTATTCCCCTTATAATATATATATATTATATATATATATATTCGTTGAAACAACCTCTAATTGTTATTTTGTTTTTTTAATGAATTTATGTTTTGTCTACTCTCAAATTTTTAATTATTATGTATTAAAAAAATAATTGAATTTAAAGTTAAATTCTAAAAACAAAATTAAAAATTTTAAAACTACAACTATATTAGGTAACCAGTAAATTAAGTTTATAAACAATACTAGTTCACATAAGTTTCTTTGTTAGGTAACTTATTTTTGTAAGTGTTTTAAAAATTGTCAAAATGAGTATTATTGACATCAAATTTGTATTATTGACCTTGAAGTCAAATGTTTGGTCCCTAACCAGTAATTTTCTTTTTCTTTTGCGAATTCACATGTTTATGTTTATGTTCGGAAGAATGAAGATTATTCTAAGGATTTAGCTTGAAAAAACAAGCACAATTTTTTTTCTTTTTCCTATCTCCTTTCCTTATAACTCAAGCAACTTATGGAACTAAAATTCTCATGGGGATGTTTTCATTTTTTTCCCTCTCTTTTTGCATTTTCAAACGTTTAGATTTCCATGTTTAATCGATTTTTTTAATTAATATTAGTTTATTAACAAAACAATATTAATAAAATAAAATATTATTGTAAATAGAAAAAATATCAAATTATTTACAAATATAAAAAATTTCATTTTCTATATGTGATAAACCGCGATAGATCTAGATAGACATTTATACGTGTCTTATCTGGTAAAGTGATAGATGTCTATTTAGGTCTATTGTAGTCTATCGCCGATAGAAAGTAAAACTTTGTTATATTTGTAATTATTTTTCAACCGTTTTTCTATTTTTAAAAATATCCCTAATAAAAGTGATATATACCTAGTCACAAAATCAATTATTTAAATTAAATTTTTGGTCACCAATTGAATTGTTCCAACCAGCAAACTTTATTTAAATTGAATTGATCAATTATTTAGGGATGTTATAAATTTTAAACTAATAAACAGAAGAACATATAATTTAGTTCGATTAAGGTGTCTGTGTTCGGATAATTCTGCACTTGTTAGACACGCATCAAACATTTGTTGGTGCAATAGATGCATTAGAAACTAGTTGTATAAAGTTAAAATAGGCCCCACGTTTATTAGACATGCATCAAACGCCTTAAAATGTGCTAAATAGACACACGTGACAAAAAAAAAAGTAAAATAAATAAATAAGTGTTGAAAATGAAATAATGAAACTAATTTTTAATGATATAAATGCATAAATTTATAAGGTTTGAATTTCATTCTCATAAAAAAGTTACATATATTTTAGTTAATGTATTCATGTCCCAAATTATTTTTATCTATACATAAATGTCGTGTCATCAATTTTGTGATGCATAGTATGTGTCTCGTATGTGAATTATGCTTCTTAAATTTTGAAATTTCAACTGATTAAAGAATAGTGTAGTTTAAATATTAATGAATATACAAAGTTTAAGCAACTGTTAACATTATAAAATTATTTATAATTTCTATTTTTATCAAATTTATACACATTTGATAATTTTTATTAATATATACATACAGTTTTTTTATATAGAGAGAAATAAAGTTTGGTAGTAGAAAAATAGTTAAAATATTTTAGAGAGAGTTTGGTGTTTGGTGTGGGGAGGATTTAAATTATAATCATAAGGTGTCTTATCCACCAAAAAATTAAAAATGGTATCACATCATCCTATCAACTTGACCAATGGGATAATTTCAATTATGGCATCTAGTCATTTTCTAAAAGCCACTTACTATTTTGTCCAATTGGAGAATTTCAACCATTTGAATGAAGGGGAGAATTTTAACTTTGCAAGTGAACGGGACAAAATCATAACATGCATATATTAAACACTAGACTCAGATTTTATATAAATATCTAATATCATTGTTTGCTTTACAAAAATTTACATTTTAAAATTCAAGTTATTATTATCTCGATAATTTTAAAATCCATCTAACATGAATTTTGTAATATCCTACCAATAATAGAGTTTTCATGCCTCGGAGATGAACAATAAAATATAACCTGACTAATGAATAAATTCATATAGACTTTTCCTTACTATTAATTTTAATTAATTATATATTATTTAGACTTAATAAATTTCAACTAATACCTTCACAATTAATATTTTATGTTATCTTAACTATTTATATAAATTAATTTTAGCAATTATCAATATTCTAATTAATTTAATTGTAGAAATTAATTTAAATAATTCAATTATGTTTAAATAAATGTTTAATATAGCAATATTCATTTATTTTTATTTTAATTGATTAAATAATTAATTAATATATATTAACTTCTAGACATTATTTATCCTGCATATCAAAGCACAAATATTAATTATATATTTATGTTTATGAAACAATATCTGCGATCCAAATAATCCCTAAAGGGTTTTTTTTCTTTTCTTTTTGGTTCTTGACGTTTGACTTTGGTGTCTATTTATACTTTAAAGTTCTAAATCGAACACTGTAGTCTTTAAAAAATAATTTTAAATAATCTTTGAACCTGAAGAATATTGTAGGGCGAGGAGTGATATCCCAATGTCTTGATTTCAAATACATTTAACGTTTTGGGAGATGTAAAATTAAACTTGAAGTATGATGCCTAAAAGAATTAATGCACAATCGCCCATTTGTTTGTTTGTAAACGATAATTTTCTTCAACTCATGGAGAAAATTACGATGATGAAGAAGGCGGTGGAAGGTTTTATTCAAGAGCTTGAAATTGTTTTGTAAATATGGATTGGTTTTGGATCTGCAAGATTTTGTTAACAAAGATTTTTGTTTAATTCGACTTTTATGTTGGTCACAACTCACAACCTTCCACCTCCATTGTCTATTTCTTGAATTTCTTGAACTTTCGTTCTTCATACGCCAAGGTGGATGTAGGCGTTTAGATCACTATAATAAAATAAGATTACTCGGAATTTAATTACTAATAATTTCTTGTTTGAATTCAAAATTATCAAGAACGTTGAACCTTATGTTTGGGGTGCAAGGTTGAATTGACTAGGTTTCTAATCACTGCATTTGGATTGCAAGGTTGGATTAAATTAGATTGGATTAGAATTGGTTATTTGTTTATTAGTGTTTTGGCGATAATATAATATCTAACTATTTTTTTATTTATATAATAAAGGGCCACATTAATAGCTATATGATTTGACCCCCAGCTAAAAAGTTAAAAGAAAAAAAGACATAACTCATAACTTTTGAAATTAGAAAATATTGACCTGCAAAAGATATATATAGCACAACCACATGATGAAAGGGAGAAAAAAATGGACAAACGGCAAAGACTACTGGAAGGATTCCTCTTTGGAAAATAGGTATTTTAACTAGTATTTTTGTGATCGGTTTAGTAGGTATTTTCTTTTATGGTTCATATTTTGACTTAGGTTCATCTCTGTAATAATTAGATAAACGAGTTGTAGACATGAAAGCGTAAAAATTCAACACAATCCCCTTTCTTTTTATTAAAATAATAATAAAATTATTTATTAAAAAAGAAAAAAAAACTCGACTGGACTACTTTTGTCAATACTCTAAAGTCGTAATTGAACCTAACCAATCAATTCTTAAAATAATAATAACAACAGTAGTAATAGTAATTATTATTATTATTATAAAAAATAAAAAAACCTAAACCGAGATTTTGCTTCATCCAACTTGGTATAATATTGTCTAGTTGACACATAGCCTTTATGGCTTTACCTTTATTTCAATTATAAAAAAGTCATATAAATAAAGATGTCCTCTCATTTATATACTCATGCTCTATTCTTTCATATAATAAAGATGTCCTCTCATTTATATATTCGTGCTCTATTCTTTCATAGTCCATGTGAGACATTGGTTATGTTTCCAACAATTAATTATCTCTTCGATTTCAGCTCAATATAAAAAAATTCAAGCTGAAGAAATACACGTAACACAACATAATAATGCAACATGCATACATAAAATGTATTTATGTTACTCGCATGGTTCACATTCCAAACTTAAAGAACACATTAATTAATAGACTACGAAACTCAAATGAAACGTCAAAATTTATAACAGAAGGGAACATTAATCAGCATCAATTGGATATATACACAGTGAGAACTCACACAAAAAATAGTATATATATCTTGAATTCTTTCTTTCCCTTCAATTTAATAGCTTTATACATCACAAATCATCTTACTTTCCAATCCAATTATTCATATTCTTTCATTCTCCAGAGAGAATCAGATCAAGAATGAGTTGATTGAGATGACGAACCTCAAGAAGACGACGAGGATGAGGAAGACGATGACTCGAAAGGTTCCTGCTCGGCACAGCTCAAGACTTCATGGGGTCCGGCTTCTTCTCGGCCAACGCCCATCAGATCAAGGTAATGCAAGTAATGGGAGATGGGGTTGTTCATGGAGTCAACTTCACCCTGCCCACACGCAGCATCCCCATAGAGGATGTTTATGGTAGTGCCAAAGCCAGGGAATCGCTTGGCCAGTGTGTCGTTCTTTGTGGGTTTCCATTTGCCTACAAACACATCATGGGCTGAGGGCTGGTTCTTCTTCACTGGGGTCATCCACCTCCAAATTGCAGCCTGAAATGCTAGAGTGGCATTGTTTTCAATGTACTCTGGATGGTCCAATAGATTAACATTCAATGCTTCTCCTGTCTTTCCGTAGTTGTAGTTCCTGTCAATGGGAACGGCCCACATTCAGCACAAAGTAGTTCAATAAGGTTCCACAACAAATATGGTCTCCAAACTTTCATAGTTACATCTATTTAGTCTGTAAACTATAAATTTTGAACTTTGGATTATGATCGAGTCCATATCTTTGTCATCATTCACCAAATGACGACATAATGTTAGTGTTGAAAAGAGACTGAGTTGACATCATCTAAAAGTTCATAAATTTTGACAATTGGTTCTATCTTGTGATGTTTCTAGCTTTTAAATTGTGATTCTACAGTCCTTGACACAATATGTCATGTTGATTCAGCGCTAACATGATAGATAGATATTTAAAAAAGTATAATAAAATAAAACAATATATGCAAACTACTCTCATTTCAAACCAACTTATTATATATATTATATTCATAGTGTTAGATTGGCTTGTGTGTATGTCTAACTACAACTATATCATGGGTTGCCAAAGTAATTCATAAGGTATTAAATCTTAAGTAGTGACTATTATGACTTTGACTTTGATCCATTTCTTCTAGGTCATTTATTATTTACATGATTTTTATTGACCCCTAAGTCCGTCTATAGTAGGGGTGTAATTTGTTCGGTTCGGCTTGGTTTGAATGTCAAACTGCTTATATATATACATAACAATAAAAGCTTAACTGAACCACCTAAGAAATTCAACTAAACCACTCTAAACCGATAACCAACGGTTCAATTGGTTTGGTCTGACAAGATGGTCCAGATCGTCGTTTGATATTAGCCAGGCACAGTAATGCGGGCGTTGGGGCGAGATAGGTCGTGAGCCTATGCTAAAATGGGCCAAATAGATGACTGGAAAGGAGGGATGATAATATATAAACAAAACATCGCATTTCCTGTGCCTCGAACTCGCGCTTAGCGCTGTGATATCTAGTTTACATTTATATTATAACTATCATTAGTCGGTTCAGTTATTTTGGGTTTAGCCTTAAAAAATCCCAAAACCCACAGAAATCATTCGGTTTTCTCTATTTGAAAACCGAAACCGCCAACCCAAACCGACATTCAGTTTTTTGGTTTTTTGCACCCCTATTCTATAGTAGTTGCAACTTACTAAATCTATTATATAGCCCAAACTCACTTTATTTCGCCAAACTATCCACTTGTCAAATCCATTTGTCTACCATATCATGTTTATCCAATAAACATCCTATTTAGGGTATTAATAACACAACACAAGCTCAAAATTCCAAGTCTAGAAACACAACCATCAAACTTCAGTACATAACCTTCCATCAAACATCAGTGGCATGTTAGAAACGGAGTGGACTTAGATCAGACATACCAGTAGATGGGCAAGGCGCCACGGCCATGGTAAGAAACTCCAGGAGTACAGGGATAAGTGAGCTTGTAATATTCGTCGCAGTACAATTTATCAGGGCTCAGCTCCTTGTTGTAGCACAGACCCCATGCCAATGGACCTCCAGTCGCCACTCCATACCCACCTGAAACGTTCAATCGAAATTTCCCCGAATGAAAACACCCAAACAGAGAAATTAAAACAAGAAACAAAAGAAGAAGACGAAGAAACTTACAGCTGGTTTTGCTGCCAACATGACCGAGAAAAGCAGCAATTTCCTTCATCCCCATAAGCTTCCCACCGGTGGTGCCGAATCCATGAGGCTGGAACAAAGCCGCTGCCGTAATGAAAGATCGATAATCCCAAAACCCTACGGCGTGAGCGACGGGCGAGTTCCGCTTGGAGAACAGATTCTCAAATTGATAGGTCTGAAAGTAATCAGAAATGGTATGATTACAGCAATACTCCGACCAGCCTTTACACTCCCACCCTTTGTCACAGAGCTTCTTCCCCTTCACAATCTTCACCAATGGCTTGACGGAGGATTCAGAATCGTCTCCAATCACGGCGATCGCCGCAGCCAGAAGCAGAAGCAGAACCCAAAAGAAGCGCTTCGATTCCATTTTGTGATGAATAAACAATGGGTGAAGAAATGGGGGAATGGAGAAGGAATTTTAAAAGGGGGAAATGGGAATTGCTTCATTTGAGAGGGAAAGTGATAGAAAATGAAATTACAGCTTGATTAGGAGGAAGGGATTTATCAGAGTTGGAAGAGAAATAGTGTTGTTGTGATGCTGCAACACTTTTTTTCTTTTGAGATTTTCTTTTCAAGTTTCTTCTCCTGCTTTTGAGTGATTTGCAAGCGATGCAAACTTGAAAGGTGAAACGAACAGACCGATTGCTTGCTTGTGTTGTAGTGCTGCTGCACCTTCCTGCCGTCTCCCACGCGTTGAAGGGTTTTCCTACGCCAAAGGGGTAGGTTTATAAAAAGCAATTTTCTTTTTTATTTATAATTCATGTAATATTGTTAATTCGTTTTTTTTAACGTATTATGATTACTAGAAAGTAGATGTGACATAGATTAAATTACAAATTTTTTGTTTGTAGTTTGGAGAAAGAATACCCTATAAACTATAATTATAATTTAGTTTCACTTATTTTATGGAATCATAGACTATATATGAACTAAATTATAACCTTAAAATTATAAGAACTAAATTATAACTTTCTTCAGATCATATGATCGAACTTATAATTTAACCTTAATATTATAGGACATGTGGGAATGGGAATCAAACTCATGTCAGTTAAATTATACTTAAGTTGATTACTTAACGCGCCCTCAATAGCCCTGGCGTGGTGCCTACCACGTTAATAAAAGGTTAGAGCAAGCTAAAAGTAAGAAGAATAATTTTGGGTGATGCCTATGGCTTCTTATTTATAGAACGGTGGACTTAGAGTTCCTAATTTGAAAGAGATTTGGGAATGTTGATTCAAGTCGATCATGAGGCTGAGGCCTTGGCCCATAGGAAGTGGGTCGTCGCCAAGGGAAAGAGGCATGTCTCGACCTCGGCCTCCTCTGAGGATGAGGCAAGCACCTTCGGTTGCTCAGCTCAATTTTCTCTATTCTCCTGGTCTCTTCCTCCCTCGGCCCATTTCTTACCTTCTTTTGGTCCTCTTGCAACTTCCGTTATTTCAATCTTACTCTTAATGTTCTGTTCTTTTGAGCTTGTGGCCCTTGATCCAAGATGACCCATAACATTATCTATTTTAAGATTGTTTTGAAAAATCAAGTGAGTGAAAACATCAATTTAAACCATAAACTTGTGTCAATTTGAACCGAAACTTTTGATTTTACCAGTTTTGACTCTAAACTTACATAGTTGTTGCAATTTTAACTTTCAGTCCAATTTTAGCTATTTCATGTACTAATTTTAAGAAACAAATATGTAAATTCTTCATAAATTAATTAATGTCAATTAAAAAAAAAGTTTGGCCAACGCACAAGTTAACAATTGAATAACATTATCAAAATTTATATATCTTAACCCAAAAAGAAAAGCAAGAAAAAAAAACCCTCTAATCTTAATCTTATGGATGTCTACGGTGAGTAGGTCTTTAAGGATGACCTAATTTTCCTCTAACAATCCCTCAACGTCATATTACTATAAAAGACAACTATTAAACATTATAAAGTGATAATTTCACTTTTGTATTTAAAACACTTTTGCGTATTATGATTGGTCGAATTGGTCGTTGGATTTAGTCATTGGAGATGAACAACAGAGTTGGTGGTTGAAGTTGGTCGCTCGAGGTGAACAAAGAGTTGGTTGCCAAAATTGATCATTAGAGGTGGTCTTTGTCGAAGTTGGTCGCCTAGGTGAATGTTGTTGTTCGTTAAAGGCGGTTGTTATTGAAGTTGATCATCAAAGGTGGTCTTTACCGTAGTTGTCGTCGGAGGTAGTTGCCGGAACTTGGAGTTGTCACGCGAGCATGATAGCAATAGTCAACGGCAGTGGTCGATGAGTGTAGTCATTGAAAACATTGGAGGGAAGGAGAGTTGAGTTTTGATAGAATGAGTTGGTTAAAACAACAAACTCTACTCCACCAGTATTTAAAGTTGTTGGGGCAAACATTGAGTTGTTCATCTTTACTGACTCATGTTGGTGGCAAAATAACCCCTAAAGTTTAAGACATAATTTGATAACAATTTTGTTTTTAGTTTTATTTTATAAAATAATTTATGTTCGTTTATGAGAAAAATATTTGCTATGAGTTTCAATTTAGTAAAATAATATTTGAATGTTATTTTTTTAAAAAAAAACAATTTGTTTAGGTTCTAAAGTTTGGCTTCGGCTTTTAAAATATTGGTATAAATAATATAACAAAACCAACTTAAATGAAAATAGTATTTATAGACTTAATTTTAAAATAAAAAATAATAATAATAAAATAATTGTCAAATGTCTCAAAAGTATCAAACAAGGTCTCATATAATCGAGTTAAATTCAATTTTAGTTTTAATTAATTATTCCATCCAACTTGTATGTTGCATGCAAATAAATAAAGGTGCATTTAATTAATAGTTTAGGAAAAAAAAATTTTGAATATCGAGGTTGTGCTAAGTTGCATTTAGCTCTCTAAGTTTTGAAGCTCAACAATTTCACTGTTAAAGCTTGTTTTTAGCAGCAAGTTAGGTCTCTTCGTCAGCTTTTATATTAATCGTTAATACAATACCTAACTTAAAAAAAAAACATATTTTTTTATAAGAAGACGTGACCATCTACTTTTTATAAAACAAATATATTTTTTAACAAAAACAAACACAATTTAGAAATAATTTGTTTATATTTTTTTCCACCACCTTCTTATCTTTCCCTTCCTCATTTGAACCTCTTCAATCCCTCTTAAGGATGTTACCACAACCAACCGTTAGTCAACAAGAGCGGATCTATGAATGGATTAGAAGTACCTGCTCCATCACATCGTGACATTTTATAACAGGTATGTATTTTGTTTTTCATTAAATAAAAAATAAATAAAATAAAATAAAAACTTGTAGTTATATTTTGAATATATATTAACATGTGTTATTTAGGTCCTAATGATGGTACTTGCTTCAATGGTTTGGCAATGGACTATAAACGAGTTTTGGCGTCAAATTGTTCGAGACTTTGGGAAAATTATTGTTTTTTCTTTATTGATCATCTTTTATTGTTGCTTAAAATTTCCAAAATATATTAGTCATGGTACTTTTGGTTTTAGTTTATTTTGGTTCTTATATTTTTAAAATGTTTATTCTGGTCATTATACTTTCAACATTGGTTCATTTTAGTTTCAAAACATTCAAGATGTTCATTTTGGTCATTGTCCTTTCCAAAAGTAACCATTTTGGTCATTCATTCTGGGGTTGTTTGAGGCACTAAGTTTGAGATATGATGTTTGTAGAGTTGATATAATTGTGTTTTGAGTGTTTTGGGTGCTGAGTTCATATGTGAGGTATCCTGTGCATTTTTTTTTTACATAAATAATCTATTTTTATGAAGATTGTTTCTGTTTGTAAACATTTTTATTCAATAATTCTACACATATTTTCTTAACAAACCATAGACTGCACTTTATTTTGTTGTTTTTTAAGCATACATGTATTGTTAAGAGTTTTGGAAAATGGAATTTAAGGTTTACTTTGAATCATGCATTTCAATATATTTTTTTTTTATTTAAGCAATCATTTTACAAATTTGTGCATGTGACATTTCTAGTTAATTCATTTTTATTTTAACACTTTTGATTAAAAAAAAAGTTTTTGAAATAAATATTCTCATGTGTCTCACAAGTTTTTCTCAACAGTGTTTTTATATACAAATTGTTTGATTTCTTACATGTTAAAAATGATTTTATTAATGTTAAATTACTATAAAGAACGATTATAAAATACTATGAATTAATCAAAAAATGAGGAATTCAACGTTTTGACAGAGCTTACATACTTTTGTATCAACAAAGGTCCTTGTTGATAATTTTTTGCACTAATTTAAATACAAACATTTATTGTTGTTTTATATTTATTTTTAAATTAATAGTTACTTTTAATCTTTAAATTAAGGATTTATTGATGGTTTTATATTACAAGCGCAAAAAAAAATAAAATAAAATAATAATAATAATAATAATAACTATTCTATAAAAAAAAAAAAAACCTCAAACTTGTAGTAGTCATAATTTAAAATAATGGTCATTGGAGTTGGTGGAGTAAAGGTCCCTGGAGTTGCCCGTCAGCGGTAGTGGTTGTATGTTGTCGGAGTTGGCTGTCGGAGCTGGTTGTCGAAGTTGCCCGCCAATAGTAGTGATTGGATGTTGCCGGAGTTGGTTGTCGGATGTGGCCGTCGAAGGTGGTCATAGGAGTTGGCCATCGAAGGTGGTCACCAAAATTGGTCTTCGGAGGTGGTTGCTTGTGATGAAGGTTGACTGCGCTGTTGGTGGACATGGTATAAAATGTCGGTGACATACGATGTTAGCCTCCCCAACGATAAGTTGAGTTCATATCTCAACTCATCTCATTTCCTCACCCTAAACACCTCATAAAGTTGAAAATACAATGACCACAATGAATAAAGCCAAAAATATGGAGCCAAAGTAATATTTAAACCTTCTTTTTATATATATATATATATATATATATATATATATAT
>QLSR01000057.1:1509682-1550595 GCA_031780015.1 Citrullus colocynthis
AAAAAAAAAAAAAACCTCAAACTTGTAGTAGTCATAATTTAAAATAATGGTCATTGGAGTTGGTGGAGTAAAGGTCCCTGGAGTTGCCCGTCAGCGGTAGTGGTTGTATGTTGTCGGAGTTGGCTGTCGGAGCTGGTTGTCGAAGTTGCCCGCCAATAGTAGTGATTGGATGTTGTCGGAGTTGGTTGTCGGATGTGGCCGTCGAAGGTGGTCATAGGAGTTGGCCATCGAAGGTGGTCACCAAAATTGGTCTTCGGAGGTGGTTGCTTGTGATGAAGGTTGACTGCGCTGTTGGTGGACATGGTATAAAATGTCGGTGACATACGATGTTAGCCTCCCCAACGATAAGTTGAGTTCATATCTCAACTCATCTCATTTCCTCACCCTAAACACCTCATAAAGTTGAAAATACAATGACCACAATGAATAAAGCCAAAAATATGGAGCCAAAGTAATATTTAAACCTTCTTTTTATATATATATATATATATATATATATATATATATGTATGTATGTATGTATGTATGTATATGTGTGTATGTATATATTTTAATTTGTAATTCCACTTTTATTTTTTGTTGAGGGTTAGTTTCAACAACAATTTTGTTAAAATTTATAAAAATAACATAGTTTAAAAAAGAAATTCTTGAAATTGAGTTGAATTGAAATTATCGACAAAAATATGGTTGCTAAATCGTGGACGGGGTACACGATTTTAGAAAGCAAAATCGTGAACGGGGTCTACGATTTTTGTGGCCTTAGACGGCATCTAACCTGGCGTGAACTTGGCAAGACGTGCGTGCATGGCAATGCATATAGACTACATTCGTGACCTCAATTTACTATGCTTATTTAAAAATAAAAAAATGCATATGGGTGGTGGAGAGGGGAGTGATGCAGAATTACATCACATTTAATGCCTAAAATTAGTAGTTTTCTCAAAAACTATTTTGGTATTTGTAAAATAATAATTAATTTTATTCCCTCCATTATCTCATTTCCCAACTCCAAATAATTATCATTAATTATTTTTCTTCTCTCTAACTCCCAATAATCATCATTATTTTTTTCCTTCTCTCTTCTTCCCCCTCCCTTTCCTCCCCTCTCTTTTCTTTCAACTATATTTATGGAAAATTTCAAATATAGACTTTGAGACCTAAATCATGGATTTCGTCATTGATTTTGGTAACATGTATTAAGATTGTGTTCTTCGTCCACGATTTACGAACTCTATTTTTGTAAAAAAGAATTTATCCATCCTACTTTTGTCATTAATTTATTAAAATAATGTTGCATACATTATATGTTTTTATACAAATATTTTCGAAATTTGGGGCTATGTTGGTATATTTGGTTATTGATTTTTTTTTTTAATAATAATAATGTTAAGAAACATCATTTCCGTCTCTAAAATCTTTTATTTGTTATTTAAATTTTACCATTGTTTTTAAAACTAATCCCAAGTTTTAAAAACTAAAAAAATAGCTTTTAAAAATCTATTTTTTTTTTAAATTTGGTTAAGAATTCAACTGTTTTACATTTTTACTTAATAAAAGATGCAAACCACAATATGAAATTGAAAGGAAATCAAACATAAATGTAAAAAACAAAGATCAACTAGTTACCAAACAAGACCTTGATAAATTATTTTACAAAGATCTATTGCATGCAAAAACTTGGTTCTATTTTGATAAATATCTAGGTTTCATTTGATGTATTTAAAACTACATTCAATGTATTTAAAATTACATTCAAACTCAATTACAAGTTTAATCCTCAGTTTTAAAAATCATAACTAATGGGGTTGTTTCAAATATAGAAAAATAAACCAAAATATTTATAAATATAGCAAAATTTTACTGTCTATTCGCAATAGACCGTGAGATTACTATTTGTGTCTATCTATGTTATGATAGACACATAGTCTATTACGATCTATCGCGGTCTATTGCATATAGATTGTAATATTTTGCTATTATTTGTAAATATTTTCAACAGTTTTGTCATTTAAAATAATTTTTCTAATTAAATAAATATTTAAACTTTTAATTTTATCCCTAATGAGTTCCTTTAAAATATCAAATAGATATATAAACTTTCAATTCAGTATTTAATAAATCTCATAAAATATTAAAATTGCTTACAATCACGGTAAGTATCTAATAAATCTCATAAAATATTAAAATTGCTTACAATCAATGTATTAGACAACAAAAAATTTGTTTCCAATTAAACAGAC
The DNA here is from genome assembly GCA_031780015.1 of Citrullus colocynthis. Lineage (NCBI taxonomy): Eukaryota > Viridiplantae > Streptophyta > Magnoliopsida > Cucurbitales > Cucurbitaceae > Citrullus > Citrullus colocynthis. Next base: position 1,511,923 of record QLSR01000057.1, read on the forward strand.
CAATAGTTATATTGGTTTTTGTTTTTTAAATGTATAGTAGTGCATATTAGACACACAAATCGAGATATGAAAAGATATAGTATATGTATTTTTAAAGTTTACGAACTATATATGATATAAATTTAGAAGTTTGTAAGCCAAAATTTTAATCTTATATAAAGCTGTGGCCATGAATTTTGGATCCGCACTACATTAGTGGTCGTTGATTGTCTGCGATAACCAATGACCACCAGTGATTGTTGTCTTTTTCCCATTTCTTTTCGTTTCCTTTCTTCCCCCATAAACATGAAAAATGTCCCTATAGTGAGGGTCATTTTAGAGTTGGAATGCCTACTTTCACGGGGGTTTCCCCCAATATACGACGAAGAACGCCAACCATGGAAGTGAATAGATAATAAATTAAAGAAGGAAGAGGAGGGAAAAAAAAGAGAATAAAACAAAAAAAAATAATAATAAATTTACAAGCATCGCTTTCACATGAGGTTTTTTTTTTTCCTCTTGAGAGAAATATGGCTCATATAGATGAACTTACGTTGATTTTATGTGGATGTGATTCGATCTCTAACATTTGGTCATTTGATCATCTCTCTTGAAGGTGTATAGATAGAGCGTGTGAATGTTCGTAAAGTTGAAGTATTGAGATAATGTTTGTATCTTCATGGACTATAGTCTTCAATTGTGATTTAGTTTTAGGAGTTTAATGATTATTCTAATGGTTGGATAACTTGCTCTAATTTATATATGGAGTCTAAAATTTATGAACCTCAATTTGAAGGAAAACTCATTTATTTACGAAACTTTTCATGATTAATATGGGCTTAGGCTTGGATGACCATTGGACCCAATCTGCTGTATTTTTGGGTTCAATTGAACTTGAGCCAAAATATTAGAACAAAATTAGACCCGACTAGCTAGTTCAGTGCGAATATATATGACATTGTGAGAATCCACTCACTTCTTGTCTTCATTTTTAATTTGTAACACGTGTTAACTTGTAATTAGTCCAAAATTTAATAATTTTTATTTCGTCATTAATTTAAAAAATAACACGACAATTTATGATTGGTCAAAATTTATCATTCAATTGTCGTTGGCCATCAACTATGGATGAGGGGAAGAAGACAAGGAGAATGAGAAAGGGGAAGAGATGGAGGGGAATGAAAAGAGAGGGAAAGAGAATAAGAAGGTCTAGTTTTATTTTATTTTATTATTATTATTTTTTTTACTTAAAGAAATTATAGACATATATTTTTATTTTAAGCAATTAAGAATAATATACTTTTCTCTTTGGCAAAAAAAAATTTTTCCAATAAAAAGTAGGTGCCACAGTAACTAACTAATGGACAATTTAATGGAAAATTTGACCGAAGAAATTGTAAAATTGTTTGAATTTAAAAATTCAAAGAACAAAATATAACTTAACCCAAATTTTATGGACCAAAGTAATGGACAATTTAATGGAAAATTTGACCGAAGAAATTGTAAAATTGTTTGAATTTAAAAATTCAAAGAACAAAATATAACTTAACCCAAATTTTATGGACCAAAGTAAGTAGAAATAAACAATTTCAGAGTTCTAAACATGTGACGGTTTATAATATATTTTAAAATAAAATCTCATTTTAGTGAGTTGCTTTTTTGATACAACAATGAAAACATTAAACCATAAATTGTTGGTCACTAATACACTATGTAATAATAATGACGATAATTATTAACTAAATATTAGTTTAATTTACATTAAGAGTTATTTTAAATATAGACACAAATAGTAGTCTTATTAAGAGTTATTTTAAATATAGACACAAATAGTAGTCTTGATCACAGTCTATTGTATATAGATAGTAAAGTTTTGTTATATTTGTAAATATTTTTAATAGTTTTATTATTTAAAATAATTCATTCCTATATTAATGTAATGAGTTTATACTATAAACAATCTATTTACCAAATTTGATAACTTTTTCGATGACATTTTTAGGTATTAAAAATATGAAGCTACTATTCTCTCCTTAAAAAAAAAAAAAAAGAAAACTACTGTTTCCGCATGTTTTTTTATTTTCTTTATAATTTTTGAAAACAAACATTCATAAATCCCCCGAAATTCATGAAAGAAATAAAAACAGAATCTTGATCGGATATGAAACCCAACTGACATTCTCATGACATCTCCCAAAGGCCAAAAGCGTCATTCAATATTATTCTTTGCAATCATCTAAGTGGCCAGCAATGATTGGAGAGAATTTTCATACCTCCTCTTTCTCCAAAATACCCCGTGCCAATTTCAGTCCTCACGTGCGAGCTACCCACACGGCACACATAGACATACTCCTCGCTGGGCCCCACGCCACCTCCCTTCCCCACTTTTTGATTTGATCTTCAAAGGAAAGCGCGTGAATTGTCCCAAAGGCTCTACAATGGCCAAGACCGTCCTTCTAATAAATTATCATTTTTGAAATCGTAATTCTTTTTTTTTTTTTAAATTAACTTCTTTAATTAATTTTGGGAAATATATATACAAATATTTTATTTGTTTTGAGATGTTGAATTGAATTCTAAAATCTGAAGTTAGAAAATCTATATTTCTATATTTGGGGTGTATGATTATTTAGTTTGAAGTTATGAAACATTAGAAGGAAGGAGAGAGAAATAATGGAAGGTGAAGTTTCTTGATAGATGTGTAGGCTTCGCTAGTAATACCATTGAAATTGGTATTTATAAGTCAACGAGCCAAAGACCTCCTAAGTATTGGTATTTGACTTTCTTGTGCGACTAGTGATAAACAAATAAAACATGTCAACCCTAGTGAATATGTGGTGGAAGAGACTCATGTTTATGATAACGCATCAAGTGATTCAATTTCAATATTTTCGATGTTCTCATAGCTCGTTGAATAGCAAACAAGAATGAGTCTCATTATTGGTAGAATAATTTCACTAATTGACTTTTTCTGTTGGGGTGAGACGATTTTAATGTATTTGCAATTGTTGGGTGATTGCTTTTCTAACAAAAAGATTGATAATATATATGGATAAGCTAATTTGTGTTACGAAGTCGGACTTCGAATTTTCTTAGCTTATAATTGAGGGGTTGAATATAGATGAATTAGTCAAGAATACTCTCGTACCGATGACCCGATTTCTTCCTCAATTTNAAACAAGAATGAGTCTCATTATTGGTAGAATAATTTCACTAATTGACTTTTTCTGTTGGGGTGAGACGATTTTAATGTATTTGCAATTGTTGGGTGATTGCTTTTCTAACAAAAAGATTGATAATATATATTGACCGATTAATTCATGCTCAAATGGAATATGGATAAGCTAATTTGTGTTACGAAGTCGGACTTCGAATTTTCTTAGCTTATAATTGAGGGGTTGAATATAGATGAATTAGTCAAGAATACTCTCGTACCGATGACCCGATTTCTTCCTCAATTTTTGAATTAAAAAAGAAAGAAAATTTAAAGCTTATTATTATTATTATTACTACTACTATTTTAAAATTGGTTGCGTAGTGGTTCGTTTAGAGATGGACCGCCCGCACTGCCACAGAATTGTAAATTCCAAAATTTTAAGAAACAATAAAAGAGGGGGGAGAGAGAGTTAGAGCGAGGGAGGGAGAAAATAGCCGAGAGAGAGAGAGAAGAGAGCTGCGAAGCTTCACCACTGCTTCTTCTTCGTTCGTCTACGGCTGTTTCTAGGGTTTTTATACAATCCCTCTCCCCCGTCGATGTCTTCTTTCTCTTCCAATTCTCTCTCATCACTCCTCCTTCTCTAAACCCTAATTTCGACTTCTATCCTCCCCACTCCTTAGTCAATCCCATCCAATTCGTCTCTGAATTCGTTACTCCGAGCCAAGTTTTTGCAAGACAAACAATGGGCGCGCTGGAGAGATCACAGACCAACTCCAATTCGATGCAGGTCAGCTTTCCTTCACTCAACTGATTAACTCTTCTTTACCCTATTTGCTACTCTACTTACCGTACCCGACTTAAATTTCCTCGTTTTGGAGCTTGAGGTTGGTCTTTCAGTAGCTAATTATAAATTTTAGTTTTTCTTTTCTTCTGCTCTTTTCCACTGGGGAAGAATTGAACTACCCATTTTCAATACGGTTTAATTTAGAATTCTATTTCTAGTGCAAAAGCTGTTAGCGTGCGGTTAGAGGGTAGTATTTGTGTGGGGGCTATACGTCGGCACTTCCCAAAGCTTGTATTTTGGTTAATCAGGGTTTTAATTGAATTGTCGCTGGGCGAACTATGTATGCTATTTTGGGTAGTGAAGATGGGAGAGGGTTACTCATTGAGGAATAGTTAATTACATTTTGCTTCACTGTTCTCGTGAGAATTTTTCAGTTGGAGGCCTTTACGTACTAAACCATTGGTTTTTTTTTTCGAACGCTACTCATTTGAATTTTGAGATACTTCTTAAGATTGTTATACTAGTTGGTTAGCAATAGTGCGGCAAGAGTTGAAGGCAATTGGGTTTTTGTGATGCCTGCATTATTGGTGTTAACATTGTAAATAGGTGGAGTGAAATGACACTCTACCTTTACTCTTCCTCTTGCCTTGCCCGTTGCAGCTCAGCTCAGTGCAGTCTCTCTATTTCATTTTTCTTGGCTTGAATATTCCTGTTCTTCAAGTTCTCGTTTTTGTTGTTTAGCTCTAGTGGCTTGATTGAATTTAAGCGTCATACGTACATGCATGAATGCATTTCAAATCCTTCTATTGATTATGAGGGGAACAATGAAGCTCTAGGGTTTTAATTTAAAAAAGGAGCAAGCCAAGCCTTTATATGCTTTGTTTGGATTTTTTTTTTTGTTGTTTGTTTTGAAGATGCTTAGGAAATTTGGTGATCATTCGATAACACAAGATCTTCATAGAGATATGTGCTTGATGAAATAAAAATTCATTAAGATGCATGGTTGTTTTGCAAAAGTAACAAAAGGTTACCACTTTGGGAGAAAAAGCAACTTAGTAACCGTTGCTATAACAAGGTTGGAGGTATTTTAGTGCTTTCTTAGACTCTTTCCTTGGGGCAATGACTCCTCACGCTACTTTGATCCCCTTAGTTTTGTCCAAGGATTGGTCTTTTGTGCTAGTGGTTAATGAGCCCTCATGCTTGAATGTCATTGAAAGTTAATTTCAAGCCGTGGTTTGAGACTAATATTAATTACTTTTGCGTCAAACAACTTTAAGCATAAAAGGGGTCTTTAACATTATTTGGAAAATTACCTAATGCCCAATTTATTCACAGGCTTTGAGATGGGTTTTGGCAAGGATATAAAAAACCCACGTTTGTTTCATTGATGTTTACTTTTCAAAACCTAGGTAATTATTATCCCCCTTGGAGACGGGACTTTTTTCCTTGTTAAATGAATAGGTGAGAGGGGAGGAAAATTACTCATTAAAAACAACCTCATACTTCTGTTAATCTGGCCACTGCTTGATTTTTCATGTGTCCATTTAGTAACATTGAAGTCTCCTCCCAAAATCCAAGAATTGAGGCAAAGAGTGGAAAGATCTTCAAGTTCTTGCCAAACTTTTGGCCTTTCCTTGTAGTAAGGTGGTCCATAGACCCTTGTCAACTAGAAACTTTAGCCATCGACAATGATAATGTGGAGAGAAAGAGTGAATTCACCTTCGGTAATATTTGTGACAGTGAAAGATGGGTCATTCCACATGATCAGAATGCCTCCTGTAGAACCATTAGCCTCTAAAGCAATCCAGCCAACATTCCGGAAGCTCTAGAGGGATTGAATCAGAGGGATGTCAAAAATCATGGTTTTTGTTTCTTGTAGAATGACAATGGTAGGATTGTTTTTAGTGATCTCCTTTTTGTTAAGAGCCTGTTTGTCCCGTTCACTAATGCCTCATACATTCCATGATATGATAATCATATAACAGATGTCTGCCCACCAAGTTGAGAGGAGGAGGGTGGTTTATCATAATTGATGGTTGATATAAGACCATAAAGTTCACGGAGAAGTTGACTCTGTTTCTTGACTAGTTTCGACTTCTTTTTTGGTCGAGGGCATAACCATAATGCATAACTTGTTCTTGAACAGCCACGGGGGAGGAATTTTAGCTAGAGATTGGGATCACCCACATAATCATTGACTTTATTGTTCAAAAGAGGCAATTCTTCTTTTGAGCAGGGAAATTCTTCAGAAAGTTCCATCAAGGATTGACCCACGATAGTGTTTGGGAGGTGAGGTGAGGTAGGTTGCTGTGCGGTGGGATTGAGAGCGGTGGAGATAGGTCTAGGGCTAGATAAGTAATTGTTGGTGTCGAAGTCTTTAGGCAGGGGTGGGTTAGGGGAGTGTTTTGTGCCTGGGATGAGGAAGGTGTTAGTTTTCTGGATGGTGATGGCAAGTTTATGGGGTGAGTTGGTAATGTAGGTAGGATCGGGGAGAGAAAATGTGGAGTGGGTTGTTGGTTGAGACAAAGGTTTATTTTTAGTAAATGGGCTTGAGCTTTTAGTTGGAGAAGGGGTTGGGCTTTTGGACGGTGAGGTTGGTGTATGTGGGGAGAGATATGTGGATCCAGATGGGCTTATTTCGGAAATCGGGCCCAAGGGTGAGGAAGGGTATTCATTGATGGTAGATGGGGAAGGGGATGGTCCACAAAGGGATGGTGGGGAGTTGGTTAGGCTTTTGGTTTTAAAAGAGGCCTTTGGGCCCAAGGATGGGGTGGGGGTTGGGCTTGTTTCAGCTACAGAGGAAGGCCCATTATCAATTGAAAAAGGTCAAGTCAAACCTGTCACTTCTGTTGGAAGACTGTCATGGTTGAATCCTTTTGTGTGTGCAACGTCTAGGGTTGTTGTGACAGTGAGGCAATGAGAGGTCTTATCTCTAGAAGAGTACGGTCCGAGGAGACCTCTTTCCTTGTCGCCTTCGTTGTTAATAATTGCCAGTGGGATTGCATCGTGAACGCCGATTATGTAGTCAAGATGGTTTTCTGCCACAAAAAAGGGATCTATCTGAATGGAAAGAGGCGTTGTTGATGAGGAATGAAGCCATACCTCAACTGGGATAAAACCATGCTGATTTTTCCAGATTTTTATTGTTGCTTCCATGAGATCTATCCTTCAATAGGGTCTTTTTCATCGTCTCAATGTATCCCGCACATTGGTCCCCAATACCTTTTAGGGTTTATTCGTCCCATCTGTGAAGAGGCAAGTTTCTGATTTTTATCATCCACCTTCCATAAGAGGGGACAACCGGGTTTTGGTAGGCCAACTTAGGGTGCCACTAATCGAACTTCAGGGAGAAGCGACCCTCTTTTACTAGCTCTTAAAGTTACAGAGGATCTTGGCTTGCTTGCTGCTTTCACAATTGAGAATAGCTCGATCAGATCAGAAGGGATTGATAGCACAAAAATGGCTGATATGTTGCTGTAGAGCTGCATTAGTGTGGTACCAATCATCATGAAAGGATTGTTTGTAGACAAAGATGGATGAATCAAGGTTGGTCGTTGCTGGTGGGTAGGTGGCACCCTTGACGATTGGAGGTCGTCTCTTGTCGAGGATTTCTCAATAAGAGAGGGTTCCTTTATTAGAAGTGGCTATTAGTAGGTGGTCGATGAGGAAGACGGGGAATTAATGAGGAGATTTAAGAAGCCTGTCCATTCTCTTTTGTCTTCACCAATAGGTATCAAAAGCTTATTTAAACCTCCATTGTTCTCAAGTTTAGCAATTTACGCAATCATCCCTTTTTGATTTTGTGTCTTTTCAACCCAGATGGTTAAACCCTCAAAGCGCGTCTCTTTGAAGAAATGTTGGCTCAGTGGTGCATATTGTAGGTCCTTGATGCATTGAATTGTAGGTTGTTTGATGGAGATGAAGAAAGATCTATTGTGGGTAGTCTCTATGATTGGTGTGGGGGTGCTCCAAAACGGGGATCGCGTTCAATGGAGAAATGTTTCGTCCAATGATAAGGGACTGTGAGGAAGAGATCGACATCTTTGTTGGACAATTGGAGAGGTCATGTTCGGCGACAATGGGTAGTTTTTCTTTATATATATTTTTTAATATATTGAAAAGAGACTAATGCTCCAAGCCTTCAAAGGATAGAGAACTTGCAAAGAAACAAAAGGAGAAGAAATACTAATGAGATACAAAGAGGATAATACATCAAACTAGCTAGAAAGGAAACCAAAACTAGAGAGCACAAAAACTATTAGGTTAAGTTAAAAGGTCAATGCCAATCCTCTGTTTCAGGATTGGTAAAACAAAGCAAGGCTACAGAGAAAGAATCTGACTTGAGGTTGCCCTCTGTTTCGACAAAAGGAAAACAAAGCATGAGTTCATTTTGGGTACGCAGAAATATAGAGGTTTTCAAGGAAGATTTCAATAATTTATGGATGTTTCAAGATTGTTTGTGTTCAATGATTGGAAAGAGATTGCAAAAGTCTTGGATGATCTCTTTCAAACCAAAGTTATCATAAACCCATTGTTTGTAAAGAACGCCTTGATTAAACTAGAAGATGGAACGGTAGTGGAGTTAATTGAAGACCCAGGAAAATGGTAGGCTATGAGTCCCTTCCACTTGTCATTTGAGAAGTGGAACATATTCAAACACAGTTGACCACTATTGATGAAAGGCTTCAAAGTTGGCTTAAAATAAAAAACCTTCCTTTGGATTATTGGATTAGAAAGACCTTTGAAGCAATAGGAGGCTATTTTGGGGGCCTTGAAGATACTGCATTTGAAACTCTTAACTTGCTGAATTGCTTGGAAACCAAAATCCAAGTGCAAAGAAATTGTGTGGCTTTATGTCTTCAACCATAGTATTCATTAATCATAATCGAGGGAACATATTTTTAAATTTCGGGGATATTGAAGCTTCGAATCCTCCAACAATTACTACAGGGACTTTATTCGTTAATGATTTCACAAATCCACTCGATTTACTACGTTTGAAACAAGTTATGCGAGATGAAGGTGTTCATTCTAATTTCAAAGAAGAGTTGAGTTTCAATTCAATCATTTCCATTATTTTTAAGAAATCCTGTTGAAGCTCTGTTAAGAAAAGAAGTTCAAGTTCTAAAGAAACCATTGGTGCCGGAGAAGAAACACCCAGAGTTCCAGTTGATCCTTCACACTTGAATTTTTCCGACGAAGGTGTGAACACAACCCAACTAGGCGAAGAGTCTCATTTAATGAGGAAAGATAAGAAAAGTAGAAGCCAATGGTATTATTAATTTAGTCCCAACCAATGAATGTATTACATTAATGACAGAAGGAGCATCCCACAGATTTCGCTTTGGGGAATTTCGTAATTTCAAAAGGTAGAAACACAAAGCAACCCTTTTCTTTTGGTGATTGAAAAAGGAAGATCACACTTGTTGAAGCCTTTTCCAAGACATTTTGCACGAGAGAAAACATCCTTCATTAATTCCCAGTTTGCAGCTGTGAACTCAGACTTGGCGGAAGATTGCTGCGTGTAAGCTCAAATTCCAGCCATTTCCAACAATAGGCCAGTTTGTCAATCCTTCCCTTCTCAACAATTTAAGCATTCAGTCTTCCACATCCCCAACCATATGACCAAAGCGATTCCCCCTTATATGTCAGCAAAAGGGACTTATGACTCAGACAACGACTCAATAGTGAGTGCCAGTAGTGAAGAGATTGAAAGATATGAGGAGGAAGATAATCAAGAAAATTCAGAACAAGTTGACAACTTTGTGGAGGAGCTTAATTCTATCTTTTAGATCGAAGAAGGACAACAAGCAAAAGAGGGTTGGAACTCTTGCCTTAAACCATTGCCTCAGTTGGATATTCTAGCACATTTAAAGGCCATAGTTGCAGATTGTGGACTTGTTATGGGATAATCCAACCCCTCTCAGTTAGTTTGGTTGTGATTTTAGACACTTTTTCAATATGAAATTTATTTCTTGGTTTACATAGGGACAAGTGTGCACATAAGCGGTTGGTACTCAACAAAGTTCTTAAAGACTTGTAATCTGAATATAGTTCTTTCTCAATTTTCAAAGAGAGACGACTTAATTGTTGTGTTCATTAAAGCTATTTGGAGAACAAATGAAACAAGGGGGAAGTCTGCTGAATCCTATGGCATATCGGTATGGCGTTGGTTTCAAGTTGTCTCGTTCGAAGATGGCGGGGTTCTTCATTAGCTTTAGATGATCTTGCTTTGAATTCAATCTTGTGGATTTGGTCTATGGTTTGACTCAATTTGACTCAATTTGTTTTCAGATTTGTGAAAGTTGACCCAGGTGTCCTCTCCCTTGGAGTTTATCTTATTAGTTGTCCTCATTATAGTGTTGATTTGTTCTATTAGTTTTGAGTTGGTGGTCTTTGGGACTTGTAAAAGGTCATTTTCTTACGTTTTGGGTTGTATTTGTTCACATTTGTCTGTTGTTGTTTGTATTTGTTTTTTCCGGACTTCTTTAGCTTCTGTCTTTTTGGTTGTATTTGTTTTAAGTTATCTTTTCCTTTTCGGTCTCATTGTAATCTTGAGCTTTGGTCTCTTTTCATTACATCAATGAAAAGCGATGTTTCTTTTCAAAAAGAAAAATCATACTTAGTAAGCCTAAATGCAAAATTCCTTATGTTTAGGTTGATTTCTTTTTCCTTAATATTTCCACTTCACCTATTCTCTTCTTTATGTAGTATTTTTATTTATAGTGCACCTCACGAAAAAAGCCCACATTTAAGTTTCAGAAGACTATTGTGCTTTACTGCACCTTGAGTTTTAAAAAACACCGTGCTTTTGTCTAAGTTACCTCTAGCTAGTGTTTTGGAAAAAAGCCGACAAACTATCCTTGGCAGATTAACTTATGAATGGGAAGGTGGTTACCCAACCTACACGGAAAGGATGTCTAGGAATATGGAACATGAAGGTGGAAGAATGCTATTTTTTAAAAATATTTTTTTTGGGTTTAAATAATAGTACTCTGGTCTCTATACTTTTGGCTTTAGTTCATTTTGGTTCCTGTACTTTCAAAATGTACATTTTAGTCTCTATACTTTTAATTTTGGTTCATTTTGGTTCTTGTACTTTCAACTTTGGTTCATTTTGGTCCTTGAACTTAAAAAAAGTGGCTATTTTGATCTCTTAAAAATGAAATAAAAATGAAAGGCTTAAATAGTCACTTTTTAAGGGTATAGGGACCAAATTTAACAAAAAATAAAGTACAAGGACCAAATTGAACATTTTGTAAGTATAGGAACTAAAATGAACCAACGTTGAAAGTATAGAGACCACAATGAACATTTTGAAAGTACAAGGACCAAAATGAACTAAAGTTAAAAGTACAGGGACGAAATAGTATTTAAACCTAGTACAGGGACCAAATAGTATTGAAAACTTTTTTTTTTTGTTTACAAGAAATACCTTTTCATTGATTCAGTGAAGAGATATAAAAAGCTCAAGAATTTGAACTCCCATCTTTTAAGCTTTATCAGAAGGGCTTTGGACATATTCTCTAGAAAGTGACCGCCTTTGGCATAAGAGTGGTGTGAGCAGGGTGGATGGCTCACTAGTCACTACTAATAACAAACGTACTGCTAATGTNGTAGGAACTAAAATGAACCAACGTTGAAAGTATAGAGACCATAATGAACATTTTGAAAGTACAAGGACCAAAATGAACTAAAGTTAAAAGTACAGGGACGAAATAGTATTTAAACCTAGTACAGGGACCAAATAGTATTGAAAACTTTTTTTTTTGTTTACAAGAAATACCTTTTCATTGATTCAGTGAAGAGATATAAAAAGCTCAAGAATTTGAACTCCCATCTTTTAAGCTTTATCAGAAGGGCTTTGGACATATTCTCTAGAAAGTGACCGCCTTTGGCATAAGAGTGGTGTGAGCAGGGTGGATGGCTCACTAGTCACTACTAATAACAAACGTACTGCTAATGTGAGATATGCCTAAAACTTCTTTCTCGATAAAAAATTTGGTTTAAAAGGTGCTACAACTTCATGCAAGGTATAGGGGGATTATATTAGATTTTGTAATAACTGTTCAGGTTTTCTTTTTTCTTTCCTCGCGCTATTTCCACTATTTCCTCTCTTTCTTTTTTTTCTTTGTCTTCTCCGGTTTTGTTCCCAAGGAGGAACAAAGTCACACAAAAAATGGAATATAAAAGCTAAAGAGAGATTTGTTGTCATGAAAGAAGTTCCTGAAAATTTGATTGAAGAAGTAAAAACTTCAAGATGCTGAAGCAGAAGAGTGACTTTCCCTAAACAATATCTTAGGAGCTTTGATTATTTTAAAGAGACGAAGACAAGAGGATTTGGTATTTGGAGGCTCAGATACTTTCTTGCCTAAAAAGCGCGACATTAAATTTTGGTTTTCTTAGAACAATCAAAGAGACTTGGCAACAAATAATGTTCGGCATTTCCATCAAAAGGAAAATATGAAATCTGCGGACAAAATGCTATAGGGCATCCATTGTTTAGGACTAAGGATTGTGCGCACCCGACTTGTGACGATCTCTTTTCCTCTCTTCTGTTTTTTATTTTATTTATTTTCTTCTTTAAAATAATGTTATGCCTTGTAAAACAAGTTTTGTTTTATAGAATCTCCAATATTTGTTATTGTGATACAACACTATTTATACACCATTATAATATTATTTCTAGCGTTTTTCTAGAGCTGAAGGTGCAAAAAAAAAGTGTGGGTATTTTTTGGTTGTTGTTGTGAGGTACACTATATATTAAAGTACTATATAAAAAGAGAAGGTATAGTTGTAGTGGAAATATGAAAAGAAAACCCTAAACACAAGGAATTTTGCATTTAGGCTTAGAAAATTTTATTTTTTAATTAATAATATGGAAAAATCCTAATTATTATTATTATCTTTTCAAAATAATGAAAAAGCCCCAAGGCCTAGGGCTTTGGGCCTCGGGGCTTCACATAAGGTGCACATGTGCCTTATTTGTGTGCCTAGGACCTAGGTGCGTGCTTGGGTGGGCTTTTTAGAACACTGATTATTGCGTGATAGTCCTTGTTTGGATTTGATTGCAATTAACAACTATAGGTGTTTAATTTGAGTTAGAGGATTCCTTTGTTCATAGTATACGTAAAATTACCAATCAACCCAAAAACTTATGCTAATGGGTTTTGGTAAATTTAATTGTATTAATACTTCAATACTCTCCCTCACTTGTGGGTTTGGAAATTTATAGAATGCCCAATATGTAGAAATCAATATTAATTAGGGAGGAAATGATTTTACAGGGGTTTAAACACAAATCGTTATGCTTTGATACCATGTTAAATCACCAATCAACTCAAAGTTTAAGGATGATGAGTAATGGTAAATTTAGTTACATCAATACTTCAATAGAATTCAACTTTTGTTGGAGTTCAACTCAAAAACTATTAGAACTTGGAAGGGCTTCTTGAGTATTATTAGAAATTGGAAAGCCTTCTTGTACTAGACCTTCCTGTGCTTCTCTCTAACTTGCGATTGGGTTGTATCATGTATGCTTTCGTGGCTTTTGTACAATCCTCACAGTTGCTTGTAAAAATGGGGATGTATATTTCAATTTGAAATGCTTGATGTGGCCTTTGGCGCATAATTTCTAATGGTGTGCATGAATTGTGTTTTCTTTTTCCTTTTAATATCATTGAGGTCTTATCATCTAGGATGCCTAGCATCAGGATGAAAATTGCGACAAAACCGTAATTAAATTAATTTAAAAATTTGAAAACATTTTTCAGCGTGTTAAGGTTTACCGATTGAATGATGATGGCAAGTGGGATGACCAAGGAACAGGCCATGTCACTGTTGACTACGTGGAGGTTTGTCTGACTTCTTGATCTGATTGATGTTTCTGAAACAATGAAGGGCTTGATCCATACAACTGCACTGCATTTTGTTATAAAATTGGTAATCATCAGAGAATTAATTTGGCACTTTTGTTTGAATTTATATGTTATTATCATAGAGGTCAGAGGAGTTGGGGCTGTTTGTCATTGACGAGGAAGACAATGAAACTTTACTTCTGCATCGTATCAGCCCAGATGATATTTATAGGAAGCAAGAAGGTACTACTCCCTGACACTTAATTCACTTCGATCATGGTTTGGAGGTTTGGCCTCTGGTGATCCTTCTGTTATGTTTCTTATTCAAAAAGGAAAAAAAAAAAAAGGAAGAAAAGAAAAATAAAAAGCTGACCAGTAGCATGATTTCAAGGGGTTAAGAGTTGGAATACACAATTTAAAAAATGTTTGAACTGCAGATACTATTATTTCATGGAGAGATCCAGAATATTCAACAGAGCTAGCACTTAGTTTTCAAGAGGCTACAGGATGCTCTTTCATTTGGTGACGGCTAACTTTCAGATTTTACTTTCTTTATATTTCTTCTCTTTGTATTAAATTTAGGTCTAATACACTCCTTATACAGGGATAATATATGCAATGTACAAAGGAATCTTCATTTTAGTAATCTTAGCAGTAAGTGTGCATAATTTTCGTATGTAGCCTTTAATTTTTAGAACTACTAGTTAGTTCATCTTCATGCTGTAAAATACTACCATTTTAGTTGTTAAAGCATGTATTTTCAATTGAACGACTCATAGGTTGATCTAGTTAATGTCTATCTGATGAATGGGTTTTACTTGACGGGTTTAGTTTATATTTTATTTCACTTCCTCTGGGAATTTGTTTCCCTTGAACAAATTTTCTTTTCATTATATCAATAAGAAGTTTCTTCTTCAAAAGGAATTTGATGGATTGGGGTGGTTTAGATCTTACATAATGCTGTTCACATCTATGCCACTCTCTTTGTATTAGAATAAAATATCTTCATTCTTAAGGGCCTTATTATTTTTAAAGCTCCAACACGATTCAAACAATTTGAATTACCATGATGAATTACAATTTTATGTGGGAGAGAATTAGCGAATGTTCAGAGGGGTGGTGAGGGACCTTAGTGAAGTGTGGTCCCTGGTTAAGTTTTATGTCTTCCTTTAAGTTTCAATTTTGAAGAACTTTTGTAACTATTTTTTAGGTAACATTTTACTTAGTTGGACCCTTTTTCTTTGCTGGGGTTTCTGTGGGCTTGGTTTCATTTGTATGCTCTTGTTTTCTTTCATTTTTTCTCAATGGAAGTTGATATTTCTATACAAAAACAAATGACATTCTGAACCTTAGGCTTTTTTTGTTGGGGGGGGGGTTCAACTTTTGTCTTATACGATGTCTGATCATGATGCTTTGTACCTTATTCTATCTGCCAACCCCACCTCTAATGGCTCCAAAACCTTGCTTCTATAGCAGTCTATAAACCCACCATTTCAACACCGAGGAGTTGCTCAAAATGAACAATCTCCATTGATCACAAATCTCTCTCCATTGCTTTTGACAAACATTGCAAAGGAAGGGGGCTAAGATAAAAGGAGAGTAGTCTATTCTCTTCTATTAATGTCTCTGTCATGTTTTTAATGTGACCCCAGGCGTTTGCCTATGGCGAGAGTTGAGGTGACTGGAGGTTGTTGTGTGTTGTGCCTCAAAGGCAGATAAAGTGAGCTCCATCAACCAGGCTAGGCGTTTACCCCACGAAGCCTTTAGTCACTCGGTTACAATTTAGTACTGATCTTACATATTTCTTTCAATCCAGAATCAAAGACAATGAAGATGAAGAGCAATCAAAGTTGAAGAAAAAAAGTGAGGAAAATCGAAGAACGTGTTTGCCCCACGAAGCCTTTAGTCACTCGGCTACTATTTAGTACTAATCTTAGATATTTCTTTTATTCTGGAATCAAAGACAAGGAAGAAGAAGGAATCAAAGTTGAAAGGAAAAAAAAAGAAAAGAGAGGAAAAATGGAAGAACTTGTCTGTGCGTTAGCTTCAACTGTTTCATATGCCTTCCCCATTTTTTAACATTGCCATGCAGTACTGAAGACTAGTACTAGTGTAGAGCTAGTTTGTAGCACTCACATGCATGCTTAGCAGTAAAACTAAAACTGACAGACAGTACTACTGATTCTAATTCTTAGTACTTCGTGCTGTGTTTATTTAAAATAGTTTTTTTTTTAATTTAATTTCTGTCAATAAATGTATCATGTAATCCGTTCTTCAACTACTATTTTTCTACCATGTATTAAATGCTCATACCTTGTAATATATTTCGAATACATTATTTATATATACGTAATTGTTTTAAAGTTACGTAGTAAATATTTTTACCAACACATTATCTATATATTTTTTTTTTGCTTGTCTCCCTGCACATAGATGATGGATTTCTGTTGCCTCTTGGCTTGAGGCGACTAAAAAACTTGTCACCTTAAAAGGGCGGACTATGGCTGTATCTTAAGTGGAAACGATTCCATCATCATCAATGAAAATTTTCTTATCCATCCTTGGTGGTTTGGAATTACCTTTCCCTCCCTTTTGTAAATTTTATTCCATCAACAAGATAGTACGGGATTTCTTTTGGAGGGTTTTCGAGGTGATGGTGGCATGCACAATGTCCATTGGGTGATTAGTCAGTGTCCTCAGCTATTGGGTAGCACTGTAATGTAGCCTAAAAGATAAATGGAGAACTTTCTCCAAGAGTCAAATTGAAGTCTTTATTATAAATTGAAAGCTATCAATATAAGATGACAATTACTCTATTTATAGAGAAATGGAAAGCTAACTAATATTAGTCTTAATAAATAAAGGAAACTAATCCTAATCCTAATAAATTAAGGGAATTAATCCTAATCATAATCAATCAAGGAAACTAATTCTAATCCTAAGGATTTGACCAAGTTAACCCAAGTCACTAAAGTCTAATTCTACTACATCACATTGGTTTTGGGAATTTTAAGCATCGTAATTTTGTGCTTCTTGCAAAATGGACTTGGGGGTTTTATCTAAGCATGATATGTCATGGAGAAATCTTATTATGGTTAAGTATTATTCCCCCTTGATTTTATTTGGGCCACTTCTACCTCTCATGGTTCTTCCAAAGCTCCTTGGAGGTTTATTTGTTGATATATTTGTTTGGTTGTTGCTTGTATTCGTCGTCGACTTGGTGATAAAGCTATTGCGTCTTCTTGACATGACTCTTGGCTTAGTTGTGGTGTTCTTGCCACAACGTATCATTGACTTCTTCGTTCTGTATAGTAGCTGGAGGCTACTATGGACAATGTCTGGGTTCCTTCTACTTGTGCGTGGGTTTAAATTTATGATGTAATCTTATTGAGTTGGAAATTTATAAATGGGCCTTTTTGTCACACCACCCGGATTTTATCAGATTGCGTTCCTCTTCTGATTCTTGGTTGTGGCTGCTTGATCCATCTTTGGGTCTCATGGTCAAATCTCTAATGGCTAATTTGGTGGGCTATGGGTTCAATTTTGTTTGATCTTTATTCGGTAATTTGGAAAGACAACTATCCCAAAAAGATTAAAATCTTTCTTTGGAAGCTTAGTTGGAGTGCCATTAACACTGTTGATCGTTTACAGCACCAGTTGCCTTATGTCTCTTTCTCCCTCTTGGTGTCACATGTGTTGTTGACATACTGAATCTCTAGTCCATTTGTTTTTGCACTGTCCTTTTGCTCCTAGTTTTTGGATGGTCTTTTACATGTCGTAATATCTCTGATACTTTGGATTCTTTGTTGGTGGGTAATCCTTTTGGTGGTACAAGAAGACGGTTTGGTTGGCTCTCATGCATGCTTTCTTTTGGTGCTTGTGGGGTGAAAGGAACAAATGATTTTTTAGTGACTCTTTCTCCTCTTTTAATCACTTTATGGAACTGGTTTTGTCTTCCGCTTTTTCTTGGTGCAAAACAGAGCACCTCTTCGCTCATTTTAGCTTATCTTTTTAAGTTAGTAATTGACGCTCCCTTTTGTGATCACCTTTTCGCTCCCTTTTGTGATCACCTTTTGGTGTTTGGGCTTCTCCCCTGATTTCATCTATCAATAAAAGGTTTCTTTTACCCCAAAGAAAAAAAAAAGAGAAAGAATGAAATTATGATTTCTTCTTCTTCTTTGAAAATAAAAACCAGGTGTTTTTGTCTTGTATTCATGGGTTGAAATTATGACTGACAGCTGGCTCCTTGAGGAAATTATATTTTCTACAAGCCTATTCATTTAGCACAGGCAGTTGAAGCTAAAGTGATCACCAATAGATATCAAACAAAAAAAGTTATAAACTGCATCAGTCTGTATGTACCAGTGGCATTGAACTCAAATATCTTTTGTTTCCTCTTCTTCCTTTTTATTTTGCAATCATGTGCTCACGATGTTGTATTGCTTGTTGGGAAATAATAAACAATATATGTTTTTTTTCCCCTTCTGGATGAGAATTAGGTATGCTAATCTTACTCATTTGTTGCTATGTGCAGATGAGGCATTTCATAGTGTGAATAGTGAGCTAAGGGAGCTTCCTACCGTCGAGCTATCTACACTTCCGCTAATACTTAAGGTGTTGGCATTCTATAGTTCATAAGTTCAAATTTTCAGTGACTAATCGGTACAATTCTTTAGTTTAACGTATTAATATTTGTTTTGTAGACTGTGGTTGAGAGTGGGATTGCAGATCAAATGAGGTTGACAGAACTCTTATTGAATGATGTAAGAGCTTGAACTTTATGGATTTGGTACTTTTGGCTGTTAGTTCATGTCAATTTGAAGAGCAGCATGTTGGTGGTAAGCAAGCTGCCTGGTTTTGGTGTGGTGCTTGGTAGATTCTGAAAAATCTTTTCGATAAGTTTCTCTATAATTTCTAAAAGGATTGGGAGGAAGTCTGTAGTATTGGTTTGCTTCTCTCTGGAGTTCTTGCTCCAAAACGTTCTTTTAACTATACTCCTCTAATTGCTTTTGGATTAGATTGCCTTTTCTTTATATTAAATTCTTGCGATGTTTCTCATAAATTGAAATTACATAGCTGCATCTGGTTCTGTTGGTGTGACCGAGTATTTGTTATCTTTCATAAACTGTTTATGCCAACAAGTCACATTTCTTGGATGCCTAGTTTTTTTTTTGATAGGCGTGTGACTGAACCAACTGGGTTTTGGTGTTCTATGGACTTTCTTTTTTCTTTTCTTAAAATGGAAACAAGACTTTTCATTGAATAAATGAAATGAGCCTAAGGCTCAAAGTACAAGATACAAGATACAAAGCAAAGAGTTTGAAGAGATCAAAAAGTGCAAAAAGAACAAAATACGAAAAAAACCTTTAGCGCCTTCAGCAACTCCTAAAACAAGAACAAAATACAAACAAGCGAGATGATACAAGGGACAAGAACAAAATAGACCAAGCAACAGAATGACAGAGAACTACAATACAAGCCGAAAACACAAAAAAATTGGACAAAATTTGAGACAGAGGTGGAATGCTGCACAAACTTTGGAATGGTGCACGGAATATTTCTTACGAATTGAATCTTTGGGTCAGGAAATTTGAGCACTGATTGCTGGAAAATTTGAGGGAGGTGGAGGCTTTGCTGAAACTAAGTCTGGTACCTGGAGGAGCACAACATTCTTCTAGAAAATCACAGTTGATTGATGCAAGGAAAGTCTTGTAGGTTGAGGATCTTTTCCTTGAAAAGTGCTTAGGATATGTCTTTAATAACTTTGAGAACTTTTTGGGAGGATGCGAGCAGGGAGAGGACAAAGTAGTTGTAAGTTCTTTATCCAAAGGATTTTTGGTTAGAGAAACCTCTTCTTCAATTAGTGCACTATCACTGATAAGCCTCGAAGATGTAGCTTCATATAGAGGGGAATTTGAGCTGCCAGTCACAAGGAAGGCCCATTGAGAATCCTTTGGAAGCAAATCAAGGATTTTCAAATCTGGATCAAAAGTAGGCTATCGGAGTTGTCACCAACTTGAGTGGATTTAAAGATTTTCTTAGACAAGCGACCGCCAAATTTCACTTTCTTCATTAAAGTCCCTTTTTTACCGTTACATTTTATGAGTACACTAGTTGTCTCCTCCCCCTCTTTGATTTTATGGAAAAATTTGAAGCAGGGGAAATTATCAATAAGGACTTCAACCTCTAAGCATCTTCCTTGCGATTCTAAAGGACTTCTTGTAAAGCTCAGAAGATTTTGAATGGAAGCAAAGAGGGCCATGTCAGGGTTTAAATACAACAATCAAATCCTTCATAATTTAGAGCTTTATTCACTTGGATTAGATCAATAGGATTAGAAAAATCTTTAACAAGTATCTCTCCTTTAACAGATAATGGGGCTCTCAATATCACCAAAACTTAAAAAGATATCATTGCGCGAAACATTAGTGATTTCAGTTGTTGAGGGCATGAATCCACACAAGTCCCTTTTCACTTCAACTTTTGCTTTAGAACATATGAGAAAATTAAGTGTTTCTATTGCAATGCTTTCAAGTCCCCCAACATAAGTTTGGATGGCTTCAAAAGTGCTTCTTCTCCAATAGTCTAGTGGAAGGTGTTTGATCTTGATCCATCCTCCACAACCTTTTGTAAGCAAAGGCCGAATCTATACTTGTTCCATTTTTCGAAAAGGAGATGAAATGGGCCTATTTACTACTACTTGCCAGGGAATTCAATCAAATCCTCCCACTATTGTGATCAAGTGAAATCAGGGCATTTTCTGCAAACAGAGGATTAACGGTGACTTCAGATTGAAATAATTCTTCACTCAAATAGTCTTGAGATAACCCAAAGGTTGTTAAAATCTACATTAAACACATCATAATTTTTCTGAACCTAGAAAGCATCCTAGACTGTTTTTCTTGCGCTAAACAGGAGCTTGATGCTGGCTCATCTGTGCCAAAGTGTTTGTAATAGGGGATATTGAGCTTTTCCTTGCTTTGTCTACATAGTTTGAGTTCTGTACCTCTAATGTGGGAGACTCTGAAGCTTCCTTAGTTGAATGCAGGGCTTTCATATCATTGATCAAAGGGCTTGGATTAGCCTCCTTTTTTTCCAAAAAACCTTTAACATTAGCACAAAGTAGCGCCAACCTTGCTTTGGAACTCCCAAAGGAATGTGAATATAGAATCGACCTCTTGTTGTTGGCCAAACAACGCATCTCATGACCCATGCGGATAAACTTTTAAATTTCAGAAGTCTTGTTGCACTGTAATCATCTCGACTATTTCTCAGGAAGAAGCTATTAATTGGAACTTGAAGTAAATTTGAAATTGCCTCCTTGAACCAACTCAAGTGAGAAGCAAATATACAAGAACTTTGTGAAATTCCAAATCTTCCACGTAAAATAGCCCAGACTCAAACCAAATGCAAAAGAAAGAATCGTTAATTTTACAGCTTTGTACTTCCATGATTGGTCTGAAGCGAAAAGTGAAGAGAAGAGCAGGGAAAGATAACAGAGAAAGAAGAAATCTAAAAAAGTCACTGGGGGAGGGAGAGCGGCTGATGGAACTGGCGAAGAGGGCTGGTTGGCGAGCACCAGAGGACAGACTTCCGCCAGCGATGACGGAAAGGTTTTAGGTGGGGGAGGAGGAATGGAAGGTCATGGGTCGAGGCTCTTTCTTCTATTCTAACGGGAGGCTAGGGTTACAGGGAGAGAGATACAGAGGACCGTCGTCGGAGGGCAGCAGAGGAAGGTCAATGAATGACAATGATGGGTGGCGGTGGTCTGAGACAGGCGGCTATGACCGTAGGGGAAGGGCGGGGAGAGAAGGCTAGGAGAGAAGAGTGAGGGTCTTAATCTCTCTCTAGTTACCAGAGACAACTTTTTGCGAAGAGCCTGGTGTTCTATGTATTTATAGGCATGGTATAACAGTTTTGGCAAATGAAACATTTGACCTTACTGTCTATTAAAATTTTCCCGTGACACCTTCCGATGTTATTTCTGCTCAAGGATATACATGATTTATGAAAAAAGGGGAATTAATGCATGATATGTGAAAATAGATTTTTTTTTTATCCTCGGCTTTATTGCTGGGTCTGATTTTTGTTCCCTTGGGTTTGAAGTTGCTAGATTAGATTCTAATACTATTGTGAAATTTGCCTAACTGAAATGTATTGTCATAATGCAGAAAGAATTTTTCAGAAAGCTGATGAACCTTTTCCGAGTATGTGAAGATTTGGAAAATACAGATGGTCTTCACATGATATTTAAAATCGTTAGAGGAATTGGTTAGTTTGAGTTTTAGCTTCTTTGTGTTATCATGGACTTGTGATGCTGGTACTGATAAAAGTTATTTTGTTTCTTTTTAACTTCTCAGTTCTGCTCAACAGTCCGCAGATCTTTGATAAACTATTTTGTGATGAGCTGATTTTGGATCTTATTGGTTCACTTGAGTGTAAGTTCTTCTGATGCTTAAAAATACTCTTGAATGACTTTGCATGGTTCGGGTTGTTCAGTTGTAGTCTATTGTCTATAATATATTTGGATGGTGCTGTTACTGTCATGGTTTTGGATGTTGCTAAAGTATTAACCTTGTATCCAGTGGTTTTGTATGCTTCCTGATCTACAGACCATTTCCGTTTTTATTTTGTATTGATTTATGTCGCATCGTAGGAAATCCTCTTATTTCGCTGCAGCCATATTCCCTATTAAAAAGGCCTCTAGAAGCATACTTCCATAAAATTCTGGCCTTTCCTTCCATCTTCCAGCCACCTAAAGGCTGTTTGTTTTGAGCGTTGGGCTTCGGATGGGTTAGACATCCTACCCTTGTTTGGGTAAGGGTTTAGGAAGGCTGGCTTCTTAAACCCTTTCCCATGTAATAGTAAACGCTATTCAATCTTATAGTTTACTTCCTCTTCTTTCTTCTTCTTTCTTTTTATTCTTTTTATTTTTTTTACTACAATAGTACTTTTATTAAATTCAATCTTTTTTATATTTTTTCTCCTCTTGGGACCTTTTTTTTTAATTATAATAATTATTATTAAATTATCTTTTTGAAATACTCCCTCTCTTTCTTTAATTTTTATTTTTTTATTTATTTTTAAACTTGCCTATATTAAAATAACTAAAATAGGTAATTAAAATGACAAATTTAAACTAATTGAAAATCTAAATATTGATTTATACAATGAAAAATTTCACAAACCTGAGATTTCTAGATCGACACTCAAGTCCCAGACTTTCTTAACTTGCACTACAAATGCAGATGTCTTAAATCTAAACTTTCATCCCAAACGTAGGTCTCTTAATTCTAGGCTATATAAACCTGCAACCTAATCCCCCAGGCTTAAAAATTTGAATGCTCGCCAAACGCCCCCCATGCATGTGAAGAATGATTTGGAGGGAAAAAAAGGTTAAGCAATCTATCCCAACCTGTCCAAAAAAGGAGCAATGTAAGAAGATTCGGTCCAGAGGTTCGAGACTTCCTTTGCATTCTTCCTGAAGCAATCTATCCCAACCTGTCCAAAAAAGGGGCAATGTAAGAAGATTCGGTCCAGAGATTCGAGACTTCCTTTGCATTCTTTCCTGCACATTAAGTTTCTATGAACCATAAACCATGAAAAACCTTTAGCCTTTCTTGAAATTTGAAATCCCAAATTAGCTCTGTAAACATCCATTTTAAAGGGAGTCTTGAGGTTGCCAAATCCAAAAACAGGGACTTGGTAGAAAAAGACCCCAAAGAGTTCAAGACCAACTAATTTTGTCCTCTTGTTGGCCAAAATGAAGTTTCTAGGCATGACTGAAGCTCTTTATCAAACACCACCCCTTTTCTGATCCCGAGATCCCAAGTCCCTTGAATTCTGTCCCCACATTCAGCCATTGTAGATTCCTCTATTAAAGGAGAGATTAGAAATATTAGGGAAGGCTGTTTGAAGCAAGAATTCAAAGCCATATGTATGTTATTTTATTTATTTTTTTAAAGCCAGTTGGAGCCCTTTCTTGTAAAGGGTGCTCCTTTTTTGTGGGTTTGGCTTTTTGTATGCCCTTGTACTCTTTCGTTTTTCTCAATGAAAGGTGCCGCCTTTATAAAAATATATTTATTTTTTTTTTTAAAGAAACAAATTTCTTGATGTAAACTTTACGAAAGGGGCATAAAGCCAAAAACCAAGGGAGTTGCAATAGATTCCTCCAGTTGGTCAAAAGGGAGGGAAGACTATTTGAGCAATAGAAAGATGTACATTTGCATCAAGTCATTTCAAGAAAGATAACAGGTTCAAAAAATCTATCAGAAGTGCTTCCTTTGTCGTTGAAGAGACAGTTGTTTCTTTTCATCCATATACTCCACAAAAAGGCCCTAATCAAGTGCATCCACATAGATTTTTTACCATCAGTGAAAGGGTGACCAGTGAGGGCGTATGTAAGGAGCCTAATGATCTCATTAGGAAGAGTGATCAACCAGTCAAAGGATTGAGTAATCTCCTTCAGAAAGCTGTTTGCAAAATGGCAGTGGATAAATAAGCGGGTGGGAGATTCGTGGGATGTCTTACAAAGAGTGCAACAATTTGGTGATAAGGGGAAGTTTTGTCACAAGTGTTAATGGCACAATGACTGATTTCCCAGATAACCTCATGAAGAGGGGTAACAATATTGGCGGGAGATGAGTTCAGATCATTAGCAAGGGATTTGGTTGTGAATGAACCTTTTGGATCCGGATTCCAGACCCAACAGTCCCTGTAAGTGGTTAATTGAACCCTACTGATGCTGTCCATGAAAGCGACCCCAGTCCTCAACCTCCTCATGTTAAAGTTTCTTCTAAAATAGTGAAGCCATCCCTGTTGGATGTTCCATGAGTTCTGTAAGGACACATTTTTGTTGGATGTTCAATGGGTTATGGAAGAAAACTACGTTTGCTAATTCTTGTAGTACCAAACTCATCTATTTTGTGTAAGGAAAAAAACTGAGACTCAGGTGGAGCATCATTTCAACCAGAGATTTCTCAAACCAACGAAGGTGGTAGAATGAGAAAGGAATGACCGACTTAAAATCCATATCTTGGATAAGGAAAAAACTTGTCTTCATACCAAATGCTATAGTTACTCTTATCAATACAACATCTAGTACGATAAAATCAAATCAAATCAAAGTGGCGGAAGAAGAAAATCCAAAATAAAAGGTCAATCAATGCACTGCCAACTTACAACAAAAGTGAACAGAAAATGGTCAGAGATGAGTAGGACCAATGACAAAAGATGAACTGATTGATAGAAAGGCTAGAGGAACGAATGACAACAAAATGACCATGAACAACAACAAAAATGACTGGCGAATGATGGCAGGAATGACTTGTAAAGGGTTATGGTTTACGACGACTGATACTGATGGCTGGCGGGGAGTGTTAGGGTTTAAAGGAAGGGAAGAGAGGAGGAAAAGAGTTGCACATGGCTAACCGTTTGGCGAACAGTGACAAAAATGTTCGACAAACAGTAGAGAGGAGGATGGAAAATGACTTGTGAGGGATGGCGACTAGTGGGGAGATTAGGGTTTTAGGGGGGAGGGAAGATAGTGAGGAGAAAGAAAAAGACTTCTTTTAATTTACCAGAAAAATCTCTACTTTAGAGCTAGAAGTTTATACTTTTCTTTAAACCCAACTTGTTAACCATCTAAAGCTTCACTAAGATTACTATCCTCTTGATATTAGAGGTTGTTTGGGGACGATAATGGAATGAGTTTGTAATGTAATGTTATCCAAAATCCATGTTTGGATTGAATGATTTTGGGCCCGATTTGTAATACTCAACTCATTCTATTCCCATAGTTTTCAACCCAATCCTCTTTCCCACCGTTTTATGCTTCATGATCCCATTTTCGTTCCGCCTTCGATTCTTCACTCATTCCAACACCCCTCAAATTCCCAGTAATCTTGATTACATTCCAAGTCTCCCAAATAGTCCCTTAGAGTTCTAGGAAGGGCAAAGTGGTAGCAAGATGAATCACCTTGTGAAATGGGATATAGCTTCAAAAGCTCTATCAGATGGTGGTCTTGGGGTTGGAACTATGAAAAACAGAAATTTGGATTCCTTTTCAAATGGAATTGGCAGTTTTTGAAAGAACCGAATGCATTTTGGCACAAAATTGTGCAAAGTATTCATGGTGTTGACACCTATCATTGGCACACATTTGGAAAATATGGTTCGAGTCAGCCCATGGAAGATATGGTTTGAGTTTATGCACATCTATCCTATTTAGTCTTGTTCCATCCATCCCTCCCGATGTCCCCCATGACAAGGAGACAACACTATCAAAGATTTGTTCAGCCCATTGTTCCCATTCAAATTGATAAAATTTACTCAACATAATGTAAAGACATTCATGTAGGTCCTTTATTATTTATTATCAATGAAATGTTTTTTTTATCCAAAAAAAAAAAAAAACAGGTTCTTTATTGTTTACTAGTATCTAATTTTTCTATGTGCAATACAGACGATCCTGAGGTTTCACATACTCAGCCATTTCGTAATTTCTTGAAAGAGCATGTTGTATTTAAGGAGGTAAATCTTTGAAAACACTCTTCTTGTCATGGGGGACATCGGGAGGGATGCATGGAACCATCTTGCTGGAATATTTGAACTTAGTTCTTAGACTGATCTTTATCTATCTGCAATCGGTTCTTGTAGGCTATTCCCATTAAGGACCCCCTTGTTCTGTCAAAAATACATCAGACATATAGAGTTGGCTATTTAAAGGTATGGTCATTGAGTGCTGAACTTTATCCTTGCCTGCCTCTTTTGTCATTGATTTATTACTCATCTATTTCAGGATGTTGTTTTGGTGCGAATGTTAGATGACTCCATGGTTGCTAATCTGAATTCTATAATTCATACCAACAATGCAGCGGTAAGATTTAGAATGTTGACTAAAACTCATTAGACTTTTATACTGTCCTTTTCTGAAAGTGATCTTCTCCTGTAGGTTGTTACTGCATTGAAGGATGACAGTACCTTTGTTCAGGAATTGATGGCTAAGTTGAGATCCCCCTCCACATCTGACAACTCTAAAAAAGACTTAGTGAGTATTGGTTATACATATATGTGTATATATTATCATATTCATTTGTCTGTCAGTTTGTGATTGTATGTCTCCATTGTGCATTGGCGGTTCAATGGATGTTCTAGCATGGAGTTGAAATATGTTGTTCAGAATTCCTTGTATTGATTCTGGTTTTTGTCCCCTTTCTCAAAGAATATTGTTGGTATTTTGTTTTCGCTTCAGATTTATTTTCTGCACGAGTTTTGTTGCTTAAGCAAAAGCCTACAAATGGTACAACAGCTTCGATTGTTCAGGTAAATTACTATTAATTGTAAGGTCATGAAGTCATATGTACCTGCTGGTTTCGCATGAACTGACTTAAGTTGAGTTGTAGGGATGGAAAACCTGCTTTGGCTCAAACGGGGCCTGTCACAGCCATTCCCACTCCACTGAATTCCATTCCAATCACAATTGATTTTTATCTTTCAGTCTTATAGTTTTTATGATTATTGTCTTGAACTCCGATTTTTACAGGGACCTTATGAACGAAGGTATCTTTGACATCATTACTGATGTATTACAGAGTGAGGACAAAAAGCTTGTCTTAACAGGGTGAGTACTGCATTGGCATAATTTATTCTTCCTGTTTGTCTGCATTTAATTCTTAATGTACGACAGTTTTTCTTGTTTTCCTAGTAAATTATTTATTTATGATTGCAGGACAGATATCCTCATTCTTTTCTTGAATCAAGATCCAAGTCTTTTGCGTACTTATGTTGTTCGGCAGGAAGGATTTCCACTCTTTGGACTGCTGGTATGCACGATCAATTTTTTCCTTCTCTCTCTCTCTCTCTCTCTCTCTAGTGTGTAAACAAAATCTCAAAGAACCTAAAATATGATAGCAATCTTGATCGCAAATTTAGTTCCTGACAACCCAAAGAAGAAAAGGGAAACATTAGTTGTCAAAGATGTTTATCAAGAGTAGCAATAAAACAATGTATCAAAAGTTTTATTTTTCTCATTGGAAAGAATTTTCGTTCATCTTAGTGAAGATTCTGAATCCAGATTGTGTCCTTGCTGCTTTTGAAATTTTTTAATCAATTGTTTATAGAGGATCAGAGTTTTCTGCTTCATTGTAAATTTTGATTGTAAATCTTGATTTCATCAAAATAATCTTTTAGTCAAGTGTATACCGCCTAAGGATCGTGTGATTAAGCAAAGAATGGTTATATTGTTTCTCCTTTGATCAAAGAATTTTTGTTTTCAGGGAGCCCTTTTTTGGGGGTAGGTAATATTGGGTATATTAGAAAGGCCAAGCAAGGCGAAAAAGGAAAAAAAAAAAGAAAAAGAAAGTATGTTTCACACTATCAAAAGAAGTTAAGATGGTTTGAAACCCACTAAGAAATAGTATGCTTCACACTGTCACATTTTTCTTAGAAAATGGAAACAAAGCTTTTCATGATATAATGAAGCGAGTCCAATGGTCAAAATATAAGATACCAAGAACGATGCAATAAAACTGATACAAATCTAGTAATATAAATACATGATTTAAACTGAGAAATAAAAGCATTCCAATTCGAACATATGTCTTGAACGGAATAATTAGCATAAACTTTAGATTGAGAACACCATGAAGACCCTATTTGACCAAAAGAATCAAAAGGTAAATACTATCACAAAAAGAATCAAAAGGTGAATACTTATATTCAAAAACCCTTTGGTTCCTTTCTCTCCAAATGTGCCCAAGATGATGTCTGGCTGCACAACACCAAGTAATCTCGGCCTTCCCTTTGAGATTCTATCCACCTAAAGCTTCAATCATCCACTCGCCCATTCTCTTAGGAAGACAAGATCAGGTACCAATTTCATTCAACACTAACATCCAGCCGTTAATGACCATCAGGAGGCATTCTATCAAGAGGTTTTTCAACCTTTTTACATGAATGAGATAACTTATTTGTTTTGATTCTAGACTATTTTCTGAGCTGATTGTTTGGATATTCTTTTTCATAGATTGTGAATCGTTTGGGCCCCATGAGTGTAATATTTACTAAACTCACAGTGTTACTTAAGTCATGTCAAACAGCAGAAAGAAGGCATATGTAGAAGGTGTTTTTGATTCAAGACTATTTCCATTAATTTTTCTTTGGTAGAAAACAAAGAATCTCACTAGGAAAACTTCAAAAAGAGGGGTAGATAAACCATCCACCACTGAAGTCGCGGTCTAGGAAGTTTACATAAAGTGTCCAAAAAATCCTCCCAACCCAACATGTGTATACACCTAGTAGCAATGATGATAAATTTGTTGAAATCATCTCCAGGATTTGTTGAAACACCTGACCTATCTTTAAAAACATTGGTTTTACCTCTTCAAATTTCACAAATCATTTTTTTCTATGACTGCGCTCCAAATGATCCTAGACTTGTGCCTGACAGGCTGCTTGCGTGGCTCAACTCTTATCCTTAATTTTGTTCAGGGATGCTAGGAGAGACCAAAAATACCTCGAACCTTCATTCAACATCTTTGAGAAAACGAACTACCATAGACTGGCCTTGTGGTTTTTTGAATAATAAGGGACTCAAAGGGAATGGTTCATGCCATGGTAGCCATTGAATTGTATGAGTTACCTTGGCAATCATATATTGTAAAGTTTGGTAGTTGTTTGTGAGAATAGTTGAGGTGGGAGTAAGCTGCGCCATACATTCACGAATATGAAAAAACCATCTCTAAGAAAAGGAAAAATTAAAAAATAAATTATCCTCCTTGCACATAACCAACCAATTAGGAGAGAGATGTTGACATTGTGTTTATTTAGTTGATTTAGTTTACAATTATCAAGTAATTAGTTTTATTAGTTTGTTTGGAACTCTAGCTTTAATTAGTAGCTATTTTATTTGTATATTGTGTAATTGGGATTAGTTAGCATACTGAAAATTATATCGTGGAGGGGTTTAGGGAGTTTTCTCTCCCTGTTTGGAGGGCCTCTCCGGTGTTCTTGGCATAGATTTCCCGGCTGTTTATCACCAATTGATGTCAATTTTGCAAATCTGCTATGTCAAAATGAAATTAGGAGCTGTTTCTGGAGCAATAAGGTGGTTCCCCCCCTCAAATGAAGAAATCAAGCTTTCATTGGGGATCAATTGAATGAGTAGAAGGGTATACAATAAATGAAAAAAAAAAAACAATTACCTGTTGTTACAGAGTTCACAAGAAGAATTCTGTACTTTCATGGGATTTCCCCCTGCAGATTACTTTAGCTACCCTGCCATTTAGGATCTGTTGTTTAGTGGAGACCACTGAATACAGATCTGTAGGATAGGGGCAAAATTTTCCAGTAGTCCACCTTATTATATCTTTTTTTTTTCTTTTTTTTTTAGAAATAGAAACATTTCATTAATGAATGAAATAAAAAATTACTGTAAAAGTTGCCAATTAGAGCATGAAAAAGATAAGCTGAAAAGCAGTAGTCCGCCTATTATATAATCCTCCTGATGTGTAATCTTTCCTTTGTCAATTACCACCTTAACTATCTCGTATAAGGAATGAACACATGTCTGCCTTCCACAGTTGTGCTCCAGTAACTCCACTCCCACAAATTAACTGGGCCTCTTTGGACTATTTTGGAATCCTAATTTTCAAAAGCTTTCTTAAAATCCGATGATCATGTAAGAAGCTATTCTGATTCCCTTTACCCCAAGGCAAAATAGGAGCGAGGAGGTGTTTAAGTTGATCTTGTGGAGTTCTTTCCTGTTTCAGACTTTTAGAAGGAAAATAGGTGAAGTGAATCAATTATATTTTGATATGCATAACAAACATTGATTTCTTTAGTCTTACTATAATCTCCTGGAAAGAAAGATGATAATTGATTTGGTTTTGGGTAATAGGAAGTGCATCATGCATGTTCATGATAGAAATGTTCTTTAAGCTGTTGGGAATTGATTTCTTTGAGTCATCCAGTTTCAATTAATTAATGCTTGTCATCTGCAGAAAAAGTTGCCGGGACCTCCTCTCTCTCTCTTTTTTTTTGAAATTACAATAACAACTTGTTTGATTGCAGGTTAAAGGTATGGTAACAGATTTTGGGGACAGCATGCACTGCCAGTTTCTTGAAATTCTTCGCAATCTATTGGATACTTATGCATTGTCTGGAGTCCAGGTGCCTTTTTAACATTTTTTTCCCAATAATATCCTATCTATATTATTTTAATGCAAGTTTAGTTGAGTTTTATTTAGAAATTCCCGTAATGTTTGTTGCTGCTTTATGATATCTTGGTATCTTGCCTTTTGAACTTCAGTTTTTTTCTTTAATGTATAGCAGATATATTATGCTTTGCATTTTGTGTTGCAACACATTTGAGTTTATTTACGCAGGTGTAACATTTTGATTGCTGATTTCTATTTTCTTATATTTCTGCTGAAATCTTGGAAAAACTTGTCAGTAAAAATTTATGTAAGAAGTGAATTGTTTTTCTTGTCTCTTTTTACTTTTTCTTTTTTCCTTTTGCAATTGCTTCAATAGCTTCTCTCTGTCCATTTTGTCATGAAATGTGCTACTTTTTTTTTTTTTTTTTTTTTTTTTCAGGGGAATAAATTTTTTTTTTTTTTTTTTTCAGGGGAATAAATTTTTTTTTTTTTTTTTTTCAGGGGAATAAATTTTTTTTTTTTTTTTTTTCAGGGGAATAAATTTTTTTTTTTTTTTTTTTCAGGGGAATAAATTTTTTTTTTTTTTTTTTTCAGGGGAATAAATTTTTTTTTTTTTTTTTTTCAGGGGAATAAATTTTTTTTTTTTTTTTTTTCAGGGGAATAAATTTTTTTTTTTTTTTTTTTCAGGGGAATAAATTTTTTTTTTTTTTTTTTTCAGGGGAATAAATTTTTTTTTTTTTTTTTTTCAGGGGAATAAATTTTTTTTTTTTTTTTTTTCAGGGGAATAAATTTTTTTTTTTTTTTTTTTCAGGGGAATAAATTTTTTTTTTTTTTTTTTTCAGGGGAATAAATTTTTTTTTTTTTTTTTTTCAGGGGAATAAATTTTTTTTTTTTTTTTTTTCAGGGGAATAAATTTTTTTTTTTTTTTTTTTCAGGGGAATAAATTTTTTTTTTTTTTTTTTTCAGGGGAATAAATTTTTTTTTTTTTTTTTTTCAGGGGAATAAATTTTTTTTTTTTTTTTTTTCAGGGGAATAAATTTTTTTTTTTTTTTTTTTCAGGGGAATAAATTTTTTTTTTTTTTTTTTTCAGGGGAATAAATTTTTTTTTTTTTTTTTTTCAGGGGAATAAATTTTTTTTTTTTTTTTTTTCAGGGGAATAAATTTTTTTTTTTTTTTTTTTCAGGGGAATAAATTTTTTTTTTTTTTTTTTTCAGGGGAATAAATTTTTTTTTTTTTTTTTTTCAGGGGAATAAATTTTTTTTTTTTTTTTTTTCAGGGGAATAAATTTTTTTTTTTTTTTTTTTCAGGGGAATAAATTTTTTTTTTTTTTTTTTTCAGGGGAATAAATTTTTTTTTTTTTTTTTTTCAGGGGAATAAATTTTTTTTTTTTTTTTTTTCAGGGGAATAAATTTTTTTTTTTTTTTTTTTCAGGGGAATAAATTTTTTTTTTTTTTTTTTTCAGGGGAATAAATTTTTTTTTTTTTTTTTTTCAGGGGAATAAATTTTTTTTTTTTTTTTTTTCAGGGGAATAAATTTTTTTTTTTTTTTTTTTCAGGGGAATAAATTTTTTTTTTTTTTTTTTTCAGGGGAATAAATTTTTTTTTTTTTTTTTTTCAGGGGAATAAATTTTTTTTTTTTTTTTTTTCAGGGGAATAAATTTTTTTTTTTTTTTTTTTGCAGAGAGATACAATTATTGAGATTTTCTATGAGAAGCATTTGGGCCAATTAATAGATATTATAACAGCATCATGTCCTACAGAAGGTTTTCAATCAGCCAAGAAAATTGAAGGGGCTGGTGGAAGTCTTGGAGATAAGAATGGCGTGAAGCCTGAAATTCTGTCAAACATATGTGAATTACTTTGCTTTTGTGTTCTCCAACACCCATATAGAATAAAGTAATCTTTGTGCCCTCTTTATCTCACGTACCAAAATTTAATTCCCTCTACAATCTATTTATCTATATTTAAAGCCTGAAATTCTTATTATTTTATCGCAGGTCTAATTTTCTCCTAAATAATGTGATAGATAAAGTGGTTCTATTAACACAACGGAGGGAAAAGTACTTGGTTGTTGCGGCAGTTCGATTTATTCGTACTGTTCTTTCACGCCATGTAAGTGTGAATTTGTAATTATGAAACAAATAATGTTGATGAAAGATTGACCTTAAAATTGCCAGCCATAAAATTTTGTGGATGTATCCCATTACCAATCTAAACCCATGCCACTATAATATTAGAGCTTGTGGAAAGTACAGGTAGTTAATTGCCATTAGTGCCAATTTAGATATGGGGTCTCCGAGATAGCAAGAAATGGGCTCTCCATAGATGGGCTCTCCATAGATGATATATGAATGACGAATGTTTATCATATGTCTTCTATTGTGCCGCCTTGCTGGGTGAAAATCCCCTAAATTTTCTAAAGTCCTAATAAGCATCCCCTTCATTTCTAGTAATTCTAATATTTTGTTTTGCATTGTTCTTGTTCTTGCATTTTTCCTCCCTTTTTTTTGGGTCGTTGACCTCTCTTCCAATGGTATCTACCGTGGGTAATCTACCTAAATCTTTTACTTGGTTAATTTACAGGATGAACATCTGATAAATTATTTTGTCAAGAACGGCACTATCAAACCTATCATAGATGCTTTTGTTGCTAACGGAAGTCGGTATAATCTGCTTAATTCTGCTGTTTTAGAACTTCTCGAGTTTATTAGGAAGGTGCATACACTTCCATCATCTCTCTCTTTTTCCTTCTTTCTTTCTTTCTTTCCCGGAGCTCAGTTGTCTTTTGTTTATGCCTGTGTGTCATGCAGGAAAATTTGAAGTTATTGGTTAGATATATAATTGATTCCTTCTGGAATCAGTTGTCCAAATTTGAAAATTTGTCTTCCATTCAAGCTTTAAAAGTTAAATATGAGC
Source organism: Citrullus colocynthis (assembly GCA_031780015.1). Lineage (NCBI taxonomy): Eukaryota > Viridiplantae > Streptophyta > Magnoliopsida > Cucurbitales > Cucurbitaceae > Citrullus > Citrullus colocynthis. Next base: position 1,545,771 of record QLSR01000057.1, read on the forward strand.
AGGTAAACTATTGTCCTTCCTGATTGGCTCCACTCCATCTCTTCAATTTATTTAAATTCTATTTTGCCACCCTAGCTGATGTGTGTGCTTGCAGTGCCTTGAAAATTGTGAAATGAAAAGCACTTCGAACCTGTCAGATCCTCGGAAGAGAAATGATGAGCGTGCTCCAGAGAAAGAAGAGGAAGACTATTTCAATGAGGACAGGTATTCAGTTTTATTGTTCTCACATCTTACTATAAAGTATAACATTTCTTTCTGGGTTTTTTTCCTGTCATTAACCTATCCTACGATTTCAGTGATGAAGAGGATACTGCATCTGCATCTGTTGCTCCCAAACAGAATGTAGAGTCTCAACCTGCTTTGTCTAATGGCGTTGCTACAAGTTACCCACCAATAAGGTATTTTCATGCTATCCCATTTTGAAGGAAAAATAAACTTTGAAGTGATAATTCTTCCATACGCACGCTTGGAAGAAGCACAAATTCAGGGAACTTTAAGCACTTTAAGTTATAGCAAGTTGAAATGTAAGCTCTTTTCAGAGACATGCTAATAGAGTGTTTCCCATCAAAGCACTTTATATTTTTCTTGGCATTTCTTAAATTTTCTTTTATTTCCAAAACTCTACAAGCCCTCTTCAACCCTTCCTAAACACATCTTAGACAATAGCCTGGAGGTTCTAATAAAGGCTATATTCAACACTTATAGCACCTTCTACCTTTTCAGTCCTAGGTCAGGTGGTCTAGTTGACTATGATGATGACGAGGATGATGAAGACTACAGACCCCCCCAGAGGAAACAACCTGACACTTCAGACGAAGACAATGAAGTGATGGAAGCATTCAGGCAGAAGCGAAAGTCGGCTCCTCAAGAGGAACCTGAGATGGTCAAGAAGCAGCGACTAATCAAGAAGAGCAAGCCAAAAGATGGAATATTTGCTTCCTTGTGTACCACACTGAGTCAGGCCGTCTTACCTGGTAAGAAGACAACGAACGCTACTCGAACCAGTCTGTGCACGTCTTATGAGAACAAAAGCTTAGGCGAAGAAAATCACGAGACAAGTCCTGCTATTTCTAGCAGCTCTTCTGATAGAAGTAGCAGCAATTTTGATGAGGAAAGTCGCAGGGAAAAGGAATCTACAGCTTCTAGAAGTTACTCCAACAGTAGTGTCTTGCATATTACTTCAGAAAATCGTCAGTTAGGTGGGGACGACTATCCACTGATACCGCCAAAATCCTCACCCGAAATGACTGTGAATGGATCTTTAAGTTAGTATTAACATCAATCTTCTATCTGGTGTCTGTCAAAATATTATGCTTCAACTCATGGATGTGCTTGGTAGTGGCAAATACTTGGCTTTGAGATTACACGAAAAGAGATCAGTGCACTTCTTGGAAGAAAGTGAATCAACAGAATGGGAATATAGTTGGTTTTGGGGATTTCGGTTTCAGCCGATGATGAGGACATCTTACTGTATAGTGCGACTGAGCGGGAAGATATCGTCTACTCTCTCAATTTTACCTCTAGCCTTTTTACTTTCTGTAAAACATTTGGCCGTATTAGTTTTGCTGATTAGCATTGTTACCCTCTCCTCTCTCTTGTCTCAATTTACTCTCCTTGCTCCCCCTTCTCCGCTCCCTCCCTCAGGGATTACAGCGTGGTATAATTTAGTTCGAACCAGACTTTGAAATGTTATAGAAAAGGGCATAAAATTTTGCCCTATACATTTGTCTTTTCTTTTAGTTTAGGGGACTAGTTCTGAAAGGTAGAGATGAATATATACATATAGAGTCAATTGGAGTCCAAATTTTAAAGATGTAGAGATTAATCTCATTTATCACAAGTGTAAATTAAATTTTATTAGTGAGTTCACTAGCTAATTTTCTTTGCGAAATTATTTTTTTTCTCAATCTATTGAAATTTTCAACTTAATTAAACAGACAAAGGTAATGAACTTGATGAAAATTTTACTATAAATTGTTCAAATGTTCGTTGTTGGTCACTTGAGATATTGGACTAGCAGCTTCTCTTGCAATCTCCAAACTCAAGACAACTTCTTGATTACTCTTCTATAGGAGCATTTTGGTGCTCTTTATTGCTGGTAAAGTTTAATAAGCTAACGAACATCTAGAACTATTCATTGAAAACCTCTAGATTTTTTAAAGTGTTTACAATGTGGCGAATCAGAGCATAGCACAGATCAAATCTCTATTGATAAATGTCGTGTTAGATTTTTATTATTTTTTTATTATTTTTTTTTAAATTAGAATTTATCTCATTCATAAATTTGAAATTGGATAGCACAGATCAAAGGTAATATACATCGAATTTATTGGAGAGGTGATGTAGGAGTTGTTGGTTAGTGGCTCTTGGAATGGAGTCTACTATAACTTTTAACTTTCTTGTAAATCCTAAACTGAGTGCAAAGGTGGTTGTGTGTGTGTATATATATATTTTCTTCTTTATTGGGATATGTATTTCACCTATCATAGATTCTGTAACATACTGTGGATATATATAATTATCTACAAAAATATACTTGGTATATTTGGTTGTTACTACCATCATGTCATTTGCAAATATATATATACTTGATATAAATATATTTCTCATATTATTAAAAAGAATAATACATTTAAGAAAAAACATCAATGTATGAAACAACTATATAACAACGAAAGGAAATTCTATTGTGATAACAACCCATGAGCAACAGTGGTGCAATCCAATGTTACTAGCATGTGGCGTCCATTATATTTGTTCTATACGTATGAACATACAAGTGATGTAAATAAATTATTTTAAAAAAATGATATAAATACATACATAATATTATAGTAAACAAATGGGCGTTAACCATGATATCGGTCATACAAACACATAAATAAGTTACCTAAATATCAACTAGGTGAAAATTAAAAAGATTTAACTGACGGTAAAAACAGTTGGTTTTTTCTTGTTTGAGTTTATTTTTAAAGAGGGAAAGCATTTTGTTTTACTTTAATGAATAGGATCTCAATATAAATGATAATAATAATGGATAAATGCACGATGGAAAACATAAAAATTTTCTTAATAATAAACTTCATGTTTGGATTAACTAGAGAAACAAAAATTGGGGATCAAAGTGCAAATACAAAATTTATATAAACAATGACAAACATCTGGTTGGCTGGCCGATATAATCTCTAAAAAATGTGGTTGGCCTTTGTTTTTCATTCAATAATAAATATGTTGTAGTGAAGTTAACCCTAAAATTACCATTTAAAATTAAAAAAAAAAAAATTAGGTTATGTAAATATGATTCCATAATTTCTTAAGATGAATGAGTAATGCAAAACTCATATATATTAGAAGTTTGTGTATATCTTGCGGGTGATGAGCTCATACAAAATATATCTTCTTTTTCTAAAAAGAAAAAAAAAATATAAATTTCCAATTAGGATGATTTGAATGTAAGTACAAGGAAATACCAAAGTTATGTATGGGAAGAAAGATTCACAAATCCAATTGAACTTTGTATCCCAATGAGTGGCCATGTGGGAACTTGTTTTTCATTAGAATATGTCTTTGAAGCAAGCCTGTCTAGAAGAGCACTCAAAGAATAAATGTTTTATAGTCTAACTCTATTAGTGCACATAACACATACTATAGGAATATTAGAACACCACATATTGATATGTTCATGTGTTTGTAATTGATTTCAAACAGCTAGCCAAATAATGAAAGAATGTCTGAGAATATTACATCCAAACCAAAAAATGTTAAACCAAATCATCATAGGATATCTAAGGCACAAAGACTCCTATAGACTAGCGACTAAAAGCATTTCCAGCAACAAGAATTTTGTTGATTGACTCTAAGTATCGGAAATAACAACAATTTTGTTGATTGACTCTAAGCATCGGATATACCATGATATAAATGTGAAAAAAAAAAAAAACTTTTGATTCTCCTCTTCTAAAATTATGTTAGTCTTTTATTTAATTACTCAACCCATTGGTATTTTTCATTAGCTTTTCATTATTATAATAAATAATAATAAATTTTGGGCTACCAAAATTTGTTTTGGGTTATGGAATTGGAAGCCCATTTACAAGTTCTGCAGTTTCTCCCGCCATTGGAAGAAAAACTCCTCTTTCGCCTGATCGACGTTTCTAGAACCGCAGCCGATTTGGGATCGTCTTCTTCTTTACACTCTACTCCACTCTTCTAAATCTCTCCTTCTCTTTGATACACTCTTAGATTATCCGCCGATTCCTTCTGATTCTCACCTGCTAAAACCCTAGGAGAAATTTTGATTTATCTTTATTCAGCTCGGGGTTTTCTGTTTTTCTACCTTCTGCAAGATGAGTACCATGAAGTTTTGCCGGGAATGGTATGCATTGTCATAACCACACACTCGCCCACTTGTGCTCTCGTTCTTCTTTGTTGATTATTTTGAGTTTTTGGAAAATGTTGTGATCATTGAAATTGTTATGTTGCAGTAACAACATTCTCTATCCGAAGGAGGATAGAGATGAGAAGATTCTTCTCTATGCGTGTCGCAACTGTGATCACCAGGTACCTTCTTCTATTTCTTTTGTTTTCATCTTTCTATTTTAATACTGTGAACATTTTAGGTTTGTTAGTTAGCCTTTCATTTCTAAAGTATTATAGTTTCGACTTACGAGCACGGTAATCTCTGTTTGTAATTTTTCTGGTCTCTGGTGAAACTCTTCGTTATGGTTTTCTTCCTGTAGTTAAAATCATATATCAATTTGTTTTTTTAATGTAAATTGTCTTGCTTTGTTGTATTTTTTTTTTTTTTTTTTTTTTTTTTTCTTAG
>QLSR01000057.1:1551098-1596596 GCA_031780015.1 Citrullus colocynthis
TTTTTTTTTTTTTTTTTTTTTTTTTTTTTTTTTTTTTTACCTAGGATAAGGTTATTTGGACTTGATTCATGATTATGCCCTCGAATGCTTGAGGTTGCCCCTTTAGTTCGTCACCCTGTGTTAAAGTTTTACTTATGGCGTCATATTATCTCTGTTTTTTAGCTTACCCTTCTCTGAACTTCGATGGACCACTTTGTTCTTGGCTGCTTTTGTACACCATTTTCATATCAATAAACTTCAGAAGGGAAGATTTATGAACATTATGATTTAACTCATTATCATCTGTTAATGAAATGCTAACGGGCCCTTACAGTCGTTAGTTGAAGATATGCATGTCCAACTGTGAATATAATTCGAGAAAAATGGTAGAAACAACCTCTTGTATCACTTAATCCAGCAGAGGGAATGTAAACTTTGTTGGGATTGTTAGTTCAGCCTTATTTAATTCTGAAGGTTGCAAGTTTGATCTAATTTTTCATTGATATTAGAGTGTTATCCTGTTATCTCACTCCCGGAGATCATGAAATTATCCAAGTTAATTTTCACGAGTTGCTTTTGATTCCCCAGTTATTTGTATTTGTTTGTGTTCTTAAATTCTTTGGCATGTTACCTATATGGTGGGAGACTGGAGAGTTTTGAGCCTTGTTCTTTACCAATTGAATGGCGTATCTTTTATATTTTTATTCTGTGTATGTTTTCTTGATGCACAATTATTGAAAACCTCCTTTCTGCTTTTGTGTATCGAAACGGCTGGAATTTTCTTTCTACCTACTGGAAGATAGACCTGCTTTTGTATTCTGAGATTGATATTTTAGCCATTATTTTTTTTTTTTATTTGTCCCTATAATTGCAACAAAATCACTCCGTTCATGGGGGTGGACATAACCCATATTTTTCCGCTGCTCTCCTCCCCTCTAGATGTTGATGGTTTCCTCCCCTCTTATTCTGCCGGTTAACATTTATATTATATTTTTTTCCTTTAATAAAAATTGTGTCTACAGGAAGTTGCTGACAATAACTGCGTCTATAGGAATGAGATTCATCATGCTGTAGGGGAACGCACTCAAGTTTTGCAAGATGTTGCTGCCGATCCAACTCTCCCTCGCACTAAAGCTGTCCGATGTGCTCAATGCAACCATGGAGAAGCTGTTTTCTTCCAGGTCCACTTCCTTTTTCTTTTTTTCTTTTGGAAAGCCTTTCTTTGTTTGCAAGGCTTGTGCTTCTTTTTCCCATATTGTCTCGTTTATCATCGTTAGAGATTTTTAACACTCCATTCTTTCAACTCCTAAATTAGTTGCTTCTGTTTTACATTCTACACCATCATCATCTTAATACGGCCGTGAATACTGATGAGGTTTTCTTGAACGAGAAATCCGAATTGTTAGTTTGCTTGTTTAATTGTGTTGGATATTTTGTCAAGCTTGGAGGTTATAAATTTAAAATTACATCATTTCATCATAGTTACTTGTATTTAAGCCCTGATGTCATTGCGTTCTGCCTGCAGGCCACTGCCAGAGGGGAGGAAGGTATGACATTGTTCTTCGTTTGCTGCAATCCAAATTGTGGCCACCGATGGAGAGATTAAATATCAAATACATGCCGAATATTTCCTTTGTGCAATCGAAGTTTTATTGGCACACTAATGTTTTAACCATCCTATGCTTGAAGACGTAATTTTTTGCATGGGGTTACAATTGTACTGATTGTCTATTTGGGTTGATGAGTACCATTAAACTGTCCAACTTCTCAATTTCTCAATTGCTCAATTTAACTTCACAGAGATGTACTGGAATAATGCTAACTTAAGTGATTTTAAAATACTTGTTTGTCATTTTTAAAATTACTTATATTTTTATTATTCAAAACTAATTTTGATTATATGAGAATTGTATTTCAAAGAGTAAAGTTGAATTAAATTGATTTTGAGTATTTTGATTCTATGAGAATTGTATTTCAAAGAGTAAAGTTGAATTAAATTGATTTTAAGTGATTAAAGAAGTGTTTTAGATTTATTATTCAAAACTAATTTTGATTATATGAGAATTGTATTTCAAAGAGTAAAGTTGAATTAAATTGATTTTGAGTATTTTGATTATATGAGAATTGTATTTCAAAGAGTAATGTTGAATTAAATTGATTTTAAGTGATTAAAGAAGTGTTTTAGAGTAGTTTTGAACAGGACAAAAGTGATTTTAGCTCTTTTATTGTGCACTTTATGCACCAAGCTTGCTTCACTTCCAATTTGAAAAAACTAAAATTGTAAAAATCTCATTAAAATGGGTTGAAAATGTTGACAAATTATCATTCTAGTCTCTATTAAAACATTCATTCTATTTTGATAATTAAAATTATGTTTATTCTTATCCAATTTTGTAACATAAAAATATTAATTTTAATACTAAGCCTTATTAAACCAATTTTATCCTGAGAAGTTACACATTAACAGTATCAACTACTTTACTAAATGAAACGAGTGACCAAAATAGAATTTTAATCACATATTATTAATATTGATGTTACAGTATTTGAAATATCAATAGATGTTTTAATTTTGGGAATTAACCAAAGCAGATATTGGGAAGGCTCAATACTGACTTTTCATTTGTTATTGCCGTGGATGTCAAATATAGGTGTATACACAAATTAATCCGGGTGGAAAATGGCAACCCCCCTCTTTTCCCTCTATAATTTCCTAGTAAACCTCAATCTTTCCATCCAGAGATTATCTAAGAATATAAATAAAAGGCGTTGTTTAATCAAATAGGGAAAAAGAATTATCTACATACAGGAGAAATAACCCAAGTGGGCTTCTTCAACCTAATATTGGCCAATAATTTCTACCAAAATTCTTTGAATGCTAAGAGGTATTTTTACAAGCAACTACAAAGGTGATATGTTGCGATCAAACCAGTCCGATAAGCGTCTAATTTTCTTTGACATGTCTTCATTCTTTGCCACAAACGACTCGAAATTTGATAGCATTACCATGAAGTCATGCTTCAAAGCTTCCAAGCTTCGGTAGTAATCGTTCTGTAATCTTTCCTGGATTATCTCAAGGCACAATGGCACAGGGAACCTATAAATTTACAAGAGGCCAAAATTACAGATATATCATAGATGAGGATTTGTTGAGAAAATTACTTGGAGTAAGGAACTGTGATTTAGAAGATCAACAAATTGATCACAAAATGGATTCATTGAACTACCTGTTCTTGTATTGTGTCTTCCGTGAGAGAAGCATCAAATCTTGGATCCCATAACGACCCTGGGTTTTACAGACGAGATCAGAACATGCCCATCATATGATGTATATAATCAGATAAACATTATAAACCTTGAATAAGCAGACTACCTGCATGGAGGGCGACATTAATTTGTCAATGGCCATTAACAACTTCGCTTTGTTTTCATCATCTATTCTAGGCTGTTCCCACTGAGTAACAGTATCATACAGCTCCCAAGGACTATGTAAATGTGGTTCAGCAGGATCACTCCTATACTTAATTGTGTACCTCTCCCAAGGACTGTCTGGGAACTCAGGAGATTTTGCCTGCACAGAGACAATTCGACCATCCCACCAACTACCATCGACTCCAACATCATTTTTCCACCACACTTTGCACTTGTCCCTGAACGTCCAATTCCTCTGCATTGCTGCTTCAAACCGAGTTCTTTCAACTAAAAAGTCAGGGAAACTAGTCAACTCGGGTAGAGTTAACTTGAAAGATTGGCGGTATACATGGGAAGATGGATCTATGAACTTGAGTAGCATTTTACAGCAACTATCTCCAGAACCTGCAGAAGTTGAATAAACAAGCTCCACAACCTTACAGAACTCAACAGCTCGTATGGTTCCTCGGTTTGAGGTCCAAGGTCCCATGTCTTTTGTGTGACAGTAATTTGCACAACAGTGATCTATGTATTCATGATGGCCCTGTCAGGAAAGTATTCACGTTTCATTAATAATCAATGAAAACCATAATTAGCACCAAATATTAAGAGGAAAGTAAGAATCGAGCTGCAGGAAACCATCCATGATGTACTTACCTGCCTCAGATACGCAACTTCATCTCCAAGTTGGGGAATATATCTGGAGCCACCTTCATGTGCAGGCATCATTAACCACGATCCTTTCCTGGGATATTGAACCGACTTTCTTCTGTCTACCGGACTTATGTCTTGAGCAAGAGTACCCCTTCTGTTTCGAGTGGACCTGGATCCAACTGTCATCCTTGAGCTTGATCCCCACTCTTCAATTGGTATATGGGATCTGTTCGCAGAAGAATTTCCAGAACGTCTTGATCTCTGTTCAAGTTCTTGATCTTGATCTGATTTTAGATCATCACCCACATTATTTAGATCATATGAGGAATCCTTAAACCTTAAAGATCGTGTCTTCCGAAGCATAATTTTGTGATTGTCTGCTTCAGCAGGTAGACTACTGTTGCCTGAGGCATGTTCTCCTGAGCCACAACCGTTGTTATCTATATTGCTCTTTCCTTTGTTTGACTTAGATCTTTTATAAACTGCAGTGTACATTTTGTTTGTCTCAACTGCTTGCAACTCTGATGAGTTGCATAAAGTTGAAACTGGGTTTTCATGCATTGCAATGTCCATATCTTGTGGGCAATCATTTCTATGATCAGAATAAGTTTCATTCATGACATTATCCTGTAGCCCATCTATATGCTGAGGGCTTCCAGATACTGTATTGTATTCATCATTCTTCGAGCTTTCATCTAAGGACTCTATTTTATGCTTCAATGAATGTTCAGGATCCAAGGAAATACTCTTGAACCTTATCTTTGTACACATTGGTGCAATGTTTTCAGTTTGCTCAGGAGCAGGAGCTCCATTTTGTATTGATGTGGTGGTTGCAACCGAAGAAAACACGAAATTCAAATTACTTGAATCATCATGATCACAGGACTTGCTGTTGCTAACACATTTAAGCTCTCCACCACTAACCATCTCCTGAGAGTGACCAGAAGCATTATCATCCTCATCCTTCAAATTTGTGGGAGATACTGCGTCCATTTCATCTGCAGAATAATTCTGCACCCCTGCATGGGGGGATGGTGCACCAAAATGATTTTCTCGTTCTAAATATTCATGAACTGCATTCTCATTTTCATTATGATCGCCATTGGGAAGTGAACTGGATACTGCATATGCATCAGAAGGCACAGTGTCCCCAAATCTTATGCGCTTGGATGAGCGAACCCTGGATCCTCCCCATCTTATGTTCCCATTAGTGTAGACCTCAGTCAAATCAGAATGTCCATCAATATTTACAAAGTGCCTCTCAGATCTCATAAGATTCTGACTGGTTTCAATAACTTCCTTTGGTGATCTTGATGATGAGCTAGCCACATCAGCCATGTTGGAACAAGTAAGTGCTGTGTTCGAAGGAGGATCAACCTTATTTGGATTCTTAAGGGAGAATTTAAGGATCAACTTCTTTCTGTTTCCAGGATCTACATGAGATTCAGGAACATCAAGAGATTTTGTAATCTCCTCAGCTCCGTCTAGGAATACTTCTTTCCCTTTTGAATGCTTATTTCTGTTTTGCAATGACCTTTCATATTCATCACTCTCAATGTCTGAATCTTCTAACGAAGATTCACTTTCTGAGCAATCACCTCCTGACTCATATTCTTCTTCTCCATCAGTAGATTTTCCCTTAAATGATGATATCCAATTGCGGGCATTACGTGCAGCCGCTCTTTGAGGTCTTAATGACTTGGATGCTGATTTCTTTTTGGAAGGCTTATGGCCAGATTTTAACTTCCGACTTCTGGAACTCCTGACAGTATCGCCTTCATACTCATCCATATTTCGTCTTTTAACACGCCTTCCTGAAGAAGTCATGACTTCCATCTGCAATGTTGGGGGAAAGAATATATCAAGAATATGAAGGAAAGAATTCTATTTCAGTGGAAAATATTAAAAGATGGAAAAGGATCTTAATTGGCGAAAATTAATCTATTGCAAAGAAAGAGCTTGAGAGGAAGGATATACAATACTTACGTCGGCTTTCTGTTTTTTCCTTTTTGATCTTCGAAGACCATCAGCAGGAGCATCATCAAACCCCGTGTCTTCGGAGCTGCATTCTGGATCCGTTGAGCAGTTCGAATTTAGACTTCTTTGCTCCCCACCAGTAGAGTAATCTTCAGTGACGTTGTATTCTGAATCAGTATCCTCACTTTGTACTTCATTTTCTGGTCCCCAATCCATTGCATCCACAATGTCAGGCAATGGTTCAATCAACATGTCCAAGTCTGCCAAAGGCAGCAATTGGTAATCTGGGTCGAGATTGAAGTCGGGCCCAACAGAAAGTTTTAGAGAAGAGGGACGCCACTCAAGACCCATAGCACCTAAACGTCTTTGCTGGTATGCAGTCTGATAAGGTTCTGGATAAGGTATCATGCCTACCATTTTTCATCACACAAGCAACAAATACAAAATGAATTAATACCAAACTGAAGTCATATACCAACATCAGTTAGAGAAGTGGGAAACCTGAGTCAGAAAGAAGATCTTGCAAATTCCTTCTGTAAGTACTGAGTTGGGTTTCCTGAATCAAACATTGGCACAATCAGTATGATAAAATATCATAAAAATTAAAATGAAAGTAAAGAACAAAAGAAAATAAAAGAAACAACAGATTTTTTTTTAAAAGCAGTGGTTAAAAAAAAAAAGAAAGAATACAAGGGATAACAATGAGTCAAGCTCCCAAAAAAGGAACCCCCTACAAAAAAAGAGTCCAATTAAACAAAATAGTGCTTATAGAATAATTACCCGAAAAAAAAAAAAAAAAATTTGAAGTTGAAGACCCAAAGGGACACATGAAACCTAATAAGAGCCCATACATCACTAGACTCCTTATCCAACCCTCTAAACATGCAGTTGTTCCTTTCTCCCTAAAGGTTCTGCATGATAGCACACAACTCTACCAACCACAAGAAACGACCTTTCCCACGCAAGGGCAAATGGAAGAGGAACTCCCCAATCATAACACTAATGTCCCTCTACGAGCATGCACAAACCAAACGTCTAGACTCTAGAAGAACAAATTCCAAACCACGCTAACTCACATCTCCAAAGGATGTGATCTAGGTCTTCCACTATCTTTCAACAAAGAACACAACAAAAAGAGCCCACTAATGAAGGCATCCCCTCAAAAGCCGATCCAAAGTGTTCACCTGCTCATGTAGAACTTGTCAAGCAAAGAATCTCACTTTCTTTGGGATCTAAATCCTCCAAAGAGTAGAAGACGGCCTCTCTAGCACAAGAAGGATCTAACAAACAATGAAAAAAGAGTTACAAGAGAAGCTTTCCAACGATAAAGGATCTAGACACGCAAATCGTTTCTTCCACACCTAAAGTTAAACTCCCTCAACAATGATAACAAATAGGTAACACCAGTCGCTTCCCAATCAGTCAAACAACAACTGATGCAAAAGAAAAGCAAACCAAGTTCCCCAACCAAATAAAAAAAGTCAAACAGTAAATGATTTTTTAAGGAAGTTAACTGAAAAATATGAGGGAACATTTGACTTGGCCGTGTGAACATTTTGGATAGGCTTTTAAGGAAGATGACCTCATTAATGGTTCCTTTTTGTTGTATTCTCTATTGGAAGGTGGAGGAAGACATGAATCACCTTCTCCGGAGCTGTCAGTTTGCGAGTTCTGTGTGGAATTGCGTCTTTTAGAGTTGATATGGTGATAGCTCAGCAAAGGGATATTAGAGCAACGACCGGGGAGTTCTTCCACCATCCGCCTTTCAAAGAGAGGTAGTGGTTCGGGAAGGTGTGTACTCTTTTGTGGGACCTTTTGGCATTAGAGGAACAACATAATGTTTAGAGGTGGGAAAAGAGACCCTAGTATTGTTTGGTCCTTGGTGAGGTTTCATGTTTCTCTTTGAGCTTTAATTTTGGCAACTGTTTGTGATTATTCCCTAGGTAACATTTTACTTAGTTGGAACCCCTTTTTAGGGGTTTTGTGGGCATGGTTTCTTTGCATGCCTTTGTTTCCTTCCAATGTTTCTCAATGAAAGCAATTAATCTCTTTTCATTTTATCAATGAAACGTTTTGTTTCCCTTTTCTAAAAAAAAAAAAAAGTTTAATAACAAGATATCGTACAAAGTTTTCCTACCTGGTCAACTACATTGCCGGAAGGATCCTGAATAAGTGGGCGATAGTCACCAAGAAAGAACTGCATTAAAGGCAAGACAATCAGTATTAAAAAAATTTGCAAAACATATGATCTCGAAGGAAGAAAAGTAGTGCTCAACAAAATATCAATGAACTCAAGTACCTGATCATACTTGGCATCCTGTTGGGATTCTCCCTGCCCCGTGCTTAATATATATAGCTGTCCAACATCATCTGAAAGTATAATTGATGTCCCATCTCTATATCACAGAGGCAAAACGAAGACATTATCGTATAACCATACGTAAGGGATACATAGTAAAAAAGCAAGCCTTCACGTTAAAATCATCTCAATATGAAGAACAAAACTGATCCAATTATGCACAACCAACTCAATACATAATGATCAACCATGATGAACCTATTACACGGCAATTATAGCCACAGGCAAATATTGAATTTCTACAGTCCAATAATTCACTAAGTTTGACAAGCCTTATAAATATTATCCACCTTCAGCATCCTGCATCACTCAATCATAACTTCTAGATTCAATATATCCACAAAAGCATCTTGAAATTGCCAAGCTTCAATATCAAGAAATAAACACTTCATACAACTGATTGAAGAGCAAAGGCCATGGTAACATCAACGTGACACGCATATCTCTATGGCACCTTCGGTATCTAATAATCCAATCATTCATATCCACCCACTCAATCAGGGACCCCAGGCCCCAAGCGATCAAAAGTTCTCCCCCAATGCTTTCTAAAATTATGAAGCAAATTAAAGTGCTATAGCCGTCAAGGCTAACACATGAAACACCAAAAAAGAAGAGTGGAAAAACAATCAGCAACTAGGTTTTCTTTAAACGCATAATAAATAAATGAGGGATAATACTGCTTTTACCTGGGTATCATAATTTCCACATTTATTTTATCAACTCTCCCACATATTGATACAACTATCAGAAAACATTAAACATCACCTACATTGACGAAAACTAACAAGATGCACATCATGCCATTATGCAGATTTCTCCCTGGAATGTCATTCAGACCTTTCAAACGTAGGTACAAAAAACTACCTCAAGAACCATATCATTTCACGAAAGAAAATGCTTTCACAAATGTGGGAACATTGAATCAGATATAAATCAAGCATGTGAAGATCAATTTGGCAACTCGAATATGAACTTACGATGAAAACTTCCCATCAACCAGTTTGAAATGAGAAATTTCATATATCCGAATTGGTGTGCCTTCCCAAATCTAGAATCAAATAACATCATATAAAACGGTCACGAAGAAGTAAAAAATAGAAATTATAACGTAATACTGAAGGGAACCCAAAACTCACATCCCAAACTATTGTCTTTCCATCATATCCAGCACTCATAGCAATCCTCGGATTGAAAGGATGAACATCAAGCACATATGTCTGTCAGGGATATAAAGCAATCCTATCAGAAACGACAACTACGAAGTGGATGCTTTTAGGCCTCATAGTGCATTAAACAATGAAAGACAGTCTCTTTTCTAATGATAAAAACTGCTTATATTGTTTGTCTGGCTTCACTCTTATTTTCGTCATTTCATGCTGTGGATATATTAGAATCTAATTTGCTTAAAACAGTTGGCATTTTGACACATGGGCTGGATGGTTTCAAGTAAAAGACAGGTATTGCGTTATTTAGTTATACTGGCCAGTCATGACCAAAAATATCTTCTGGTTAAATGAGTCATAAAATCTAAATTCAAGTCCATGTAACAACCTGAAACAAAAATTACAGGGACGTCAGTCTGAGAACATAAAACATAAGTATAATGAAGATCCTTAAGTCACAATATACTGAATTGTTCTTGATGTAAAATTTTCTGCAAGTAATTCACACTCTTTGAAACCACACACACACACACACACAATGTTCCTATCTTTAGTTTTATCCTTCCTCTTTATCATATCTAACAAATCCAGTGTTAATCCTAGTTAGATTGGTATAAAAAATCATCCAAATCAACATTTTTTAACACTTGAGCAACTTAAAAAACAAGGAAACCTTGATTGGTTTAGTTCCAACAAAAACAAAACTTCTCTTTCTCACAACTTCTAAAACAATTACATCCATACTATTTCCAATAGTTAATGACTTGCCATACCTAGACACTAAAGCGAAAGCATGAAACATTGTAATGACATAAATGCAAGGATAAAATAAGAAAGTATCGTTATGGTATTATGACTAGATAGGACTTCACAAAAGTCATCATGTGAACATGTTAAACCAAAAAATTTGCAAATAAATAAACCACTTACCGATTCAGTATGACCTGTCAAAGAGTGAACTAAGCTGCCATCAGAAGCATTCCAAACACAAATTCTACAATCTGTACCACCATAGGAAAAACTGCTAGGTTGAGAAAATTATAAATTTCGCTCCTAAAATTTACTAGACTATTTGAGATCCTAAGGGAACATATTTGTTACACTGATATCCAGCAGTCCTACTAGAGAAAAAGAATAACCAAAAAAAATGATGATAAAGAAAACAGAGATTGAACTAACAGCAAAATTGTTCATTCTCCCACAATATAACATCATTAAAATTTGTACAAATACATTCATGTGTGTGGGCGTCAAGGTTTTAAATGTTGACATCTACAGAAATGTTGATGTCTTAATTTTATAAAAATGATAGATGTTTAATTTTATGGAAATGTTTGTCAATGAAGATTTTGTAATTTTATGAAATTTATGTTTCTTTGAGGGAATATCGATGTCAATGGATATTTGCGAAAAGATTATGACATAAAAAATTTGTAAGAAATATTTGAATTATTGCAAGTATTTCACACTTTAAATTTATTATTATAAAGATTAGATCCACGTTTCAAGTGGAAAAATGGGGACCAACCTCTTGTCATGTGGCTTCCACTGTTCCACACAAAGATTTTGACTCCCTGATTGGTAAATGGAACAGAAATCCTCTACAAGGTTGGCCCAGAAATGGGTTTATGCAAAAACTAACAGAGCATTTGGGGCGTTGAGTTGGCTATTATAGTCGGTGAGTTATAAGTGTTATCCAAGGATGTGAGTAGTCTGCTGACCAAGATATCGAAGGTAAATTTCTTAACTTTTATCAGAACCATCTTACAAAAGGCAAGAGCAGCGTTTCCTACCTCAACTTCTACAAGGAGACCCAATTTCCCAAGCATAGAATGCTGCCTTTGAACTCCCCTTCACTGAAGATGAAAATTCTCCATTTGATTCACAACTGAATTCTGTAAAAAGATCATGGAACACCCTCAAAGAAGATATAAAGGGAGTTAAATGATCTCTTTTAGAATGCCTTCGTAGCCTCAATGACATCTACATTTTCCTTATCCCAAGAAGGTAGCCGCAAAAATGTGCGAGATCATAGGCCAATGATATGATCTAACATAGAATACATAGAATGCCCCCATAATATCCTCTACCACCTCCTACAGAGAATGCAACAAAGAGGTCCAACCATCATAGAACCTCTAGTTGAGATCCGATCCAAGGTGCTAACTCTTTCATGCAAAACCTACCACACAAAGAACTTCGCCTTCTTGAAAATCCTCAACTTCCAAACCAAGAGAAGATGAGACCACTTTTTAGACAAGCAATGGGGAAAGAACTACAAGAAAAACCTTTGGAAGGGCTAGGAGACCAAAGTTGAGAATCACCCCTCCCCGACCTAAGGTGGATAGAGGAGAGGGAGAAAAGAAGAGCCAAGACATCCAACAGTAGATCGCCAGACGACGAAAACCCAAGGATAGAGAAGACGACAAATCCGGTCTTTGCCAGACTGCGGATAAAAGCAATTGAGTAATTCTTGAAGGAGGATAAATGATATAAATGGGAGAATAGGGAGTAGAGGGATCTACCACCCAATCACTTATCTTCTCAAAATAGGCTTCTCTCTCGTTCCCAATGTCAACATGAATAAACTGCAAAAGAGGAGAGAAATCAAATGCAATAGCTTTCCATGGATTTCTGGAAGTGCCTTTTAACCCCCCACTAATGGACAAAGGGTTCATGATAGAATCGGCAGAGCCATTTAGCCAACAGGGTTGTGTTTCTTGTCCTAACATTCTGAATACCTAAACCTCCCAAGTCCAGAGGCCTAGAGACCACCTCCCAACGCACAAAGTGTGAACTCTTTCCCTCATCCACCATTTCCTATAAGCTTCTCCATTTCCTTGCCAATTGAAGACAAGACTCTAAAAAGTGACAAAAAGTAAATAGGGATGCCACTCAAGACTGATTGAATTAGAGTGAATCTCCCTCCTTTGGACAACTGTGTCTTCAAAGACAACAAGCATCATTTTGATAGTTTCTTTTAGTATCTCTCCTTTTTTGCTCTATCTTGCTGTAAACAAGAACTGATCCTCTGTAATTAGTCTTACCTCTCTTTTGTCCCATTGGAATAGCTTTTTGTAGTTTCTTTGGGCTTAAGAACTCCTCACCTTTTTGTAATTTCATATGATCAATAAAATAATTGTTTCTTCTTACAAAATATTAAGGCCTCTATGATATAATAGAAAGGTTGAATTACCTCTCATGTTGATATAAACCCCACGAACATATGGGAATGTTGACACAAAAATTTGGCAGGTTGAGGGAAATTTAAAACCATGAAGCATGTGTAATTGGTAGTTGGAGAAAATTACAGAAACCATATATATAACTTAAATATATTTCTTTTCTTTTTTTTTTTACAGGAAACAATATCATTTAATGAAATTACACAAAAGGGGAAAATACATCCAAAGAGATCACAAACATAGATATTTTATATTGCATTATAAAGAATGATTAAAAGATCACAGTAATTAGTGTTTCTTATCCCAAAGAAGTAACAGATTACAAAAACAAAATATTTTATATAGATTTCGAAATTTGAATTAAATATTTTTTTTGGAGATTTTTTCTACTTGTGTCAATTTTAAATATTGAAGTGACAAATGTAACCACGGAAATGTCTATGTTCCTTTTTTCGAGAAAATTACACTTTTGGCCCTAGAGATTTAAACTTTGTTCCAAATTGGTCCTTAAGTTTCAAAATTGAACAATTTAGTCCCTGACATTAAGGAAATGCTCTATTTCAATTCCTCTACTAACAAAATATATTAAATAGTAACAGAGGTGTTGACATGGATTTTAAGAAAATAAAAATCTCTTCCACCTTCCCCTTCCTCTTCTTCACCCCTCCCCCGTCGCCACCTCCTCCTTCAGGAGGAGAATCCCCTAAAAAAGCTTGATGGGTCTGTCTCCAAATCTTCCCATTGAATCGCCAATAGCCATTTCAATGACGGTACATGAAAAAGCCCAAACATTAGATGGAAATCCATGTTCTTCACCTCTCACAACCTGTCATTGAATCGAAAAAACCCTAACTCCATTACCGGGATTTCCATCAACAAATTTTGCACAACCTAGATTAGAGATTTTCATACCCTCATCACTCATTAACACATTCCGCCTCTTGATATCGCAATGTACCTTTACCCACTAGCTTAAGCTTTTGGGTCAATTGACGATTTAACATGGTATCAGAGCAAGTGGTCTAGGGAGGTCCTGTGTACAAGCCCCTACAATGTTATTTCCTCCCCCAACTAAAATTAATTTCCACTTGTTGGGCATTCTTCATAATTCAAGCCCACAAGTGAGGGGAGTGTTAGATGATATAATTAAATGTGCCTTTACCCACTAGCTTAAGCTTTTGGGTCAATTGGCGATTTAACAGTGACGATCTATTAGTGTAAAGGTACTCCAATCCTGTGATTTAACGCAAAAATATTTCGATCGTCAATTCCTCCATACGCCCGCCGTTGCTCTAGATCGCATCCCACAGTGTCTCCTACGGCAAATACTCCAAAAATAGATTGAAGACCGACAGATTGAAGGCTTTAGTTTCAATGTCAAAACATAGGCACTTGATTAGGTATGGAGAGCTTAAATTGGAGAGAAGAGTGTGTTCCATCTACAACTTCAACAACAATGGGATGACGATGACAACAATATTGGTGGGGGGAAAAGGAGGGGGAGATGGAGGGGAAGGGAAAAAGATAGGAATTGTGGGGGGAAGGAGGGAGGGAGGGAGGGAGAGAGAAAATAATATTTATTTATTTTATTCTATGTAATTTTCTTAATTATTATTTTATTTTTTAAAAGCCACGCTAGCACCTCACTAATATTTAACCGATTTCATTATCATTTGTAGGGGGACTAAAATATAGCATTTCCTATATGTTAGGAACTAAATTGTTCAATTGTCCTCTTGTATTGGTAGCTTTTGATTCATAATAAAGACTTTGATTTTATTCTTGGAGATTTTTCTCCTTTTATCCTTTAGGCTACATCAATTAACATGTGATAAGGATAAGCTTAGGAGGTGGATGAATGTGATTGGTTGTGAGGTTGGTTCCTTTCCCTCCTCTTACCTTGGCCTAGCCTTCCCCGAGGGGCAACCTGCAGGCTAGATATTTCTGAAATCCTATTTCTAAGAAGATCCGTAGGAGGTTAGCTTCATGGAAGAAAGGTTTTTTCTTCAAAGTTGGTAGACTAACTCTTATTAGATCGGTGTTGAGCGGCGCTCATATATTTCTTTTCCCTGTTTCATGCCCCCAATTCGTTTTGCAAAAGCCTTGACAGGTACATGAGAGATTTTCATTAGGAAGGGAAGGTTGAAGAGAAGGGTTCTCATCTGGTTAGCTGGGAGGTTGTTTGGCATCCTGTGAATCAGGGTGGGTTGGAGATTGGTAATTTAAGACTTTGAAACAAAGCTTTATTGGCTAAGTGACTTTAGCATTTTGCCCTTGAGCCTAAATCCTAGTGGCATAGGATCATTGTGAGTAAGCATGGCACTCATCCCTTTGATTGGGTGGCTAAAGCGGTTAAAGGCACACACTGAAATTCGTGAAAAGATATTCCAATTGAGCTTCCCTCATTTTTCCCATTTGGTCTATTGCATTGTGGGGTTGGTAAGGATGCATACTTTTGAGAAAATCAGGAGGTGGAGAATAATCCCCTCTGTTTTGTGTTTTCTCATCTTTATCATTTGTCGTACTTTAAGGTTTACCCAGTGTCTGATTTTTTGGTTTGATTGAGGAGCTTTGTGTCTTTTTTTTTTTGGGTTTTGTTGTCATTTATCCAATAGGGAGACAACGGAGGTTGCCTCTCTTATATCTTTGTTGCAAGAGTGCAATTTTAGGATTGGGAGAAGGGATGTCCTTATCTGGAGCCCTAATCCTATTGAAGGCTTTTCTTGTCAGTCTTTCTTTATGTTGTTGTCAGATTCTCCTCCTGATAGTGGTCTTTGATGTGGTTTGGAGGATTAAGATACCAAAGAAAATCAAGTTCTTTACCTAGCAAGTTTTGCTAGGTCAAGTGAATAGACTTGCTAGGAAGATGACCTCGGTATGGAGTCTTTCTGTTGTATTCTTTCTCGGAAGGTGGAGGAAGACCTTGACCACCTTCTTTGGGGCTCTCAGTATGCGACATTTGTGTGGATTTGTTTCCTGCATGAGCTTCTGCTTTTTGGAGAGGCTTTTTTTTTTGTGGTTTGTTGGGGTGTGTGCTGTGTTGTGTGATATTTGGGAAGAGAGGAACAACAGAGTGTTCAGAGGTTTGGACAAGGACCCTAGTAAAGTTTGGTCCCTGGTGAGGTTTCAGGTTTCGCTTTGGGTTTCTGTTTTGGAGCTTTTTTGTAATTATTCTCTAGGTAATATCTTACTTAGTTGGAAACCCTTTCGTTAGAAGGGAGTGCTTTCGTGGGCTTTTTTTTTTTTTTTGTATGCCCTTGTATTCTTTAATTTTTTTTCTCAAATGAAACTTGTTGATTCTATATATTTAAATTATAAAATAAAATGAAATTTTAAAATAAATAAATAAATAAGGAAAAAAGGAATCCTATATCAATTTACAATCAATGTTTTCTTTCAAGCTTCAAGTAGATACCAAAAGAGACTAGAAAAGGTATTCTACATTATCCATATACTTGTTAAGGAGGTACAGAAAAAGCTGACCCATTATAGCTGCTAAGACAAAACGATTATCTAGGCTCCAAATTATCATATTTACACCACGAGGGGTAGGAAGAATCCTCTGACGAGGGCCACCTCGGGCAGGTTGTGGGGGCATGGGTGGAGGAGGCACTTTTAAATGGTATGCACGGGTCCAGCGACCAACCTTCCCCTGAAACAAAAATTTGAAAGCAATGTCCATCAGGTATCAGAGTGACATATAAACATTAGACATCGGAGTGATATTGGAGTGACCCATAAAAGACACCTACAAGAACCTCTTTCCACACATTAAAGAGTAGACACCAGCATAAAAAGAAAGGAGTCGTGTAAAAACTTACATGTGACCTCCGTGATCTTGGAACCCAAATAATTGCACTTCCATCACGAGAACAAGTAACTATATTGTCATAAGTGAACCTGGGAACCACAAAAAGGAACTAATTTAGGATAAAGATGCACCATTACAAAAGGAAAATGCAAAATCCATTTTTATTTTTCTTATTTTACTACTAAACCCATATACTGGTATTATTATCCATTTTCCATCCACACAAGCAATGTTCTATTCCTCTGGTTCCTTGGTCACAGTTTGCCAAAAATCCATCTTTATATACTTGACGTGAATATGGACACCAATGGTCTCTCAATGGACTCTCCACGAATTTGGTGAAGAACTGAGTGAGTGCTTTTCACCCAATAGTGCACTGAATGGGAATGAAATAAAAAAACACTCACGTAAAATCAAGGAATATTATATATGAGTTATTTTATCGCCTACATATTTTAGTCAGAGAAGTTCTTGTGACAGCATCCAGAGCAAACTTAAAAGTCCTAAAACCTTAATATTTTTTTAAAAAAGGAAACGACCTCTTCATTCAGAGGAAAATGGATAATAATACCAGTCCTAAAACCTTAATTGAAGCCCTACAAAGGGGAAGAAAAAAAAAGACTGCAAAATTTCAAATCGAATACTATAATCCAAAAATAATATAGGCAAAAAGCAGACAAAGTTATCAGCAGTTGTTGACAATATCATCCTATAAAAAAGTAATATCTTCTAGCTCTATACTTTCTTCCCACCAGAAATAGCAAAACACACCAGGAGTTTTTGAACTTGTGCACATTGTCTTCCTTCGCAATGTCAGTAGTTGTAAATCTTGATGCTACTGCACATCCACTGCAGAAATATAGCAAGAGTAGATTAGCATGAAACTTTTATAAATATAAAAGAACCTATACAATAAGAGGATCTGACCTGAATTGCACATAATTGACATCATTCTCGTGGCCAGCTAACACGTCAATCTCATGATTTGGTTGGTCTGGGTTATCATTGTTTCCCTTGCAGGCACTCCAAACCTGCTTGGTACAAGATAATATGAAGATTAAAAACTATACCTGCTTTGTCTAAGGAGCTCGGAGCTGATCCTTGCTTCAACGTTTAGAAGCTACGCATGCAAATCATTTAAAGGTTTAAAGACAATTGAGGTATTATTTGAAGAAAAAAAGTAACCTTACCCTTGCTAGAGTGTCAGAACTACCAGTAACAAAAATAGTTCCACAAGCATTAAATGCACAGCAAAATATTTGATGGCTCTGAGGAAGAGTACTCACGGAAGAGCCACCATTTCTTGCTGCAGCCAAAAAAAAATTATTGCAAATTAAGTTTAGGCAAACGGGATATCAACAGTATCGATAATACCAACAAATCAGCCAACCAGTCACAGAGTCCAAAGGCCTTGGAACATAAATCCGAGGAGCATTCTGAGAAGAGCTCCGAGCATCCCATATCCTGCATGTTCCATCATCTGAAGATCTACACAAAATAGAGAAATCCTACTGAGTGATTTTGTATAGAAAGCACATGTTTCATTTTCTAGTGGTTATGTGGAGGAAAAGAAATGAACAAGAGGCAAATTTTTTTATTGAAGAGATGAAAAGAGAGAGTATCACTCAAATGATACAAACTCCAAAATGAGTGAAAAAGGAAAAACAAAGATAAAGGAATACATAGAAACAGAAACCAGAACAAATGAAAAATGCTAGCATCTTCAGCAAATAACTGACACATCAATTTGTATCAGGAGAATTATCCTTGCACTGTCCATAGAAGTTGGTATTGGCTTCATAAAGTTCCAAGCTTTAATCGTTAAGTCAAATAAAATACAAAACTGCATCTGACAAGTTTTCATAAGGCCATCTGAAGAGTTCTATAAATTCAATGTTGAGGGGTAATAAGAAACAAGCAAAATAAAATTTGGACTGCTTTCTGTCTTTCCAGATGAAACACACAAAGAGACAATCTACATCTCACAAGAGAAAAGTATAAACTATCAGTTTCCATGGAACAAGATACAGTTCCAGAATAAGAATTTCCTCGTAATGTATCCATTTCCATACAGTACAGACCATAAAACTGATGCATCTATCTCTCTGAAGAAAGACAGCAGCCCACATTTTTTCGTGTGAAAGTTACGAAAGCCATAAATTTTAAAATGATTATTATATCATTGGACAACAGTTGCAACCTGTTGTCATCCTATTATTCATTTTGCAAAACTATCTTTAAGAAGATGACACAAATACACGCATATGGTTCGTGGTATGAGATATCCGAACCAAAAATTCAATTTAATGCAACCAATAAATATACACCAAACATAATGGTCCCCCCGGCAAAGGGTGATGGGGGAAACGAAGGCTTTCTATTCATTCTGCAATACTATATTACCTTTAAAAGGAAGGTAAGTTGCTCTCTCCTCTCTCCTCTCTCCATTCCCCTTCTCTGGCTGGTCTATGGTTAGCTCTCGATATCTCCGTTCAAGTATCGCTATCAACGAACATTGCAATATAAGGAAAATGGAACTAGCAAGCTGCACAGTGAATGGTGATTACTATTGCATTTGGTTTGATTCTGGAAGCTTTAACGTTGAAGATATTGGAAGCAAAAAAAGTCCTACCTCTATCCGAGTTGCATTTACGTTGGATAGTTGATCAGATTTCTGAACCCCTCACTGGTTCGAGTGATCATTTTTTCCTCAGAAGTGTCAAAGCTGAAGGCAGAGTAATAAGGTTGTCAAAATTCAGAGCCAATCCCGGTTGGATTCTAAGATGTGTGGTTTGGCCGTCTTCGGGTGGTAGATTCTTTATCCACATTCCAATGGGACCAGTGTAGCAATGGTGGTTGTCTTTCTGCCAAATGCTTAAAAGTTTTTTTCACAACTTTGAAGACGCTACTTGTCATCATGTAGAACATCAAAAACCAAAGGTGGCTATGTCGGGAAATTCATCTTCGAATCAAGCCATCTTAAAGCCTCAAGTGTTAGTTATGGGGATGCGGTAAAGAACTTTAGCAACCTAAAGACATCAGCTATGTCCTCTAAACTGAGCACAAATTACCTTAAGAAAAACTCGAGTTTACAGCCCTCTGTTTCAGCATCAGAAGAACAGAGCAAGACAATGTACTGGGTTCAAAAGAACTATGATGTTTTCAAGGAAGATTTTACGAACATGTGGGTTATTACCCAACTTTTTGTCTTTGATGAATGGACAGAAGTCGCCAAATTTGTGGAAGAAATTTTTCAAGTTAAAGTTATTATTAATCCACTTTTTGCAGACAAAGCATTGATTAAAATTGATTGTGGTAAGCTAACTCCAGGATTATGGTATGATTATGGGAAGTTTCATTTGATATTTGAAAAATGGAATACATTCAGACATAGCAGACCGTCGGTGATAAAAGACTTTGGTGGGTGGATTTCAATTGAAAATCTACCACTGGAATACTGGAGTAGGAGTACTTTCGAGGCCATTGGAGCTCACTTCGGTGATCTGGTTAGTATAGCATCTGAAACATTAAATCTACTCAATGTCTCTAAAGCAAGAATCCGGGTTATGGAGAACAAGTGTGGTTTTATGCCGGCCTTAATAGAAATCAAGAATGAGAAAAGAGGCAATATCTTTTTGAATTTTGGTGATATCGAACTTGTTAATGATCTTAGTTTCACTAAAGGTGACTTATTCATTAATAATTTTTATAACCTAATTGATCGAGCAAGATTGAATCGGGTTGCAGCAGATGAAGGTATCAATGTGGACTTATTAGGTCATGAATGGGACTTTTTAAATCAGAATAATCCAAGTTTATCTAGAAATCCTTTCGAGAATTCTATTCAAAAGACCTCTCAAGATTTGAAGCCTTCATCAGAGAACAATATGTTATCATCGAAAAACAGAGGAATTCCGATCACCAATACTAAAGCAGATAACACGAAGATGGTTGAACACTTAAGTGCGAAAGCGCTTGAATCAAAAGTAATTGAGACGGGGGCTTTATGGAAGAGTGAGGTTGTAGGCTACTCCATTAATGAGACTCATATTACTCCTTGTGTTAATTTCCATTCCATCAGAAACTCAAATTTTAAATCTATAGAGTCCTCTGCTTTTCCAACACAAGAAGCCCAAAGGTCTGTAGGCCCCACCATCCAAGTCACTCCAGCTACCCCTGGCTTTTGGTATTCCAATGTTGATTTAGATGAATTGTCAGAAGTTTTGGTTGACTCGACCAATCAGGAGCCTCCTGCAAATCCCTTCATTTTTTGTCATCCAAGCAACACAATGAATTCTTCTCAACTAAAGACCACACTTAATGATTTTGAAAAATCTGCTCCCATTAAGAAATTCACTCCACTAGTCATCAAGGAGCAATCGCATCCATTCAGGCCATTCTTAAAGCATTATGCCAGAAGAAGAACATCATTCCTCAACTCTTGGTCTACCATAGTCAATTCCAACTTGCTTGAAGAGTGTTATGTTCGCGTTATTGCTCCTAGTTTATTCCCAACAGGTCAATAAAGTTTACCCTTCCTTCTCAAAATTTTAGACATTCGGAATTAAAATCCTTGGCTCAAATGTGACTTTTGTGCGAGGTATCCCAATTTCGGCTCCATCCTCTTCAAGGCCCATTCAGCAAGATTGTGATAACGATTCAATCGTTAGTGCAAGCAGTGAAGAAGTAGATCGTTGTGAAGCAGAGGAAGCCCAAGCCAAAGCATATTATGTTGATCCCTCTGGCAAAGATATTGTCACATTGTTCCAATTAGAAGACAGCCTGATAATAGGCAAGATTGAAGCATCCCTCTTCTCATCCAAATGCAGCAAGCCTGTCCCAAAAATTTGTCATATATTGTGGAAGCTTGTGAAATCACCCTCAGTTGATCCTTGGAGTCTTTGGCAGAACAGAGTGAGCAGAGAGAGCTCACAATTATACAATTGACACATTATGAAAATTTTATCGTGGAATACACGGGGACTCGGAGATTCTTCAAAACAATTGGCTTTAAAGTGGCGATATAGTTCTAATTTAAGAGACAAAGAGGGACTCTTTCGACATTGATTTTATTAAGCTTTTATGGAGTTCAAAAGACGTGGGTTGGGTCTTTGTTGAAGCATATGGTGAATTAAGAGGAATGCTCACTATGTGGGATGAAAGTAAAGTTTCAATCAAATGTTCTGCTCTTTATAGAAAGACTTGTTGGGTGATTAATGTGTATGGTCCAATAGATTATAAAGATAGAAAACTTATCCAATCTGAACTTTCCTCTCTCGGCATCCTGCTTAGGTCCTTGGTGTATTGGAGGGGGCTTTAATATCACTAGAAGAATTCAAGAGAGATTTCCAATTGGAAGAATAACTAGAGGAATGTGCAAGTTCAACAAATTCATCTCAGAAGCTAATTTGTTAGAAATACCACCTTTAAATCCCAAGTATTCGGTCTTCATTAATGGACGTCCAAGAGGAAGGATATTGGCCTCTACGGAAATTCAGCAAGGTGATGCTCTTTCACTTTTCCTTTTCCTTCTCATAAGTGAAGTATTTAGCAGCCTCATGGACAGATTACATAAAAAAGGAAAGTTTGAAGGCTTCTTAGTGGGCAAAGAGAAGGTTCATATCTCACTACTCCAATTTGCCGATGACACTTTAATTTTCAGCAAATATGATGATGAAATGCTCGAGAATCTTAGAAAAACAATTGAACTATTTGGGTGGTGTTCTAGTCAGAAAGTAAATTGGGAGAAATCAGCAATTTGCGGTATCAACATTGACGACAATAAGGTTCTTTCCATAGCTGGTTTGCTGAATTGCAAAGTGGAGCAATTGCATTTTATGTATCTCAGATTACCTTTGGGGGGATACCCTAAAAAATTATCCTTTTGGCAAACAGTAATTGACAAAGTACAAGGAAAATTGGAAAAATGGAAAAGATCAATTTATCAAGAGGAGGTAGGGCTACGTTATGCAAAGCAATGCTATCCAATCTCCCCTATTTACTATATGTCCTCTTTTTTATTGCTGGAAAAGGTGACTAAAATATTGGAGAGAATCATGAGAAACTCTTTTGGGAAGGGCATAAAGGGAGAAAATTGAATCACTTAGTTAAATGGGAGCTGATGGTTAAAGATCAACGAGATGGTGGCCTCAGTTTTGGCCGTTCGAAAACCAGAAACTTAACCTTGTTATCTAAGTGGGGGTGGCGATACATGAATGAGGAGAACTCATTTTGGAAACGAGTAATAAGAAGTATTCATGGGAGTAATCAATTCAAGTGGCACACAGCTGGAAAGGCTTGTGCCAGCGTTCAAAGTCTATGGATTAGTATCTCAAGATCATTGCTGAAAATAGAAGATCTAGCAGTGTTTAATTTGGGAATAGGTAGCAGAATTATCTTTTGGGTGGACCCATGGTTAAACAATACTCCCTTGAGTAATTGTTTTCCAAGACTTTATCGAATTGCACTTAATCCAAAGGGTTCGGTTGCAGACCATTGGCATTCTTCATCTTCATCTTGGAGTGTTACTTTCCGTAGACTTCCAAAAGAGGAAGAGATTGAAGATTTTCAGAATATCATTGGCACTCTCCATAGCAAGGATAAAAGAATTTGGTCTTTGGAATCAAATGGAGTTTTCTCAGTTAAATTTCTCGTGAAACATCTATCTTCGGCATCACCTATTGATAAGCATTTGGAGAAATCACTATGGAAAACCAAAAGCCTACGAAGAGTCAATATTTTGGTATGGGTTATGTTGTTTGGAAGTTTGAACTGTTCATCAGTACTACAAAGGAAGTTACCTTCACAATGTCTTTCTCCCCATATTTGCCCCCTATGTTTGAAAGCTTCGGAGGACTTGTTACATTTGTTTTTTATTGCAGCTTTGCTGGAAATTGCTGGCAGCGGCTGTTTTGTCTATTTAATCTCTCATGGGTTTTTGGAAACATTTAAAGGGATAATGTGTTACAGATTTTGGTTGGTCCAGCATTCGAGAAGGATCCAAAGCTCCTTTGGTCAAATGCTGTAAAAGCCATACTTGTTGAAATTTGGTTCGAGCAAAATCAACAAGTTTTTAATGATAAAGCTTCTCCTTGGTTTGATCGCTTTGAAATTGTACAGCTCAATGCCTCCTCTTGGTGCACTTTATCCAGAATCTTTGAAGATTTTTCTATGCAAGACCTCAACCTAAATTGGCAAGCGTTTATCTTTCCAGTCTCTTAGCATATATTTCTCCTTCTTCTTCAGTTGGAGGGCATTCATTTTCTCAGACTTATAGGTTTGTTTTAGTTATATTTATATTGGTCAATTCTGTTGTTTCCATTATATTGACAGCAGTTTTGTTTTTAGCTCTTCCTTGCTTCTTTACCCCATTGTATTCGGGGTTTTTTTTGCATTTTGATTCAGATTGATCTTGTTTGGTTTGTTGTTTTGTTGTCTCTGTTGGCCCCATTGTATTCAGGTGTTTGATCATTGTTATTGGTTTAGTTTCATTTGGATATGATGAGAGTGCTAAGGGAGTGTCAACCTAGTTTATATGTCTGGGTGCACTCACCGATCCTTTCTTATTTATGTGCCCTTGTATCCTTCTATGTACTTTGAGCATTTGTCCCACTTCATTATATCAATGAAAGAGACTCGTCTCCTTTTCAAAAAATATATTACCTTTAAAAGGGATGGCACACATATACTGCATATGGTTCGTGGTATGAGGTATTGAACCAGAAATTCATTTTCATTCAACTTATAAATATACACCAAACATAATGTCATCCTGGGAGAGGGGGATGGGGGAAAATGAAGGCTTTCTATTCATTCTGCAATACTATATTATCTTTTAAAAGGATGACACACATACACTGCATAGGGTTAGTGGTATGAGATTTCGGATTGCATATAAGCAATAACAAATGTGCCCACAAAGCAAGGATGCTAAAGTTTATGTCACCAGTATGATGTTATGAACGAGAATCATATAACTTGCCACACTACGTATTTCATGCCTCCAATACACTACTCACAAGAAGTTATTTAATTTCTCATTCTCTCTAAAAATACATTAGATCAAGCCTCCATAATATTTTTCAGTTGATTACTCATTTATTGCTTCCAATTCAATATTTTTCTTCATTTTGTCACATTTAGTGTTTTGGAGGTGCTTTTAGAATTATTCGTTGGGCTCTTGAGAAAATTCCAATTGGTTGTTTTCAGTCCCAAATCTCTCTAGGAGTTGGTTTACATTTCCGTTGGCATGAGACCGACTCTACCATCTCCCTATCTTGAAATTCCATTAGCTTTATGTTGGTTTGTGTATGGAAAAGTCTATATTTATTGTAGATTCAGTGGTAAGAGTTCCCTTATTAAATTGTAGTTGGAAATAATCAGAAGAATTTTTTAAGAGTATTTTCCAGTGGTTATTTAGTTTGAATCCAGACGCTTTCATGCTTCATCTTGGTGCTCTTTTCTAAATCATAAGCAGATTTTTCATCATTTGGTATATGTATTACCCATCAACGTGACCTTTCACCTTCCCATGTGCCTGATCAATCTGATTCAAACTCTGAGGTAAGTTTGAGTAGTATTGAACCGGAGGATTCTTTCAATTTTCCAGCCCTAGCAGTAGTATGACAAACCTTTGGATGATCCATATTTGGCTTCATTATTTTTAAAGAATTCTAGTGTAAGGTGAGAACCCTATGCCGTTATTCCTTCTTCTGATCCTAGTTTGGCACCTTTCTCTGCAGAACTTTCTAGCAAAAAGAAAGATTTTTTTTTTCCTTTTTCATTTTTTTTTCTTTTTTGGCTAACTATTACTCGAATGATATTGGTCAATTGGGAGGCTTTTCTGCAACTTTGATGACTCTTTAGATAGAAGAGACTTCATTGTCACTCCTCCCTTGTAACTTTTAACATATTTTAACTGTTTGATCACTAAATTGCATCTTCGATGAATCTATAAATAGAAAGGACACCATTCCTACTTCTCCCTTGTAACTTCAACATATCTGTAACTTATAGATTGTCAATGTAAAGTCTGCTTTCTTGTTTGAGAAAAAAAAAACATCAAAAAAGAAAAACAAAACTTCATCAGGTAAGCTAAATGGTGAAAGGAATCAGCCTTACGAAAGAAGCTGATATGCAGCTCTGGGACTAAAGGCAATTGCAGTAACAGCACCAGTATGTCCTCGTAAGACTGAAATTGGTAGCCCATCAGGCAAACGCCACTGTAATTTACCACAAGGGAAACCAAGTAAAGGTTGATTTGTCCATAATACAAAAGTAAACAGAAAAGAACCTGTCAGCAAAGTGAACTTACAACACGGATAACAAAATCATTTGAAGATGATGCCACCACAGCATTGTTAGAACTAACAGCAAGGTCAGTGATATCACCCTTTTGAAGCGCAAAATAGAGCAACATATAAGCACCACTCAAGAACTTCTGAATTGTGCCAAGTATTCTACTCCAAATAATTAAATCTCACCTCATGTCCTCGGCAGCTTGCCAAGCAATATGCAGTTTCCATTGACCAAATCTTTACAAGGCGATCATCTGACCCAGTTATAACATACCTTCCCATGCGATCAAATATTGCTGTAAAAGATGAAAAGAAAAATGAACCATTGGCTAGACAAAGAAATAATATGAAACAGTGATTGGCCCAGGTGGATGGGATGGTATTAGTGGGTATTTAAATCAATTGTGAGACAAAAGTTGGAGAATCTGTCAGTAGCAGCAACTGAGAGTCTTTTTTTTTTTTTTTAAATAACCGAACAAACAAATGATAGAAGCAACTAAGAGTCAGTTGATTCCTACCACAAATAAACAACTCAGCTTTCATTGTTTAACCTCATTAGAAAGTTTTTTTTCAAAAGGAAATGAGTCTCTTCATTAAAATAATGAAATGAGACTAATGCTCAAGTTACAAGGAGGGATACAAGAGCATAAAACATATGGGTCGGTGAGTGCACTCGGACATCTCAACTAGGTTGACACCCCCTTAGCACTCTCATCATCTCCGAACGAAAAGCAAAATATCCAAAGGCCAATAATCAATCCAAACAGAACAAAAATACACCCCGAATACAATGGGGCAAAAACAGCTTGAAGCAAAAAGAACAAGAAACAATAGCCACAAAGAACAAAAAAGTCTACAAAGAACTTTACTGAGAGAACGCCACATGTAGTCAATAATCTGAGCAACTTTGAAGCAAACAACCTATAAATGAAAACTCTCTCAATCTCTTGAACAAGAATCAGCAAGGAGGACTTTTACATTGGCTGTGGCACTTCCAACCGCAATCAGAAGATGAAAAAGATATCAAATGAAGCTTCTGGCTAAATCTCTTGAACAACAAATTCCCTTTTTGCTTTATGATTTCTGATATAGACTTGCAAGATCTTTTCCCAAAACAAAATTCAGATAGAACTTCCTCGTAAATTATCTTGAAATTATGACAAATAGACACTCCACTGCTTATACTAGTTGTAGAAACATCATCTGATCAAGATGATCAAGGTCACAATTATTCTCAAAGAAATCTAAACATTCTTCTGTAAGTAAAGGAAGAGTTGAAGAACCCTTTTACTTAAGTAATGCGACAAAAGAGCTGGAATAACATTTTCGGACTTCCCAATAGATGCCTTTGAATTTTTAATATCCAAAATTGACCTTTCCCCTTCCCCCGAGTGATTAGAAGAAAAGCTTCCATCACAACATCATAAAAGCTTTGAAAAAAAAAATTCACCATAAGAGCTGAGACATGAATCAATACTCCAACCGCAAAAGGAAAAAAAACAGAAACAAGCACCTTGAACAAGTAGCTTCAGATTTCAAAAGAACAATCACAAAACTCTTCTGGTTATTGAAGAAATACTAAGATTCTAAATTCCAGTAAAATTTAAATGAATTGTGATGAATAATCCTTCCGAGCGTCAAACCACAAGCTTCAGTTAAGGAGGAGAACTTTGAAGGGACTTCATGAGACTTAATTAAGGAGAATTTACAAGAAAGCATTTGTGGAGACTGTTTGAAGGAAGAAGTTCAAAAGAGATCCGCAACCTCTTCCCCGAAAATCATGTCTTCCTATTCTGAGGCCAGATTTGTAACCAAAGTTTCTGGTTCTTCACTGCTAACGCTTGCCAAAGAGTCATCAACAAAAACGTCCTATCACCTGATTTTTTGGCCTTGCAGTGGATGGAATTTCCCTTGTTAAATTGAATTTTCCATTTGGAACTAATAATCGTACTAGAGACAGCATTGGTTGGGACAAGAGATCTCGAACTGCTTCCTAATTAGTGTTGGAACTTGGGCAAAAGAGCAGCAAACTTCAATTGCATCAGGATTAAAATCACCATCCTTTGATAATAATGAAGCCCCACGTTTACGAGAACATTTATACACAATTTTACCGTTATTCTCTCCTACAGCTAATGAAATCTTCAATCGAATGAAAGCCACTTTATCTCTTTGGCTAATCAGTAGCTTCATGTCCCTAATTGAGCCCTCATTAAACCAAAAATTCTTCAAAAAATCAAGGGTCAATGAATGTCTTGTGGGTAGAAAAGATAACAAACAGAAAGGGTCACTTGCAGAAACTGCTAAGCTTGGGACAAATGGTGAATTAAATAAACTTATTGTACCTGATGGCGAAAACAAGGTCGAGCGGCCCTCCTTCCTCTCCCCCCTCAAAGACTTGGATGCCATCTAGCCCCAATCCAAACCAATTGCCTTTACTTCTTACCCTTCATACAAGGAAGTCTTAAATGTTGGCCATTGAGGAGGGAAGCAAATACCAGCCCAACAAGTCACTAATCAGCCACTCAACCATTCAATGCCTTTGGATAATAATTTGGGCTCCCTAGAAATTAAATCCTCTGTTATCATCTATCGAAAATCTTTTCATTTAGACTGGTAAGGTATTATTCGTGCTTTTCATCAAGAGGTTGCTAACCATTGCTCTATGACCCCCTAACACTCAAACAAAGCCATCCTCGAAGTTCAAGATAATGAATAAGCACACACTCCAAGTAAGACTAAAAGATGGTACAAAGTTAGGGAATTTTTTGTTAGATTTGAAAATGGAGTCAAGAAGAGTTCTACAAAGACGGTTCTTATTGACCCTCTCTTCAACCCTAACCCTTACATTAAGTACTTGGTCAGGGTTCATGGCAAGCAACCCCAAACTTCGTCAGCTAAGAAGCACAGATATGGATACAAGACACGAACATGACACAACATGAACACAAACACGACGACACCCCTACTTGAATGAGAAGGAGACTCTCTGGCTTAACTTCACACAGGCCATCTTATAGTCGTTTTAGCTTGAAGGAACTCGAGCATCTTCAAAAATACATAACAGAACTATGAATCTTTTACTTCTTGTGTTACTTATACTGCACTTAATTGGTGTAAATTGGTTCCTCCTTTCGTAATTGAGGCTTAAGCTCTCCTATAGCCCATTGAAAATGCTTTTTGTAATCCATTAATAGGACCCTCGTTTTGTAATTTCACTGATGAAATTCTTTGTTCCCTATCAAAAGAAAGAAGAAGAAAGAAAGTTACCACAATAGACAGCATTCCTGTGCCCTCGTAGCCTCTTTATGTTTTGCATTTTCTGCACCATTGTTGATGGCTTAGCAATTGCATAACATGCTGCACGCACAGAAGGGGCACGTTGATGTCGGGAGAAACCACCTCCAATTTCTCTCAAACTTAATCCACGAACAGAATCAGCTTTCATATGAGGCCAACGCATGTGTGCTGGAGGACCACTTGGTTTGCCAACTCCTTCATGTTTATCATCTGGGAATCAAGAATTTTCCAAAAAAGAAAAATAAATGAACAATAACTCCACAAAACAAAAGATAGAATAGTAAGTCTAAACTTCCAAGTAAATGGTTGGATTGTGACCAAAAACAGTATAAGAAAGCATTACTGGTATAATAACCTAAATACACTTCACTAATAATCTACAAAAATTCCAATACACTGTATAACATAACAATGGTTTGACAAGAAAAAGGTGCAAGCAACTATCACTTACAGCTCAAAAGTGAAAATGTGCCTGTTCCCAATAATGTAGGCACATCAGCTGCATTTGGAGCAATTCCACCACTCATACCTCTAGATGGAGGGGCCTTGTTATGTATCAATTGCTTCAAAAGTTTTATCAGGTGATTCTTATCGACATGTGGATACCTTTAAGGGTAACAACAACATAATAATAATAATAATTATACCATGGAAGGCTACAAAAAGTAACATTACAAGATAGATTTACTTTTGTATGCGTTGAATCAAATGCAACAATGAACTACGGAAGAAGCAAGTACCAAAAGCACAAATTTTTTCCCTTCTCTTTCAGTAATTAAGGGGATTTTCATTAATAATCTTGAGGCAAAAATATCATCAACACCCCAGTCCCAAAGAGAAGTTTCAAAAGAAGGAAGCCAAAACAGCCTAAAGATATCAATTACAGAGCCCCCCGCCCCACAGAGAGAGAGAGAGAATGATCAATAACAAAGCTATAATATCACTTAACTTTACAACTCCCACAGGAAGATACATGCATTTCTTAAATGAGGAAGTAACTTTTGGAAAGGACAACAAAATTACTGGCTATACACAAGGTTCAACTTTTATAAAGAACATTCACAAAACAAATTAGAAGAGGTAGAAGCTTTACACAAGGTTCAACTTTTATAAAGAACATTCACAAAACAAATTAGAAGAGGTAGAAGCTTTACACTGTCCTCCAACCAAAGCTAAAGTAATGCAAAATTGATTAGCAAGAAGAGATGCATACCTCTCCACTAAGTGTTGGTAACTTAATGGAAATGACAAGCCATCATCATTTTCATGGCCACTATGCATCCCATTTCTTGAATACCATGCATGATATCGTCGGGGTAAAAGCTGATGTTCGAAAAGCTCCTCCCATAGTAGCCCACAAGTTCTACGACATGGCCCAGATGAAAGAAAGTGCATAATAAGAAAATATACTTCTCTAGGGTCAATATCTACATTAGGCTCCAACGTCTGGTTAGTCTCAGGTTCTTCAAATTGAGTTTGTTCGTGCAACTTAATGGGGAAACTTGAATGTTTCAAGTTAATAGAAGGTGTAGCTCCACAAACAAACTTTCGAAGAGCCATATTAGTCATAGAACCTACAAGTAGAAAAATCAAATTTTCACCAATAAACATTTCAAAATAAAATACTTAGTCAAATCAACAATTTATGATGAAATATAACACAAAAGAAGTTCCTATTAGATAACCATTACCGAGGGAAAAAAAAAAAACCTTCATTTATTTCTAATGGTAGGAGGAGACAATTTGCTTAGATCTAGATTCGATAAAACAACTGAAGTCACAATATTTATCCGTGAAGATGTGCACATTGTGTTCCTACCAAAGATTTCAAAAGAAAGCACGACCACGAAAAAGCCAAAGGAACGTTGTTGAAAGTAATTATAATAATAATAATAATATTCTACAAGAGAAATATTACACAACATGTGATGTGAGGGAATCGAACCTCTAACCTCAAGGTCGTGGTACAAACTTTATGTTAGTTGAGTTATGCTCATTTTTTGCGGTAAGAGAAATATTATAAGGAGAAGAAGATAGGATATCTTTCATTTGGCTTAATATTTTTTTTTTTCTTTTTTTAACAAAAACAAACTTTTTAGTGATAAATGAAACAATCGAAAATGTACTCAAAGATACAGACTCTCAAAGGAAGCGAAAAGAAAACAAATCGCCAAATAACAAACGTAATCCAAATATTATAAGAGTCTAAAAAACAATGTTGTATGGTCTTTGAATCTCTAAAGTTATCTAGAAGGTGATCCCACGACTTTGAGCTGAAGAATATTTCTTTGAGCCCATGGTTGATCTTTCACCTGAATCAGGTGGCCATCTTATAATGTAACATAATCGCAACCAATACACCAAGGGGCTATTTAGTCTTTTGAACAAGCCAAATTGAAAAAACCATCAACAAACTAGATGGTAGATATATTTTTTTTTAAATCCAACTTCACACCTCTTCCTCAACGTCACGTTTCTTCCTCTTCCTCTTCCTCTTCCTCTATAAACCTTCACTCTCTCTCTTGACTCTTGAGTGTAATTTTCTTACTTTGGTTTTCGTAACCAAGGTCATACCCACATGAATTCCTTCTCCTGAGACATCTTCCTCAAAGACCTCCTCTTTCCCCATTGAACTTTTGGCTATTCTGCAAAACCCCTCTCTCGAGCTATGTCCCACTCAACAAACCAATGAAAAAAAAGAAAAATTGGAGAAGAAAGCATTACTCTCAACCCATATCTATGTGGAGTAAGTTAAGAGAAAAAAGTACCCCTCTCGAGCCATGTCCTCAACTTCTCTCCCAATTTTGATCAAGGCCAATTCAAAGCTCTGCATAGAAAATCATCTCGGACAATGGGGAGATGTGTGTGTGTGTGGGCAAGAGAGAGAGATACTGGCACTAATGCAGTTAGCAGTACCACTAATGCAGCAATAGTCTAACACAGCTGAATGCTCATAAATTTCACAGAGAGCAGAAGGAACACCAAAGCCAAGATGAACGTGAATTATATCCTGACCCTAAGCCACAAAGAACCGCATACCAAAGTAATAAATCGGAAGAAAACAAAACCCAGACCTACTGAACTGAAGGAGTCAGAGAATTCATCCAGATGGTGAGTCCCAGAAACTCAGAAATTCTTTTCTGCACCTATGAAATCCTGACCTCTCAAAATCCATTATGCATCTCTGCTCCATTCCATGAACTCTAGTTCAGTTTCATTGAAACTCCCACGGGACAATTTAACTAAAGAAAAGTAACATACACAATTTTATCATACGAAATTTAAAAACATACCCACAAAATGGACAAGCCCTACCCAATATCCAGAACATTTACGAACACCCAAAAAGACTACCATTTAACAAGTACCTTCAATGGAGTTAGCAGCAAATTCCCAACAAAACTTGAACGGTGGACAACTGCATCTTTAGCTTCTGAGATTGGAAGACTGTGCTGGATATGGATCAAGAACACAATAAATAATTGCAGTGATGAGATATCGTGAGAATGGGATAGAATGAAAACTATAGAGTGTGGCCGAGGACGTAAATTATAGGTTTAGATTCTTGGAGAGAGCTCCGAAATTTTCATTGAGAATTTCTGTGAGAGTCCATTCTTCTTCTATTTTCTTTTTCTTTTTTCTTTTTTTTCTTCTTTTTTCCTTTCAGTCTACAGGAAGAAGAGCAATACAAAAACAGCAAGACGAATAAAAAGGAAACGAGAGGAGAATAGAGAATCGAACGAGGCGTTTTGAAGTTTAAAACAATGCCTTCTCGCCAACTTAATTGACAAAATATTTTTCAATTCAATACCAATAAAACTATTAAACAAAAAAATTACTTAACCGACGTCGTTTTACGAGTGTACTAATAAACGACGCCGTTCGCAATCGGGGGATCCCCTTTTTTCTTTTAAGAATTGAATCCGTGGGATTAATTACTAATTTAAATAATGTCTGTCTCAAAAAAATTACTGATTTTAAGTATAAAATATTGAAATTTTTTTTTATGGAATCGAGTCCGGGTGATTAATTACTAATTTAAATAAAAAAGTATCGAGATTTTCTTTTTAATAAAGGTAGAGAAATTTAAGTTTCACTTTCAATCTAAGTTTCATATATATATTTTTTTTTTGTTTGAAAGTTTTGCGTGAATCAATGATATATTAAAATTTTAAAATTTTATATTATTAAATATAGTAATCCATTAATTTTTAAATATTTTAATTAGCTTCATTTTATAAAATAAGGTCATGTTTACTTTCCAATAAACATAATTAATCAATGTAATATAAAAAGTAAAACTCATTTAAAAATTAGTTAACAATATTATGTGAATTATGAATAATATATAAAATTTATTATAATTTTGATGGCAGACTAGTAAGTTTTACCTTAAATATTTATGTCCTAATGTAATTAGGTTTTTTAGCTAAGTATGATGGTATTGACAGTTGTAATTACATTCTCGAGCTTTTAACAGTAAAAACTGATCTTTCAAACTTATAAATGTTAAAATCGGATTCTCAAACTTGCACAGCTATAAAAATTAGACCCCGATATATTTAATAGTAAAAATTGAACCCTCAAATTTATACAATTATTAAAAATAGGTCTTTAAATTTGTAAACTTTTAGAAATTTGACCCTTAAATATCTAATTTTTAAAACTAAACTTTTAGTTGGTCTGAAAATTGGTTCTGTGAGGACTCCCTCCATCACTGATGCAGCAAAACTTTATTTTTTTTAATTGATTATGTTTTTTAGCAGTGGAGAAATGGCATATATGCCCAAAATAAGGAATCCAATTGAAAAACATGTCTTTTTTAAAAATCAAAGGAGTTTGTCTTTCTGCCTATGTTATGATTGTGTAAAGTTATGATTGTGTAAAAGTATCACTTTAACTTTAAATGCCTTCGTCTTTTTTTTTTTTTTTTCTGAGTTTCTTTTTCTTCTTTTTTCTTCTTTTTCTTCAACGTTTTTCTTTGAATTTCTTTTTCAGTTTCTTTTTTACATTTGGTTTTTTTCCTACATTTGTTCTTCCTTTCGTTTTCGTTTTTTTTATGTCTTTTTTCTTCTTCCTTTTTTTTATATATATGTTTCTTTGCATCAAACATAGAGTATATAGCATGAAAACATCGAGTATCGAGTGAACTTTTGAATCGAGCACAGTGTGTAGAGCATTGAGCATTGAGCACTAAACATCAAGTGAACTTCTAAATGAAGCATAGAATATAGAGCATATAGCATCGAGCATCGAGCATCGAATGGCAAGTATATAGCATAGAGCATAGAGTGTGGCGCATTAAGCATCGAATATAAAGGAAACTTATGAATCACGGCAAGCGAATGGTTTTTAGAGTCAAATGGGTAAATTTACATTGTACTAACACAAGCAAAATGTCACTTTTCATTCTATTTCTAAAAAGTGCCCATTTTTTCATCCGTTAAAAAAAAAAAAAAAAAAAAACTTCAATGTTCTAGCCCGAAGATCAACGACATCAATCTCATCGACGTAGGTCTCCCGTCGGTAGTAGTCGATGACCAGATCAAGACCCATGATGCCTTCTTTATGCTTTTTCTTTCTTCGTCATTTCGCTTCGTGTTAAAACTCCTCTTACCATCGAGCCAAACGTCAATCTAGCGAAGTTAGATATTCGATTAATGTTAATAACTAATTATAAATTAATTTTTAAAATTAAATGTTAAATAGTCAAATTTCTACAAGTAAAAGTTTAGATGCTCAATTTTAACAAACATATAACTTGAGTCTTTAATATCATTGAATGTTTGAGGTTCAATTTCTACAACTAGATTTGGAAGGTTCAATTTTAATATTTGTATATGTCTAGGGCTCAATTTTTCAATTGAGAATTTAAGGGCATAATTGCTAGTAATTTACTTAAAGAGGTAGTTTTTACGATTTATCTTAATATTTATTATGTTTTTAGTTATCAAATTTCGGTTGATTACTAAATTTCACATTTAATTGCATTTGTTATTTGTTATTTTGTCGTGAAATACACACTAGAATTCTTAATTATCGTATTCGTTAGTAATTCAGATATGATAATAACATTAGCTACTTGATATTTACAATATATCCATTTTCTTAAGAAAATTTGTACTTCCGTTCTTTGAGAACAATCAATTTTGAAAAAGAACCGTATACTTTTATTGTAAATATAAATACAAAAATACATTTTTTTTTTGTGTCATAAAGGTTGAAGTCCAGTTACACATGGGTATGGATTTCCAGGGGTCAGTTTGATAACGTTTCCGTTTTCTATTTCCTATTTCCTATTTCTTGTTTTTTAAGAAATGGATGTGTTTGATAATTGTACCCGTCTCTCATTTCCAAAATTTAAGAAATGTTCCTAAAAATTGAAGAAATTTTTAGAAACCACAAAAACTAGTTTCGTCAGTCTATTCTCACTCGATTTATTTCTCTCTTCGCGTTTTAGGGTTGCAATCACACTTTCTTCTCAGCAACAATCAGTCTCACTCTCCTCTCAAGTTACGACTTCCATCGTCTTTTCTTCCACTCTCTCCTCTCAAGCTAAAGCGCGCATATACGAGGTACCCAGAGTATTCTTCCTTCATCTATATTATGAATCAACGTCATCTTAATTTTGTTTTATGGGTTTTGAATTCAAGAGCTAGAGAGAAGGAGATTGTTCCTTCTGTAGCGACCAACTCTCTCGCTCTCGCTTCATTTCTTCACTCACAATCACTTTTATTTCTCTCGCTTTCTCTCTCACTCTTGCTCTCACACTTTCTCTCTCTCGCTCTCTATCACTCTTTCTCTCTCTCGTACGAATTTTCTTTTTTATATTATATTATTAAAAAAAGAAAAAATAAGAAACAAGAAACCGTTATCAAACAAGTTTCTATTTCTGCTTCTTTTTTTCAAGAAATAGGAAACTGGAATAGTTATCAAACATAATTTTGTTTCTTATTCCCAAAAAAGAAGAAATGGAAAACAAGAAGAAACATGGAACAAAAAACAGGAACGTTATCAAACGAGCCCTAGATTTTTTAATTTCATTTTTCTTTAGTCACTATTGTTTGAGATAAACGCTTTTTATGACCAAGTAATTAACACTTTTAATCATACTGTCAATTTTTTTTGAAAAGTGTGATTATAACATTCAGGCTTGTGATTCAAAATATAGATTTAGCACATACATCTCATTCTTAGAAGGGTGCTAATAACAGTTTGGTCTTTTTTTTTTAAGGAAATTTTGGATTGCTTTTAAATAACATTTTGGATGTCTAGTAATTAATATTTTAGATTGTTTTCTAGGTGATTTCTATCTACTATAAACGAGGGCAACTCTTGTAATAGTGATGTTTAGTCTACTAAGTTGTGCCTGATCACATGTTTTACTCTCTTTTATACAAAGATAGGTACGACTAAGGCAATACTCATATACTTTTCTTAATGAAGTATTTTTTGAGAATTTTTTTTATAGAAATCCAAAAGACACCTTTATCATGTTAAAAGATAAAGGTCTAATTTACATACATTTTAATTGTGCATTTATAACCAATATATTTTGTTTAATACAAACTATAATAAATGACCAGTCAAAATTTAACTGGTATTATTAAATTACTAATTATTTTCAAACTAAGATATAACTTCAAAAGTGATTAGGTTGTTAGGTGTTCAACTTTCACATATCAATATATAGGCATGCTTATAAATGAGAAAACTCTTCCTATATAGTCGGTAATTTTTTTTTTTGGAAATAATATAGTCGGTAATTTTAGAAGCAAAGGAAACGAACGAGAATTGAATAAGTGTTGGGCCATAAAAATCTAAGAAGACGAGATAAAACTATAAAAGAAATGGAAAAGGAAGGTAGTGTAGTGTAAGTAAACCATTTTCATCCCTAAAAATTAAAGTGGATCTAACACAAAATACAAATGTCATAATGACATTGTAACATGATTATTTGCAAACAGAATAACTCAATACAAACAATAACAACAAAGATAGTGAGACACATAGATTAATAATCAAGTTCAGTGTAATATCACCTACGTCTCGGGGTTGTGTGCCCAGTGGAAAGAAACTTCACTATGTAAAGAGTTTAGCAATTACAACGAAGTACTCATCCGATAAACTTCACATTCGGTGACTCACACATACAACTTACTCTTAAATTTCAATTTAGGTTTCCCCTAAGTTTGAGATCTCCTTACTTCCACAAATAACGTTTCTCCAAGTTTTGTATGAGACCCTCAATACAACGTACTTAAGCTCCCCCTAAGTGTGATATCCCCTCACTTTTTATGTATTTAAGTTCTCCCTAAGTGTGAGATCTTCTCACCTCCATAAACAAGCTTTGATTGAGCTCCCTTCAATATAACATAAAAAACTCATTCCAAGTTCTCTATGAGATTTGCTACACTCACAAAAATTTACCTAGGCCTCGTTGACAATTGGAACAAAACCAACCATCATAAAAGATAAAACTTTTTTAAACACAATACATGAAGGTTAAGGCTAAGACGATCTTTAAGCTCAAAACTCTCAATATACATTTTTCAATAAGGAAAGCTAACCCTAAAATTGAACAAAACCATAATATATATGGCTAGCCTTGAGAAGATAATAAATCCTCTTTGTAGAAAAAAAAAGGCCATGGAATTTGCATAATCATGTTGACAAATAAGGAAAAAATAATACACAGAATTTGTTGTCTGTCATGTGATAATGTTTTTGACAAGTTGCAGGACATGTCGATGAGGATAGAAAAACACACAAACAAATATGCATTACACATATCGAACATATAAAGAAACAATATTTGGGCAGAATTTGCATAGCACAAAACATGTTACGATATAATACACGACATGTTGTTCAAGTTTTGCTTGTAATAAAACCAATCAATCATACTGCAATAACTCCCCAAGAGTTTCTATATAAATAGCCAAAACTCTCAATATTAGATATTTCCAAACTTCGAATAATTTGAACAGAATTCAATTGTTTAAGACACATGCTATCAATTAAGAGGCTTAATTTTCGATTTCTCACCCACGTGTTATAAATCCTAAAGGGGAAAAAACATTCAAATTCATAACTTTTTTTTTCTTATGTGTTGTCGATTAGATTAATTAGTATAGATATGTTTGAATGTTTTTTATGTGTTGATTAGATTCATAACTTTTTTTTATGTGTTGTCGACTAGATGATAAGACATAACATTGCCAACTTAAGTAAAGTTTAATTAGTATAGATATCTTTGATATATAAATTAGAACTCCAAACTCTCTAGTTTGTAACTTATTAACAAATACTTCATAAAAAAAAAATTACGTTAATACGAGGTTAACTTAGTCGTAAACTACATCTCATAATTCTTGTAGTAAGAAAATTTGTTAACAAACTACGGATGTGGTATAAAATTTTTACTTTGTGTAATGGATAATTGGTTAAATTATAGGTTTAACACGTAATTTTTTAAATTTGTGTCTCTTTCGTCTATAAACTTTTAAGGTGTTTGATATGTTTCTTAATTTTAGATTTTGTGTTTAATAGTTTGCTTATAAATTCAATTTTTCTAAAATTAATTTTGTTATTAAATTTAAATTCAAAATTTATTTCTAACATAATTCTAAAGTTTTAATTTTGTGTCTAGCTAAATAGGCACAAATTTTAAAATTCATGGAGTAATTTTATAATTTCACCCAACACAATTTTACATTTTAGATAACTAATTTTAAAGAGCAGTTTGTTAATTTAAATTTCAACCACAGAAAAATAACATAAAAAATTATCCCAAGTTACATTTTTTACTAACCAATAGCCAACTGACACGTCATCAAACAAGCCAAGAATGACGTGGCACGTTAATACCCGATTTCGTTCTGTCGCTCCCCTTCTTCCTCCGTGCCAATAAATTGCGACTCCCATTTCTCTTAGCGGTTTGGCTTTGATTTCGATTCAAATCCTTTCGTCTGGTTTCGGGGATCGCTTCTTTTTCTTTTTCGATCGGATAATTTGTAGTCCTTTGATCGGGTGTTGTTGCAGCCGGATCGGATCTGCTATTGAATTGAGAAGCTATGGCTGAGGATAAGTACAATCTGAAGAACCCTGCGGTGAAGAGGATCCTTCAGGAGGTGAAGGAGATGCAGGCTAATCCTTCTGATGATTTCATGAGTCTTCCTCTTGAGGTTTGTTGCTTGTGAATTTCTCTGGATTTCCAATAATTTACCCTAATGGGTATTGTTCTTGTTTGGTCGGTTTACATTCTAATGGTTTGCGTATCTTTGTTGAATGAATTGATTCCGATTGTTGAATTGGTTGGATGTACGTGGAAGTATGGACGGAAATCAATTATTAATTTGGTG
This sequence comes from Citrullus colocynthis, assembly GCA_031780015.1. Taxonomy (NCBI): domain Eukaryota; kingdom Viridiplantae; phylum Streptophyta; class Magnoliopsida; order Cucurbitales; family Cucurbitaceae; genus Citrullus; species Citrullus colocynthis. Next base: position 1,590,598 of record QLSR01000057.1, read on the forward strand.
TTTGATTTTTCTTACCTGCTGGTGTCTGCTACTATTTGCATATGGATGTTCCGTTAGGGCTCAAAAAGGAAAAAAAAAATGGAAATATTAACGAGTTCTTTTTCTTTTGAGAAATATTTTTATTATGGTATTCATTCGAGCGTACAATCTTCGAAAATTTGTCGGCAGCTGAAAATTTGGGGCAGGCCTCTGTTTTAAATAAACCCTCGCTCTCTAGCTAGGCTAATAATCAATTTTGTTTTAATTGATTACTAAATCTACAAACACGCGTGCATTCAGTCCTCTTTTGGACAAATCTTCACGCATCTTATTCTATTCTCATGTGTCTTGATTCCTATAATTGTACTGAACCTCATTGCATTTGGGGAAAAAGAAAAGAGAAAAATACCAGCTATGGGACGTTGCTTGATTGATACACCAGTTCTAGAACTATCCGCATAATTTTGTCTTGTAATTGTTATAGAATTTAAGGGGTTTGCCAAAACTCTCTATTGAGTTTTATGCTTAACGTTGCTTTTTCAGGAGAATATATTTGAGTGGCAATTTGCCATCCGCGGACCTGGTGATAGTGAATTTGAGGGTGGGATATATCATGGACGTATCCAATTGCCAGCAGAATATCCATTCAAGCCACCTTCATTCATGTTGTTAACCGTAAGATATTAATCTCTCTTCATGCTTGTTTCCCTTTCTGTTGCTTCTTGGCTTATATTGAGTATGTTTGGTTTTGATTTTGATTTTGAAATGGTTAAAAATCACTTTTTTCATATTCAATACACCTTTAAACACAATTTTCATACAATCAAAATTCATCTTGAATGTTCAAAAGTAATTTTCCAGGCTGGACATAGGACTAAAATGATTTTAACAATTCCAAAATCACTTTTGTCAAATTTCATACACTTTTAAACACAATTTTCATACAATCAAAATTCATTTTGAATAATTAAAAGTAATGTTTCATAGTGAACATAGGACTAAAATGATTTTAACGATTTCAAAATCACTCTCAAACATGCCTATAGCTCTTTTGTTGTGTATTTTAACAAGTGATTTTATACTTCATTGAAGAGATGATCAATGTCAATTCCTCTCTTTCAGCCAAACGGACGCTTTGAAACCCAAACAAAGATTTGTTTGAGCATATCAAATCACCATCCAGAGCATTGGCAACCGTCATGGAGTGGTGCGTTCTTTGTATTCTTTATTCAACTTGTCTTGTTATGTTATGTTAAACTCATAGGATTTCGATTATCTGGTTTCTACATTTACATTTAGTTGCTTCAAGTTCCACATGCTCTGATCTTTCTTCCTTTTTCCTGGCTTCCCCATTTTTGTTGTTTACTGTTTGTAGTGCGCACTGCATTGGTTGCATTAATTGCTTTCATGCCCACAAACCCAAATGGAGCTCTTGGTTCCCTGGACTACAAGAAGGAAGAAAGGCGAGTATTGGCCATCAAATCTCGAGAAGCACCTCCAAAATTTGGTACTCCTGAACGTCAAAAGTTAATTGACGAGGTACTCATGAGTTCTGTTGATATATTGTAAGCTATCGTGTCATGTATCGAATTTCCAAAATGTGATATGACATTGTTATGTAATTTAGCTTCTTTACATCACAGATTCATGGGTATATGCTGAGTAAGGCACCGCCTATTCCTCAATCGGGTTCTTCAGATGTCTCTGCGGAGAAACCCACCAACGAAGAGGCTGATGTCCAGGTAACTTCTGAACCTGCTGAACTTGCAGCTGCTGAGGAAGAGCTACAGAATCCACCTGCAAACTACAGGATCGTTGAGGAACCAGTACAAGAGATCCGGCCAGAAGTGGTGAGAGTGGCAAGGGAGGTGCCATCTAGTCGCCCTACTGCTCAGGCTGAGCAGCGGAGGCTGGAGACAAGAGTTCACAAACCAGCTGAGGATCGGTTGTTCACATGGGCTGCTATCGGGCTTACTCTTGCAATTGTTGTTCTTTTGCTGAAGAAGTTCATGAAAGCAAGCGCTCATGGTTCTGTCTTCATCGATGAATCTTAGATTACAGATATATTTGTTGGTTGATAGCTTTGCTATGAGACACAACGGTCTAATGTGTATTAATAGTTTTAGCGTAAATTCTAATGTCTCACATCATTCGACAAGGATAAAAGCAATCTTATGTTTTATGAGGCTGCATTCTTCTCCATTATTTGTAGTTAAATAATAGCATATGCAAAATTGTTTGGCTTAAAGAGTGCCTATATAACTTCACTTCCTGGTTGTCTGTTTTATTTATGTACAATGTATTATTAGCTATACTTGAAATGCTTCTGATTTTTTCTCAAGATAAATGGTGTGTTTTTGTTATAAAATGTTAAGGGTTGTTCCTTGGGGTTCCACAGATTTTTTTTACGCATGCACCCATGCCCACATATCCCTCCGACAATACTTCAAATTGCTATTTTTAACTTAGAAATATATTCACCTCACAAAAATATTCACCTCACGATCTTAATCTCTTTTTGAAAAACTACTTTTTCTAACCACTTTGGGTTCCACACAGTGAAGATCATTTTGTCTCCTATTTAATTGTCCTCAATAACTTCATGTTTTCATTTTGTTTTTCATCATATTTCAACCAAAATTTTGTTAGAATTGCTTGTAAGGATTGAATATCTTTTTTAGGTTAAAAATATCAGTTTCCCACAAAACTTTCAAATTTGTAATAGAAATTATAGAAGTTAAATGTCAATTTTTATTATTCATTGATGTAGACTTGATTTATCTATACAAAAATTTTATTAAATCTTAACAATAGTTTTTATAATAGGGATTAAATCTTACAGATTTTCAAGTACAAAAATTAAATTCTTATGAAGCATTATAATTGAAAATAAATGAATTAAATTGTTAATTCATAAATTTTAGGGATTAAAATTGATTTCAAACAGTTCTTTACTCGTTTTGTTGTTTGTGGTTTCGTACACTTGCTTGCACATCCCTCCAAAAGACCCAAGTTTACGAATTCAACAAAATTAAGATATTGATGTTGATATTGATATTTCAATTTTTAAAATTTATAAAATTTTAAATTATTTTTACTTCTAAACTAGGTTATAGATATTGTTATCAGTGTATATATCCACATTATGCAAAGGTTTCATGTTGAGATTTATAGATTTATTTTAATGTATTATGAGTATATAAATGATATCGAATATATTGATTATTCCTAGTTAAAATACCATTTTGGTTTTTATACTTTGGACTTTGTTTAATTTTAGTTATGTACTTTCAATAAATTTAGAATTTAATCTCCTAAAGTTATTTTGTAAAAAAAAAAAAAAATCAAGAATATACAAACAGTTCCTTCTTCGCATCTCTCAAGTGAGAAGGATTTGGTACTAGCATTATAGTCTAAATTTGATATTTACTAAAAGTACAAAATTAAAACTGTACGTTTGAAAATATATGAACTAAAATTGAACAAGTTCTAAAGTATAGAGACCAAAATGGTTGTTTACCTTTAACCAAATCAAAATTGATTTCTCAGAAAATATTTCCCTTAAATTTAAAATAATAGAATAGTTATTTTTTATTTGGAAAAAAAAAAATCTCCTTCCCTATGTTTTAAACCAAAACTTCCAAGAAAAGAAGAAGTTTCCTAGGATGAAGGTGGGGGATTTAAGATATTGTTTCCCTAACTTTTGAATACCAAATTAAATTTCATAACTTCCAAATGAATTTATATATCTCATAATTATTGGTCATTATTTATTTTAAGAATTTCAATTTTGATATATTTAATCCCTGTTGGACAGCAATTTAGTTTGTAGCATTTGGTTTTTTAAAATTAGATTTATGGCATCATTTTTACCTCTAAATTCCTTGTTATCTACTTCTGATTAGTGTCTTAAAAAACACAAACTAAATTTTAAAAATTAAAATAAATAGTTTTTAAAAACTTGTTTATTTATTTATTTATTTTAAAGTTAGCTAAGTATTTAACTCTTTTACATAGAGAGAAAATATATTTAGTTTTCAAAAATTTAAATCCAAAAGGTAATAAATGGGGTGTTTTTAAAAATTTATGTTTGCTTTTGAAATTGAAATTTGACTGAACTCTTTAGGTAAAATATTGGGTAAACTATTGTAAAAGATTGTGAGAAAATAGAATTAGTTTTTAAAAATCAAAACACAAAAAAGTATCAAATGAGGCTTCAAAATTCGAAATAAAAATTTCCCTTTTTACATAGGCCATACCGATGACGAAATTCGAACCAGGGCACAATGGGATGGCTAAAAAGCCAACCAACCAAATTTAGACATTATTTGGCATGTCCCTAACATATTAACAAATTTAAAATTTTAATTAATATATTAAATATAAGATAAAATTTTGTCTAATTAATCCTAAACTTACACTTTTAAATGAAATAGACTCGTGAACGTATATATATATATATATAAAAGATTTAAAAGCTTAAGAATTAATTAGACACAATTTGAAAGTCTAACTTGTAATTTTACATTAACAAGTCAGGTAGAGATGTTTTTACTAAATTGTTATTCAACAGAAAATTGTTTTCAAGAACACTCCCAAACAACCTCTAGAAATCATCCTATCACAGACCATAAAAGCTCTCTCATTATTTGAGAAACATTTTAACAACACAGCAACTAAGGACAGGCCATCAACATATACATTACCAATTTCACAAAACATAATCAGAATCAGAAGATTTGAATGGGAATATATAGATTTTAAGAGTGTTATGGGCTGGGATGATCAGTTCTCATTATCTGCTCTTTTCACCACAGTGACTGGACAGGAACCATTGTTCACCACATAATTGCTTACGCTCCCCAATATGGCCCTGTAATAGTAATTCATACACAAATTTCATCAAATTCAAAACCGCAAACTTGAATGGTTTCAATTTCCATTCTATTTTGGAATCAGGAAAGCCAGTTTCTTTAAGGAATTTGGTTTCGAACTATATCTAGATTGACTTTTATCGTCACCCATGTCCGAGTCAACTGCCTGACCCATATATTTGACACGAAAGCTGTTGGTAACAACATATTTGCTAAAGTTCGAACAGGTAGCTTTGAAGATATCTAGGAACTATTATGGGAAACATATTTAAGTAACGCTTGAATACATTCTTCACCTTCACAAGTTTGTGAGTGGAAAAAGAAAGCAATTTGACAGTGTTTGATAACCATTTAATTTTTTATTTTTCAAAAATTGAAAATTAAGCCTATAAACACCTCTTTCACCTCTAAATTTCTTGTTTTTGTTGTCCACTTCTTACCTTTTGAAAAACTAAAAAAATATAATTTTTAAAAACTTGATTTTGTTTTTGGAATTTGGCCAAGAATGCAACTCCTTTTACTCGAGAAATATGCAAACTTACAGAGAATAAATATATTTAACTTTCAAAAACCAAATGATTAATTATGAGGCCTTCACAATTTGTTTAACCAGTCATCTAGACATATTTTTACAGTTTCAAATCTATGACCAGTCAATTAACAGCTGACCACAGTTTGAATCGTTACCTACATTCTATCTATCTCAATATTAGCTCAAGGGAGCAAAAAATTTATTTTAAAAATTATTTTGTTTGATAACGGGTTTTTTAAAATTGAGCTTGTTTTCACCAAATTTCTTTACAATATTTTTCACGAAAACATATGAATTCTTGCCAAAATTTTAAAAACTTCATTTTCTTTTTAGTTTTCAAATTTTGGTTCGGATTTTGATAACATTTATGAAAGTAAACAATAATACAGATCCTTAGTAACCGAAATTTCACTTATATTCATAATATAATAAGCATCTTCCCTCTCCAAAATGACCAAAGCAAATTGCCCAATTCAGCCCATCATTAAAGAAGTCTAATAAGTGAAAAAAATTTCTATACATAGAACCATTTATCAGTTTTAAAGACTCAGCTCATTTCTTCTAAATACACTTGCATTTCCCGAGAAAGAACAGCTTTCATTGTTGTAAAAAAA
>QLSR01000057.1:1597577-1630485 GCA_031780015.1 Citrullus colocynthis
AAAAAAAACCAATTCATAAGCAACAGTGAAGTAAAAAAAACATAACTTTGGAAAAATTAGCCAAACCTTTCGTGTTAATTAAATCAACCAAAAACTTCTTTAACAACATATCATATGATTTAAACAACAGAAAGAGAATTCGTTCTCACCTCTTAAGCTTGCCAAGACCTCTGTTCCCAATGATGAGACAAGTAATAGGAATGTTATCAATTGCTTCACAAATCTTCTCACGAGCATCTCCCCAATAAATCTTAAGCAACACAATAATCTGTTCCATTGCAGAACAAAATTCCAATAAGCAACATAAATATCAAAAACCCGAATCAATAAACATTGAAAACACAAAAATCTTAAATCACCAATTTACCAAAAAAGCTTAAGTTTAACACCAATTGACCAAAAAAGCTTAAGTTTAAGCAGATAAGCAAAGATAAATTTAATATCGACACTCCCCTCATTTGTGAACTTGATTAGGGGAGAAATAACATGCAAAGGTTTGAACAATATTAATTGTGGAGAAAATAACATTGCAAAGAATTTGAAGATAAATTGGATCACATATTATGATATCATACAAATTGAAGATAAATTGGATCACATATTATGATATCATACAAATGACTCAAAAGCTTAAGCTAGTGGGGGAAAGTGAAGCTAAATTTAATATAATAGGAGAAATTACCTCCTTCTGGGCGGTCGCCGTCGTCACAATATCCAGAGTTTCAGCATCGGGCTTAATCCCGTACTTCTTCATGGTGTGAGGATCGGAAAACTCAGCCAGAGGAATAAGCGCTACAAAACAGAAAACACAGATACATCGAAAATTACAAACAACGCCGTGGACCATCATCAAGAAACATAAAAATCAAACCGAAGACGAAATCAACGCCGACTAATTTGAAGTGCATGCAGATGCGGTATATATCTCCGATGATCGGAAGAGAAATCATACGAGATCCGGTGGTTTGCCAGAGCTGCATCTCGCCGTCTTCGTAATCGCCGTCGGGACGAACGGTGATGAGAACTAGGTAATCGCCCTTGCGGATAACATTGTCGATAGCCCATTTGAGGGCTTTTTTGCTGCAGGGAGAGAAATCCACCGCGACACCGACTCTCCGTTCACCGTCCATGATTTTTGTGGGTTCAGATTTTCAGGGATAGAGCTTGTGGAATGAATGAATACTGGGGAAGCTTTTTAGCTTTTTCTATGAGAGGAATGTCGAAGAAAGAACGCAAATTCAGGGGAAGAGACTCCACTAGAGGATTAACAATTATTGAATGTGAGAGACAAATTGGGCGTTTGAGTCGTTCACATTGACACGCCAGTGTGCCTCCGCGAAGTTTCATCCTCTACGGACGGGTGTAGCAACGATCGTGTTCCCGATAGGCAAATTTTTTTTTTTTTTTTTTTTATTTATCAATTTATAACTTTAAAGTTTGGGTTGTATTAGTTTAAACTTTGAATTTTTATCGATGTATCAACCGATACTCTCTTCCAAATTTAATTTAACCAATATCATATGAAATTTAAAATTTTTGTCAATTAAACTCTTATATTTTATAAGTTCATCAATTTAAACTCTTCATTACTATCACCCTTGAAAATCATCCATGTATTCATTCTTAAATATAGGTAGACTTATTCAAATAAAAATTATACAAAATGAATGGTTTTCAAAGGAAATTTTGTGTAATGCTCAAAATTGATTTATTTATGAAAGTTTAGGAATTTAATCATACAATTATAAATTTTTGGTTCTTAACAAAATAATTTGTGTGTTGGGAAGCAATTCAATTTCTATTGGTTAAAATACCAATTTCGTCTTTATCCTTTGAATTTTTTTCAATTTGAGTTTTTGTACTTTTAATTGTCTAATTTTAGTATTTGTACTTTTAAAACATCTAAAATTTTGTTTCCAATGTTAGTTTATTATTGATTTTTTTTCAAAAAGCGTTTTGCTATAAATTATATTTTTTTGCATGAAATTAATTGTTATTATTTAATCAATTTTGGTAAAAATTAACTTTAAATAACTAAATTTAAGATGTATTGAAGGTACTAGGACTAAAGTTTGACAATTGAAATTATAGACTAAGATTGAATAAACTCCAAAGTGTGTACACCAAAAATCGTATTTTAACCATTTCTATTTTATTGGCTTAGGAGACGGTTTGCATTGTATTTTCAAATTTTATTTTTAATTTTTGTGATATAAATTTTGAAATAATATTTTTTATGTCGTTACCGTAAAATGATAAAGATATCAGCAAATATAGTGTTTCATCTAATAAACTCAACTATGATTGTTAAGTTAAAGTATGTATTATATAATAGATATTGTAAATTATATGATATTACAACATAATAATTAAAAAAAAAAATTATCATAAACCAACTTTATAAATTAATTAATGGTAGTTTATATTCAACTTAATATTTAGTAAATAACTATAGTTTTACGTATTCTAAAAAGACTATATATATAATTTTATAGTTTATAAATATATTATCAAACACATCTTGAACGATGGTTTAAATTAAAAAAGTTTCATATACAAAATTTTCAAACACTTTTTCATAAGCTAAATTATACATAGCTCCATTGTCATACAATATGCTAATAATATAGCTAGAACCTCTCCTTCTATACTTAAAAAAATTAAATTAAATTAAAACGGTCGAACCATTGTGGTTTGGTTCGAGTGAGAAGAGAACCGTTTGATGAAGTGATTGGAGACGGGAGATCGTGATATTCGAAATCGAACGGTTGATAATCTTGACGTCACCTACTCACTATATTCATGTTTATTAAAATTTTAAGTAATTATTACCACTAAACAACAATTTAATTTTAAATTTAAAAGCCTGTAATCTAACCAATAATATAAAATTAGTAAAAAAGATTAAATTATACCTCAGTTAAAATTTGCTTTAAAATTTGACATTTAAACAATCAAATTTCCATTAATCCAATAAAGGTTAAATTAACTTTGAGCTATTTAAAATTATTTTTCAAACTTTGTAGACCAAATAAACTTTAATGGTTAAGAGTATTCGTGGGTTGATTGGGTTGAATGACTTTTTAGACTCAACCCAATTGTTCGAGTTGTAATTTTTTTCAACCCAAATAACACTCGTTAAAAAATGAACCCAACCCAACCCAACCATGAAATATTTGGATTCAGTTGGTTCGGATTGCTTGGTTCATTTATTTAAATTTTTGTTTTTAAAGAAGTAAAATGTTAATATGTAAAAATTTGATTCAATTATTTTGATATATTGAATTAAGATTTACAACTCAACTTCAAATTTATAATGAAAATTTTATTTCCAAAGTGCTAAAACAACTATTTTTAGAAGTTGTTGGATAGTAAATTATCTAAAGAAAATAATGAAATTAAATAAAATTAAAATTAATAAATAAATAAATAAATAAATATATATATATATATAATTGCATCATAAGTAAAAAAAAATATACATTTTAAAATTAATAATAAGCTCGAGTTGGTTTAAGTTATTTTATGTGAACCCATGGATCAATCCAACTCATACAATTTACATTTATTTGAACCCCAACCCAAATAAATTTATAACTCAGCTCAAACGGCACGGATTATATTGAGTTGATCAATCTTTTTTCGGTCTTGGTAGCAATTTCACACGTGTAATGTTTATTCAACTAACTGCTTTCCACCTTTATTGGGGGTATGTGAATATTATCGTGTTTTCTTTAGCTCAAACGGCACAGATTATATTAAGTTGATCGATCTTTTTTCGGTCTTGGTAGCAATTTTACACGTGTAATGTTTATTCAACTAACTGCTTTCTACCTTTATTGGGGGTATGTGAATATTATTGTGTTTTCTTTAATTATTCCATTCTAATTTGATTTTAACTTTATAATAATTAGACGATATATCTTTTAAACAAACAAACAAATAAATACAGATATGCCTTGTTTTTTTAAAAAATCTACACTTGTATTAATTAATAGAATCAACAAGCGAAATCTTTGTCTCGAGAATTAGAGTTTCAGTAAGTCTTATAAGCTTCCAAGCTAAATATAAATTAGACAAAAGCATTGAAAGCTGCTCATGCCAAAGAGTGAGTGATAAAATTACATGGACGATCATGCTTAAAAAAAGATATAACGCCCTGTCAACTTGCAAGTTTCAACACAATCCCAATCATGTTATTCATTTATATATATATATATATATATATATATATATATATATATATGTTTGGAAAATATCAATTATACAATAAACTTACTTTTCAAAAATAAATAAAAAGAATTATATACATATGAAGTTTTTTTTAGAACTTAGAAGTATGCATTTTTAAAGAATTGCTAGAATATTAAAAATATGGATGGGTAAAAAAAAAAAAAAAAACTAAAATTAAAAATAAAATAAATGTGTAATTTTTATCTTACAATAGTCTTCTAAAAATAAATTCATTGATTATTATTTTTATTGATGATTATCTTTCTCAACAAAAAAAAAAAAATTATGATCATTTAGTTTTAAACACTTCCAAAATCATATCAAATATACCTTTAATATTTTTTTAAAAAATTAATCTATATCTATAATTTTTTAGAGTTGTATTGATTAAAATTTTATTCCATGTGTGGTTGAACTAAGATAATAATATTAAGAATTTACCAATATATATACATATATATTTAGGCATCAATTTAAACTCTAAAATGTATAAGTGACATAATCTACACCTTGGTTGATTTATTATTTTTCTCTTTTGAATCAACTAAAATTTGTCTATATAAAAGTATTATTTTCTCTCAATCATACAAAGTAGCAAGAAAAATTAGAGATAAATATCAGCATAAAAAAGATAAAATATTTGTTTGAAAAATGGCATAAATCACCTTAACACTATTGTTGTTAGAATTACATCTTAAAATCTTAATTTTGACAAACAACTGTTTACATTCACACAGTTATTGTATTTAAATTCTTAAATAGTTGTAAAATTTAAAAATCATCCTAAAGCAGTAGTTTTCTTCTTTCTTTAATAGAGATGATAATTCAACCTCAATTTGGAAACTAACCTTTCTTTATTGATTAATACTACTTTTCAAAATCAGGGAGGAAACAAAAATTTAATTTTAAACCCTAAAAAAATCAGAACTCATATATATTTTTTTTTAAGTCAATATAACTCAATATAAGTCAATTGTAATTAGCGCATACAAACTCTCTTAAAGTTCGAGGTTTAAATCCTCCTTCCCACCCATTAAAAAAAAGTTAAATTACAAATTTAATTCCTATAGTTTAGAGAAAATTAAATTTTAATCTCTATAATTTGATAAAATTTTCACAAATAGTTTCTAGTAGGGACCAAATTTTAACTTTTTAAATTATGGAGATCAAATTTTAATTTTCTCCAAACCATAGAAACTAAATTTGTAATTTAACAAGAAAAAAAAATCAGCAGGTATTTTGCAACAGTGAAGAGTTTAATCGTAAAATTCATTAAGTTGAAGGAGTGATCACTAAAATGAGAGTTTATTGGGTTATTTTGATAAATAATGTTATTTTAATAAATAATGACAAAAATAGAGTTGGTTGAAAGTATGGACAAAAATAGGGTAATGAAATCGTGGATCCCGTCTACGATTTCTACATGACATGTAAATCGTGGACTCGGTCCACAATTTACATGGCATGCAAACCATGGACCTAATCCACGATTTGCCTTCCATGTGGCATGCAAATGAGTCTACTATTTGCCAATTTTTTTTTGTTTTTTCTCTTCTTCGTGACTCCCTCTCTTTCTTTTTTTTTCCCCTTTTCTTCTTCTTCTTCGATTTTTCTTTTCTTCTCCGACTCTTCTTCTTTTGGTCCAAAATCAGATGCGAACTCCAATGAGCAAGAGCGAGAGCAAGAGATAAGATTAGGTGAGTGAGGAAAGAAGCGAGACGAGTGAGAGCGAGATGACAATCATCTCTATCGTCTCACTCTCGCTCTCTCTTTTGTCTCTGTTGAGTGCGAGGCAAGCGAGACGAAGGCGAGAACAAGAGAAGAAGAAGAAGACACCTCGCTCTCTCTTTTGTCTCTCACTCTCATGTTTGTCTTTGTCGTCTCGCTTGTCTCGCTCATCTCGCTCTCGCTCATTTCGCTTCCTTCCTCACTTACCCAGTCTCATCTCTCGCTCTCGCTCACCGGAGTTGGTAGTGTCGGATTTTGGACTAGGAGAAGAGTTGGAGAAGAAGAAGAAATGCAGGAGAAGAAAAGAAAAAAAGGGAAAAAGAGCGAGTCACGAGGACAAGGAGGAGAGAAAAAAAAAAAAAAGAAAACCCACGTTGGGCAAATCATGGCACGATTTGCATGCCATGTGGAGGGTATATCGGGTCCACGGTGTGGAAATTGTGGATCCCATCCATGATCTACCTACCTTATTTTTGTCAATACTCTCGACCCAAACTTACTTTTGTCATTATTTATTAAAATAACATTATTTAAAAAAAAAAATCAAGTTTATTGATATGAATATAGAAGATAAAACGGTATAAAGATGTCTTTGCATTCCATATTCATTTGTGATGGCGCTGAAGTATTAAAAATGCAGAGAAGAAGGCCGCGACGAAGATCACAACCACCACCCAAACGGCGGCGATGCCGATGGCCACTGGATTCCTCCTTAACCTCCGCCACCGTGTAACGCTTCGGTCCGGCTTCTTGTTTAATTTCTGAACAATGCCGGCAAAGTACGTTCCGGATAAGCTCTCCTTCTGCTCGCGCAGCCATTTCAGATTCTGAATAATCTGCTCCTCGTCGTCCTCCAGATTGCTCAGGATTTTCCTTCTACAGAGTATTTTCATATCTTCGTCGGACTGGAGAAGGTGGCTCATGAAATTGAGATACGATTTCACCTGCAGATCGGTTCCGAATTGACATATTTCGTACGCCGCGAGATTCCTCAGAATCGCCTCCGTCTGCTGGTACACTTTGAGAGGCGGAATTTCGAGGACGCCTTTATTAAATTTGATGTCCAATAGACTCTTTGGAGATCTGGCGTTCTTGAATTTGATTCCGGCAGTTTTAAGCTTCGACGCACTAGGTAATTCACTCGACATCGATTTTTCGTTCGTCTCCATTCGAGGATAAGTTGAGAGGAAACAAGAGTGCACCATTTCGAGTAAATGATCTGCTTCCACCATGAAATTATCGTAGACAAATTTCCGATCTCCAACAGCCACAGTTTTGAAAAATCGGAAGGTTAGGTCATTGAGAGACATATTTTCCTCTAGTGGATCTTGCACATTTTCATAAACATCATTTAGAAGGAAGTATGGAATCTGATTTTCAAGTAACATCAAGTCGCATCTCAAATCGAAGAGCAAACCAGGAGTAGTGAAAACAGGATCATTCCGGCGCCTGAACCTCTTTTTAAAGTATCGCAAAAGCAACTCGAGAATGAAGCAACAATCAAGCAACATCATCTGCGAAAACTTATTGCTGTCGAAATCATGAAACTCTTCCTCATAGCATTTCCTCAATCGGCTCTCTGATTTTACAACGAGTTTAATAAGATCCTTCAAAGTGAAAGATGGATTGGGATTATGCTTCAAGAAAGTGAACAAGTATCGCCACTTGAGATTTTCCATGGATTCAAGATGTGGAGCGCCGTGGTGGAAAGGGCCGATTGAGACTTTGGCAGGGACGAAGACGTTTCTGTCTTCGATACTGATATCGTTTGGAGCTCGGAAGATGGTAATGGATGAACCGAAGGCTTCCAATTTTCCTTCAATGGAAGAAAGGAGAGATTCTTCATGAGAGCTTCCTTGTGAGATTGCCGGAATATTAATTGAATGAGAAAGCGGTCTTGATGAATCCATCTTTCCGGCGACGGCCAGAAATTTTGCGGAGGCGCTTTATTTCAGGTGAGGTAATTGGTAAAATATTGTTCTTTAAGGATCTAATTCATTAAAATTAATTACGAGAATAAGAAAACAACAAGGGCTTGGTAAAAAAAAATATGAAAACAATGTATTCAAAATAGAGCTACATTTCATGTCTTATTATATGTGTTTTGGAGCCAATTAAAAAGTTGGATTCTAATTTTAAACTATGTGTTTGATACTATATTTATAAATTATAAAACTAATTGCAGTTACTCTCTAAATATTAATTACAATAAACTGTTATGATAATGAACATCTTTTATGCTAAAAGAATTTGTATAATTATTCTTTTATAATATATCATATAATGGAAAGAATTATTTTAAATAGAAAAAATATCAAACTATTTACAAATATAGCAAAATTTTACTTTTTATCTATCAATATAGAAAGTAACATTTTGCTATATTTGTAATTATTTTCAACCGTTTTTCTATCTTTGAAAATATCCCTTATATAATATATATTTTAATTTTGAAAAAAAATGATTTGAGTTTATGACATTACATATTGTATTTCTAAATGTTTTCATATTTATTTAATATAGTTATGCATTTTAAAATTTAAAATTTGAAATATGGATACAATGAAAATTTAAAAATGTTTGCTTTCCGAATTTATATTGTTTGCAAATATATATTGACTAAACTCAATAAATCTAAAAATATAATATAGAATTCGGATTGTCAACCAAACAAATCCTAATACAAATAGTAATAAACCAATAATAATGAATGAACATATATATGTGATCAAGATCTTAAGTATGAAAAATCATAAAAACAAAAAGGGATAAATAATCCACGAAAAAGTCTAATATTGGAATTTTCCCCTTGAACTAAAAAAGAAAAATATATGCTAAAGTTTTTATAAATATCTTTGTATAACAATTTATATTTTAACCTAAGTTAATTCATGTCTCCTTTTGTTTAAGGGCTTTTTCACATCTTTAAATAACTATATATATCATGCACTAAAATTTATCAAATGTTTAGGATATTAGGCCATTTTTTTAGTTCTAACGTCAGGAGAGTGAGAGTCCAAGCTTTTGCTTGATAATAATAAATGTCTTATTTACTAAAACATGTTTGGATTAAGATCTAGATTGCTTGGTCTTTTTTTTCTTCTTTTTTACAACTGCAGGAGATCTTATATGGACGGTTGAGCTCCAAAGTTCAATTAGCATTGGGCTAAATTCACCTTGGCTTCGAAATTGCTAAATTTATTACTTTTTAAGATTTCTAGATAAAAATACCTCTACTTTATCTATTTGATATTTTATGCATTAATTTATTTAAATATTTTAACTTTATGTAATATTTTTATTAATCTATTTAATTTATTCATTTTATATGCTATTTGTAAGGGAAATTCATCTACATTGCTTTGAGATTTCTTATTAA
The DNA here is from genome assembly GCA_031780015.1 of Citrullus colocynthis. Lineage (NCBI taxonomy): Eukaryota > Viridiplantae > Streptophyta > Magnoliopsida > Cucurbitales > Cucurbitaceae > Citrullus > Citrullus colocynthis. Next base: position 1,606,918 of record QLSR01000057.1, read on the forward strand.
ATATTAGTTTCAATTTTAGTTTAAAACACTCGAACTTTTTCCTAAAGAAGAAAATTATATGATTATGATGTTTTAAGTGAAGCGTGTTCACTATTTACACGCTAAATAAAAAGAAAATTTAAGAGGAATAATATCATTTTGTTATTAAGATTTTGTAAATAATTTATTAAACGTAGTTCAATTGGTCAATCAAGAGATCAACAAAGAATTCCTACCCACTAAAAAGAATATTCAAACAACTTAATAGATAGAGAGAGAGCTCAATAAATGCAAAATATTGAATGACTATTGGAAAGGTAAAAATGGAAGGTTTCACCATAGATTTCAATGGACAATAAATTGCGATATAAATTATACAATTTCACATAGGCTTATTTTTTATGTATAAAAAAATATATCATTTTACATTCTCACACGAGTGTATAACTTTATTGAATTAATTAAATTTGGTTTTAGTCACTACACTTTAAACTTTGATTTAATCAATGAAATTTTAAATCGTCCTATCTTAATCCTACTCTTAACTTTCACCCACTTTTAGTCTGTCCTTTTGAAATATTTGTTTTGATCCCTATACTTCTAAAAGTGACTATTGAGGTCTCTTCATTTATCATAGTTTTTATTATTTTTATTTTTTTAATCACCATTTCAATTCTACATTACACAATAAATTTTTTGAAATATAACTTTGTATTAAAGAGTTTCAATTGCACAAAGAATTTGGGTTAGAATTTTGTAAATACGAATTAAAATAATCATTTTGTAAGTACAAAGATTAAAAATAGACTTTTTGAAGGAACATTATTATAAATAGAAAAAACATCAAACTATTTACAAGTAGAAAAAAAAAAAATCACTATCTATTAACGATAGAAGTCTACCACGGTTTATTACTGATAGACAGTGAAATTTTTCTATATTTGTAAATAGACTCATTTTGCTATATTTGAAAACCTGCTCCTTGAAAATACAAACCCTAAAATGAATAAAAATTAAACATACACAAACCAAAATAAACCACAAACTTTGACATTTCACACTACTATTTATAAATTGCATATAAGCAAAATATTAAAAGAACAATAAGAAGTCTTAAAGAGGAGAATAATATTTACACTAGTTGAGTGTCCAAATATCAGTAGAAAGAGTAGTTACTTCGTTAGTATCAATCTTGTTCTATTTATAAAAATAATCATCATTAAAAAGTACAAACCGATGGACAATCTTTACACAATATTCGCAACAAAAACAAATATTACTCAACATACCTTTAAGAGGCCTTAAAATCCCGTGAGGCCTTGCAAAGACGATGGAGTGAAATGAATTATGAAGCATTTAGGAGGATGATATATAATAATATATATAAGGTTAGGGAGGCAAAAATAGAATCAAGGGTGACTTGGGGAATTGGCTAAAGAGAAACATTAGAGAAACTAAGGTGAAGCACATAGAGATCAGAGAGTAAGGCAAATTCATTCCATTTCAGAGGCAACGACAAAAAGCATATTAAACTTTTGCCAAAGAGCAACAAAATTAACAATTCATTACTTCAAGTATAATTCAAGAATTGCTGGTACAATTCTAAAAGTAAAATTACTCTATCTTGCTTTGTTTTAAAATCTTAAATTCATGCTTTATATTTAAAAATTTATGTCTAAAGTAGGATTTTCAATTTTCATCAACATGTCAACATTTCTACATGTTCATGAGTCTAACATCAATATAGTATCCAAACTAGGATTTTAAATTTTTATGAACATGCCAACATTTCTACATGTTTATGAGTCTAACATCAATATAGTGTTCAAACTAGGATTTTAAATTTTCATGACCATGCCAACATTTTCATATGTTCATGAGTTTAACATTAATATAGTCTCCAAACTAGGATTTTAAGTTTTCACCAACATGCCAACATTTCTATATGTTCATGAGTCTAACATTGATATAAGTGTCCAAACTAGGATTTTAAATTTTCATCACATCAACATTTTTATATGTTCACGAGTCTAACGTTGATATAGGATCCACATTTCTATCCTATGACAGAAAAATTGATAAAATATAATATTAAAAAAACACATGCTCACTAATGTAGATCAAATATTAATAACCAAAAGAAAAAAAAGAAACTTATTACTAATTTAACTTGTTTCCATTTATTTTTATAAGATAAAATCAATTTCGAATCCTATTTTAAAAGATTACAGTTTAGCCTTTAGAGATTATCATTAATTAATTTGTGTCACAATCCTAGGGAATATCTGTCACAAGCTTTTTGCCTCAAACAAAATCTTGGATTTCGATTGATGCTATCAAAAGGTAAAGTATAGGGTCACCGACATATTCAAAAGGTCTACATAACGAACCACAAATGTATAGTGGATTTAAGCATATCTTTAGTCTATACTCGACATTTATAATAATTCAGATCTTATTCCTTTTTTGTTTACATTAAATTTCTAACTAGAAAAGTAGAGAATGTTTCAACACCCTAATATTTTGATGAAAGATTATAATGGATCATAAAACATAAAACAAGAGAAGTTAGAATATCATTTTGAGGCCCTGCATTGAATTTAATTCTGTTTTAATTTATATATTTTCAAATATCTAAATTTACTATACTAATCAATCTTAAATTTAAGGATAAATTGCAAAATCCATCCTTCACTATGGTGTACTTTTAAATGTCTAAATTTAGTGTACTAATCAATCTTAAATTTAAGGATAAATTGCAAAATTCATCCCTAAAATATGGTGATAGTTGCAGTTATATCTCAAAATTTCAATAATAAAAACTGAGTTTTCAAACTTACACAAATGTTAAAATTGGACCTTCAAACTTACAATAGTTGTAGAGATAAAAATTGAACTCTCAAACTTGTACATTTATTACAATTTCTACCGTTATGAAAGTTTGAAAGTCTAATGTTAACGCTTGTATAAGTTTATAAGTTCAATTTTTACAACTAAAAATTTGAGAGTGTAAATGTAACTACCACCCTATTTCTGGGATGGTTTTCACAATTTGCCCTAAATTTAATTCCACGATAATTTTATGGAAATTGTTTAAATAATAATAATATTTTTTATGCAATAAAATGTAGTATGTGAATGTCTCAAATTTTTATGGAGGTAAGACTAATAGAGATTTATTTATTATTAATTTTTTTTAAAAAAATCAATAATAAACATGAATTATATTAGCAATTTATTATAAGCAAATTAAAATGAAATCCAAACTACATAGACTAAAATGATATTTTAACTAAAAACTAATTCTAATATTGACAATNCAATGTTAACGCTTGTATAAGTTTATAAGTTCAATTTTTACAACTAAAAATTTGAGAGTGTAAATGTAACTACCACCCTATTTCTGGGATGGTTTTCACAATTTGCCCTAAATTTAATTCCACGATAATTTTATGGAAATTGTTTAAATAATAATAATATTTTTTATGCAATAAAATGTAGTATGTGAATGTCTCAAATTTTTATGGAGGTAAGACTAATAGAGATTTATTTATTATTAATTTTTTTAAAAAAATCAATAATAAACATGAATTATATTAGCAATTTATTATAAGCAAATTAAAATGAAATCCAAACTACATAGACTAAAATGATATTTTAACTAAAAACTAATTCTAATATTGACAATTTCTTTTAATGATAAAACTTAATATTACATTTACGAAATTACTCGACTAAATCATTACAAAACCAAGTCGATCTATAGTGGCCCGAGAGATCAAAACATTGCCAGAGTAAAAAATAGAGGGCCCAGAAAATTAGAAATGTGCTAGCCTTTATAGTGATATGACCTCTCTCTTCACTTGGTTACCTGTAGGTGAACTCAAAATGAATTGGCTACTGCAGACCAAGACATGGAAATGAAAAGTATATAATACCTGTAGATCTGTATACCTTTTGCCCTCTTGCAGTAGCCATTGTTAGAAAGATAGTTCCTGAATGCAACATCATTCACACTTGAGTGCACGAGTAATCTCCCATGAAAGTGGATCATTAATAGAATAGACATTGTTTCCACATCTGCTGGTTTGCCTCCGGCTATTCACTATTGCTACCACAAAATTTTCGTTCTCGAGTGAAGATGGATACATTACTTGTTCTTCCTGCAAAGTTAGGACCAACTCTTAAGATACTACCTAACAAGAAGACTTAAAGAACACAAGAACTACAAAGATAGTAATATATTGCAATATAAGGGTAGTTACAATATCCTAATAGTCCTTCGAGAGAGCTATTTCTCTCCCAAATTTCCACAATAGAAATTTTCATTAAAGTCAATCCCCCTTGCTCCCAACCCACTCAAACTATAAATAACCAAAAACTCTAACAAACTCCTTGACTAATTACTAATATGTCCTTACTTTTTTTAAAAAAGGAAACAATCTTTTTCATTGATAAAATGTAAAGAGAAAAAATCTCATGGTACAATAAAGATTACAAGGTCTTAGCTAAAAGAGAACAAACAAACAACATAGATACTGTAAAGAGACAATTACACAAATGAAGGACAAAAACAATGGATAAAAAGAGAAGAACATACAATCAACCAAAGAACAACAGAACAAAAGCCAAAAAATGAGCAAAATAATTGGTAGTGTAGGAAATGTCCTAAAACGCTTGTTAAGAGCAGATGAGACAGCTTCAAACTTGTAGAAACCCATGGTAGCAACTTCCTCAATTGAAAAAATCCCCGAGCCAAACAAACTAATAATATGCTGATCTTACCCATTTACCCTTAACTGGTGCTCTCACGTATTTGTGTTAGAAGAATCTGACTAAACATGAGACTTCGGATTAAATAATGGATCACACGATCAGATTATCATATCATGACATATCACAACTTTGTAAACCAAAGAAGATAATGTTGCAGTGATTTTCCATTTAGCAATATTGTAAACCAGTCCAGCCACACATTATTTAGACAATAATAATAATAATAATAATAATAATAATAAATAAAATAAATAATAATAATAATAATAAAAAGGCACCCGACCATAAAATATTTTTTTCGGCTTTAGAGAAGTATACATAGCAACTTATTCTTTATTATTAAACATTATTTTAAGTTCAATCTCTACCTCAGGTAGTTCACAGAATTCATCAGGAGATATTTGCAACAACTCTGCAGCAGTTTGGCCTGTGCACCATGCAAAGATTTTTGTACTATCGTCTGCAAGGGTGATTTTGAGGTCGAATGTACGCACAAGCTCAGACTTGCATTCACAACGACAGAAACTGCACTCAATCCTGGCAGGTGTCTCCTTGACAAAATGACCACAAATTGCATGCAAAAACTTCGTACAAACATGACAATGTGAAACTTGGTCGAGCCAAACTCGACAGACCTGGCCAGGAGATTTTAGGTAAAGAAAATAAAGATCACAGCTGATAAAGAAGAGATATAACAAGGCTATTGGAAGAGTTGGAAAAGGTAAAATCATGCTCTTGTAGGTTCATCCAGTTTTCTGATATTATGATCGGAATGCATAAAATTCTCAAGAAATAACAAACAAGAGAAAATAATATGGAGATGGTAACCCCAATGTTAGATTACCCGCTTACAGCAAGATTTCCTTTCCCATTTTCCATTTTGTCAGGAGTGTGAATGAAAAACAGGATCATCAATGAATAAACTAAAGGGAACTTAAATAACTGCTGTGAGGGAGGAAAAAATACATTAATTCTTTGAAGGCCCAAAAGTTGTGTTTTGAAAGCGCAACCATGTTGTTACAGAAAATTAAAATATCGTAGGAAGAACATTCCATAGCTGCGAGACTAGGTGCAAATGAAAATTAAAAATGTCCTAAACTCCCAATTAGGTTGCAAAAAGAGGAGGGTAATTGTCAGAAATAAAACTCAAAGTTTTTCATCTTTCCACTGAGAAAGCCAAAAATGTTGGTGATTCGAATGTGCTATTAAAAGAAGTTAAAGTTCTGTTTTGGCCTCAATATCGATCTTGGCTGAGATGCACATGAACGAGTCATTAAAACAATTGGCCAAAGAGATGCTATTTGGGAAAGGTGAAAATTTTTTACTACCATTTCTGACAAAGCTTTATTGGTCATTCGGCTCTATCCAAACGTTTGTTGTTTATATATTATGTTATAAGAATGAGAAATCCCTAATTCACTGATTAACACATAGATGGAGTTTGGCTTCACTTGTTCTCCAAAGGATATTGATGAACGGGTCCCAGAAACCCTTCAGCAGGACAGCCTATTGAGTGAGCTAAGGTTTTCATGAAGATGTGCGATTAGAGCTCTCTTGTGGTCCTAGTGAATGGAAAGAACCGAGACCTTTAACGTTAAAAAAGATACATAAATACACACATATATTGTGATTTTGAATTATTTACGGCCTCAAACTAAGAATATTCTGTAATCAGTCTTTTTATTGATAAACCACAATATTGGGGTTGTTTTCTTTCTTTATAAAAGTATTCTTTCTTTATATTGTAATTTTGAATTATTTACTTTTCCCTTTCAGTTTTGGAAAGTAAAAAAGAAAATACTTTACCTTTGTACCATGAGTGTTGCTAGTAAGATCAGAAAGTCGCGAAAGTTTATGAAGACAAGATGAAGTTAACAATGCTGGCAAGCAGCTAAGGTTGACAAAAGAAGCTCCAACATGATTCTCAATCCATAAAGCCTCTAAGCTTCACAAGCAAAAAACTCAAATCAAATTAGAAATGCCATCAAGAAACCGCCAACATATATAAAAGGAGAAAACCCTCAAATTGAAATATTATAATTTATGTCTGGAAGCACTTCAAATTTATCTACTAGATAACTGAGTAAGTAGTTTGAATTAGCTCACCGATCCTTGTTTTTGGTGCATGTCAGGCCACTTATAAATACTGTATGTCCAACGCTTACCCTTCCTAATGACCTTTACAAGAGGGGGCAAAAAGGAAAGCGAAACTCAGAAAATGAGTAGAAGTATATACGATAAGAAGCTTTTGTTATTTCAAGCGCTATGTAAAAGTGAGACTCATAAAACCCACAAATTGAAAGCTAGGAAAAGAAGATTTCGATACCAAGATCTCACAAAGTGTAACTTGGCCAAAATTTCTCCCGTGTTATCTTGAATTCTCATAGAGAAAACAGCTTCGGTGGTATTTCTTTCACTAGCTATATCTACAACGATACCATATAAGCTAATGCCAGTCATCTTGTCTTGAAGGTCGATCACATAAGACTGTAAACTTAACAAATAGCATGGAAAAGATTAAGATTCATCTCCTTAAAGATTAACAAGACAGACTTCAAGATGAAAGGAAAGTTCTTAAAAAATCACAACCCAAGTAATTGCAGTTAATTGTTTTACAAACAAAACAAAAACAAAAGCTTGGATGATTGAGGAGAACTTCCATATTGTAGCACTGCAACCTCTCATATACAATTTGACTTAGAATTTTAACATCACATGCGTAAGGCACAAATTGGCTTTTACTTTTTGCATCTTGTAAAATCTGAAATTATGATTTTCATACTATAATGTTTAAAAGAGTGCTTAGTTTTGCACCATAAAAAAGTAGTAAATAGAATCAAATCCAAAACTGGTCAAAAGTGGAAAAAGAATCACAAAAAAGGTGCCTGTTCCTCTCGCCCCGTAAGATCCAAAAGAAAGCACGGAATAGAGTCAACGCAATCGTCTTCTTAGTACCACCAAAAGGATGGCCTACCAAAGGATTACAAAAAACTGATGGAGGCTAAATATGTAGGACCAGTCTGAATCCATTTAAGATAAAACTAGACTTGGGTTTAGTTCATACACAAGGTGTTTGGAACTGTACATGAAGTAATGGGGTTGGAATAGACACTATATATGTCAAGGGTCATTGTACTACTCTACTATAAGTTATTTAAAAAAAAAAAAAGAAAAAGAATACAAATGCAATCAAAACATTAATTTTGAAGTTAAACTCACCCGAAAAGGATAGTTACCAAAATCAATTGCCCCATGCGAATCACAGGGCAAGGAAACTTGAGAAACTTGGGGACCCTGAGTAGGATACGACGTACTAAGTGTCCTTGAAGCTTGGTTTATATTCTGTGTTAAAACACATACCTGTGTAATAGAATATTTACATATTAACGGGATCCAATAAACAGAAAAGTATTTTAATTTTGTGTGTGCATGTGTGTGGTGTGGGGGAGGTGGGGCTCTACAACTCACTTGCTCCTCATGCTGAATGCAAGGCACCAAATATAACTGTGTTGCACTACCATATTCAAGACAAAGTTCACCACTTGTTTCAACACCACTTTCGTTTACAGTTGCAATATATGGTCTATCAAGCGCAAGCACACTACCAACACTATTCAATTGAGGACTGTTAACGTTGATATAATCACATAAGAATATTCTTGAAATACATTCAAACTAAAAAATTCACCTTAAAAGATTGGCCAGTAACACCTGTTCACCCCATAAGAGAAACTTTAGCTTGAAACCATCATTATCAACAAGAATGATTTGTATCATCCGTAAACCATTAATCTTCTCATAGATTTCCACTGGACCAATGGACTCAATCCTGCAAATATTGAAGATACGGCAGCCATTATTTAGTTCATTATTGGACATCCAAAATCCAGCCTTTGTGAAAACTGCTTTATTTAATTGATTCAGCCTCTAAAATTTAAGCATAGACCATTTTAGGGAGGGGGGAAAACAAAAGAAGACTTGACATCATAAATGCAGCTTATGGCAGGGTAAGAAACCAGTTTAAACAGAAATTGGATAAAACTGAAGAAAAGTAGGCAAACAAAATATTGATATATCTTGCCTTGCATACAATGAGTATGTAGTCCCTTCGTTGACAGAATCAAGAGAAACAGAAGAAAAGGAATCAGAACAAAATTGAGCTCCTAGAAGCATCACATCATCGTCCTCTTCCTACAATAAACAACAAGATACTAACTGCACAATAAGCAAGAGAAATGTAAATTGTAATATTGATTCGGGTAGTTTGAAAACCCATTTTTGACAACCTCATCTAACAGTATGATAAGGTATTCCGTTGGTAGAAGTCGTGGATGACCAGAGCTGCCACTCGGAGCACGAAGATAGCATCCTGTTACAAATATTTGCCTCCCTTTCTTCAGAATTCCATCCACTAAGTCATAGAATCTGCCATCCAAAGATTCCTGTTTTACTTGTTCTTCCATGAAACATAAAGATGGCAAGTTCTTTGCAGTTTGTAGAGTCGAAACACAACCTCAAATCAAGATGGAAATACAGAGATGGAAGTCTGTTTAGGGATAAAAACTACAAAAATGTGATTTGAGCATATACATCTGAGTATTTTATAAACACTTGATGCACTGTAATGACTTGTAAAACAGAAGGGTAAAAGCTAAACTAGTAGTTGTTTCAATATCCTCATTTAGAAAGTTAGTTAGCTTTAACAAGTTAGTTAGTTGGTTGTTTAGATAACAGCAGTGTAATATTTTCCTATAAATACAAGAGCATCTCCCTTTTAGAAGCACAGATTCTGACTTCAATAAAACAACAGCACTTTGGTTTACACCAAATTGGTATCAAAGTACTCCAAGATTCCGGGCAAATGGCAGTAAGAATAGGCCCCCACCCGAGAGGAGGAGATGTTTCGGCACAAGATCAAGAGGTGGAAGACAACCCCACCCTCTCTCTCCAAAAACTTCAACCTTTTGCTTGCTGTCAGTTGAGGAATCTTTGGAGGGAATTTAAGAAACACTAGTGGCAATTCAAGAATCGATGGCAACTCTTTCAAGAAGGATGGATCTCCTCGAAGCACCCCCACACAACAATGAAGAAAGACTTGTTTTTAACCCGCATTGGGGGAGGAGAGGAAGGCGTGGAGCTGGGGGACCAAGATTCATGCTAAACGTGCAAGAAAGACTTCCAAGAATGGCAAGACAGCACCAAAAAATGCATCAAGAAGACCAAGACTGGGACTCTTCTAGTGGGAATGATCAAGAAGAAGAGTTGTATGCTCCAAGAAGAAGGCATGATGAGAGGTATGATGCTAGAACTAATTCCCACGACTATAGGATGAAAATTGACCTACCAATCTACAATGGGAAATGCGATAAAGAGACATTCCTGGATTGGATTAAGAACACGGAGAATTTCTTCAATTACATGAACACTCCCAAGCATAAGAAGGTTCACCTAGTGGCATTAAAGTTGAAGGCAGGTGCTTTTGCTTGGTGGGATCAACTCGAGATCAATAGGAAAAAAATGGGCACAAAAGGCCCATCCGATCGTGGGAGAAGATGAAGAAATTGATGAAGGAACGTTTCTTACCTCCCAACTATGAACAGACCCTCTACGGTTTGTACCAAAATTGTAGGCAAGGAACTCAGAAAGTGGCTGATTACATTGAAGAGTTCCATTGGTTTGGTGCAAGAACGAACCTAATGGAGAATGAACAACACCTATTTGGTGGGAGGCCTTCGAATGGACATAAAAGAAAAGGTAAAACTTCAACCTTTTCACTTTCTTGTTGAGGCTATTTCTTTTGCTGAGATGGTGGAAGAAATGAATGATATTCGGTCCAAGAACTTATCAAGAAGAGGACCTTGGTAGGCATCTATGAGTAAGAAACCTGTTGCTGTGAATAAGAGGCCACAAATCCGACAAATCCACCTTCATTAGTTAAAGAGAAGGATAAGGAGGAGGTCCAAGAAGAGGCCGAGGAGCAAAGAACTGAAGTTGTGAACAAGGGCAGAAAGCAGAATCCTTACAATCGGCCCTCCTTGGGCAAGTGCTTCCGATGTGGTCAAGCTGGCCATCTTTCCAATTCATGCCCCCAACGCAAGACAGTTGCTTACCTAGAAGATGAAGAAGAAAATATGATTGAAGGTAGTGAAAATAGTGAAGAAGAGACAAAGTTTATTGAACAGGACGAAGGAGAAAGAGTCTCTTGTGTCCTCCAAAGGGTTTTAATCACCCCAAAGGGGGACACCAATCAGCAAAGGCATAGCCTTTTCAAAACTAGATGCAGGATCAATGGAAAGATGTGCAATGTGATCATTGATAGCAGGAGCACCGAGAACTTTGTCTCAAATGGTGGCTGGACTAAACCTCAAGGTGGAGGCTCACCCAAGTCCTTATAAAATTGGGTGGGTAAAGAAAGGAGGTGATCCGCAAGTGGCTGAAATTTGCACCGTTCCACTCTCAAGTGGGAGTGGATATAAGGATCAAATAGTTTGCGACGTGATGGAGATGGATGTTTGCCACATACTCTTGGGAAGGCCGTGGCAATATGATACTCGAGCCTTGCATAAGGGGAGAGAAAACACAAGTTTCTGTGGATGGATAAAAGGGTAGTTTTCCTCCCTTTAATAAAAAAAACAAGGATGGAGTGAAGGAGAAAAAAGTAGACAGCAAGCATTTGTTTACCACGGTTAATGGCAAGTCTCTCTTGAAAGAAAGGGAGTTGGATATCCTAGGACTAGTTGTTGAAAAGTCCATGGAGGCACAAGCTGTAGAAGCCCTAGAGAAAGTGCAAGAGCTATTTGCCGATGCCGAATTCCTTAACTGATGAAAGAACCAAAGGCGTTGCCTCCTTTGCGAAACATCCAACACCAAATTGATTTGCTCCCAGGAGCTTCCCTTCTGCATTTACCTCATTATCGAATGAGCCCTAAAGAGTATGAAGTATTACATCAACAAGTAGAAGAGTTGCTCAAAAAGGGGCATATCAGGCCGAGCTAAAGCCCTTGTGCAGAACCAGCTTTGTTGACTCCAAAGAAGGATGGTAGTTGGAGAATGTGCGTTGAAAGCAGGGCCATAAACCGGATAATTGTGAAATATCACTTCCCTATATCACAAATCAGTGATTTGCTTGACCAACTTGGAGGAGCACTGATCTTTTCCAAGGTAGACTTGAAGAGTGGTTACCATCAAATTTGAATTAGGTCGGGTGACGAGTGGAAAATGGCTTTCAAAACCAATGAAGGGTTGTTTGAATGGCTTGTCATGCCATTTGGACTATCAAATGCGCCAAGCACGTTTATGAGACTCATGAACCAGGTACTACAACCCTTCCGAAATAAATTCATAGTGGTCTATTTTGATGATATTTTGGTGTATAGCAAAAGTTTGGAAGACCACTTGCAACACCATCAAAGCTTGTTCCAAGCCTTGGTTGAAGGAGAATTGTTCATCAACCATAAAAAGAGTCTTTTCCTAGTAAAAGAAATTTCTTTCCTTGGATTCCTAATCGGCCAAGGTCAAATTAAAATGGATCCAAGAAAGGTTGAAGCCGTTGTGTAGTGGTCAACTCCCTCCTCTATCAAAGATATACAAGCTTTCCTTGGCTTGACATCCTTTTATAGGAAATTTCATCGAGAATTTCAGCTCTATTGCAGCCCCTATAACTGATTGTCTAAAAAAGGGCAGCTTTGTTTGGGGAGGAAAACAGCAAGCTAGTTCTGATGAAGTGAAGCAACGGCTAAGTTCCAACCCTGTACTTAAACTTTCAGATTTCTCAATCCCTTTTGAAGTGGCTGTTGATGCTAGTGGGTTGGGAATTGGAGGAGTAATATCACAACAAGGACACCCTATTGAATTCTTTAGTGAGAAACTTAGTAACTCAAGGCAGAATTGGAGCACATATGAACAAGAGTTCTATGCTCTTGCTAGAGCACGTAAACAGTGGGCACATTACCTACTCTCCAAAGAATTTCTTCTCTTGACAAACCACTTCTCACTCAAGTATTTTCAAACTCAGAAGAACATAAGTAGAATGCATGCAAGGTAGATATCATACATACAAAGGTTTGATTTTGTTATGAAACATCAAGCAGGCAAAGAAAATAATGTGGCTGATGCCTTAAGTCGAAAGGGTCTATTAATCTCTGTTTTAGCTACGGAGGTGACTGCTTTTTCCCATCTCCCAGACTTATATGAAGGAGATGTTGATTTCACTGATGTATGGTACAAGTGTACTAATTGTTTGGAGGCAGAGGACTTTCACATGATAGATGGGTACTTTTTCAAGGGAGAGCAACTATGTGTTCCACATACTTCTCTTCGAGAAGCTCTCCTAAAGGAGGCTCATTCGGGAGGTTTGGCAAGACATCATGGACAAGACAAAATTTTTGAAGTGATATCAAGCCGATTTTATTGGCCACAAATTTGGAAGGATACAAATAATTTTGTTAGAAGATGCCCATTTGTCAAAGAGCCAAAGGAACTAGTACTAACGCCGGCCTATATACTCCATTACCTATACCTAAAACAATTTGGGAAGATTTATCCATTGATTTTGTGCTTGGGTTACCTAAGACTTAAAGAGAATTTGATGCAGTCATGGTCGTTGTAGATCATTTTAGCAAAATGGCTCATTTCCTTGCTTGTAAAAAGACAAATGATGCCATATATATAGCCAACCTCTTCTTCCGAGAGGTAGTCCGACTCCATGGAGTTCCCAAGTCGATTGTCTCCGACAGAGATGTGAAGCTATAAGAGCAGTTGAGTTCCAAGTGGGGGACTTAGCTATGATTCATCTCTGAAAATCTAGATTCCCCACAGGTACTTACAACAAATTAAAGGATAGACATATTTTGCTTACAAGATTGAGCTGCCAAAAGACCTACATATCAACCTTGTATTTAGTATTTCTGACCTCAAGACATATTTTGCTCCAAATGACTTTCTTTTGGCAGCTTAATCCTCGGGGTCGAGTCTTATCCTAGGGGGGTGGAATATGATGCACTGTAATGACTTGTAAAACAGAAGGGTAAAAGCTAAACTAGTCGTTGTTTTCAATTTCCTCATTTAGAAAGTTAGTTAACTCTAACAAGTTAGTTAGTTAACTGTTTAGATGACAATAGTGTAATATTTTCCCTATAAATACAGGAGCATCTCCCTTTTAGAAGGGCAGATTTTGACTTCAATAAAAAACAGCACTTTGGTATAAACCAACACTGCTCAAATGTCAATATGCAATACAAAAACCCAGCATTCATATCCAGCAACTGTGTCCTTCCACTCGTGACCTTACTTGAACAAGATCTGTACACATTGTATCCTTGAGTTCTAAGAAAACCCAGCATTCAAATCAAGGCCTCTTCAATTTCTCTTTCTTTCTTTTTGTTTTTAAAGAAAAAAGAAAAAAAAAAAGAAAAAAAGAAAAAGAAAACAAAAAAAATGTTGCTGCAGGAATTCCATGGCATTCACTGGGAGATAGTAGGCAATGAAAAGAATAAATTACTGCAATGGGGCTTTGGAGAATCCTAAGTTAGGGAGAAGGAATTTCTTTTCAAATAGACTTCGAGAAAACCTTTGATCATGTTACTGAGAATTCCTGGATGAGGTTATCGATAAATTTTTTTTTATTAAAAAAAAGAAATCAACTGTTTTTCCCCCCATTAATGAATGGCAGTCAAAGGAGAAAACTTTAGTTATGAAGAGGATTTGATAGGACAACCCTCTTTCTCACTTCTTATTTATCTTTGTGGTAGATGTTCTCCGGTAAGGACCTCAATGAAAATTTCAAGATCATAAGGGACTATATCCATCTTTCTTGTGTACAGTTTGTTCGTGATACTATTTCCTTTTAGTGATGCAGGACATTTTATGTCCTTGTTTGAGTTCTTGTACTTGTCTCTTTTCTTGGGGGGTTTCTTGTAATATCTTTTAATTTCTTGAAGATCTCCTTTATTTGTTACTTAAGTCTTAACCTAAGTAACTTTAGTTTTACTAATCTGTGTCCAGCCGGTGTTTGGATTAGTTTTACTCTGTGTCCAGCCGGTGTTTGGATTAGTTTTACCAGTCTCAGGTCACAGCTGGTCTATAAATTGGCAGCTGATTGTAATCTGTGAGATGTTGTTTAGATTGACAGAATCAATAAAGTGCTCTCCTTCCACTTTGTTTACATCATCCAGTCTTGTCCTTGGTATGAATCGGTGTGTCAGGTACAAGTGTAAAGGATCTTAATCACTAAACATGGCTATCCCCTTTTGCCTTCAAAGTGTGGGTTGTATGTGGCAGACATTTGATATTTCTATTATTCAGAGGTCGGGCATTCAAGGGATGATGGATGAAGTCACTTTGAATTCACCGTTAAGGATGACAAGCTAGTTTTTTAATCATTCTATGGTACATTCATTTGGAAAGAAACCAATAACTTTGATGGGTTTAGATAGGTTGTAGGAGAAGGCATGGGCTTTTGTGCATGTCAAGGCTTCTTTTTTGGTTTCATACTACAAAACTTCTGTGCAATTACTTTTTTTTTTTTTTTTATATCTCTGAGTGTCTGGGTCAGCTTACACGCATCTCGACCAATCCCACGGGACAACCCGTCTGACCCTACAACATTTGGGTGTCAAGGAGACTTGTAGGAAATTAATTCCTACGTAGGTGGCCACCATGGATTGAACCCTTGACCCCTTTTAGTCATTTATTGAGACTATTTCTCGTTTTTACCACTAGGCCAACTCATGATGGTTTCTTCGCAGTTACCCTTTGTTATTCATCAACAACAACTAGGAGGGGGTTTATTAATCTTTTTCTTCCCGCTTTTAGCTGACCTTTAAATTTTTTGTTGTTGGCCTCTCTGTATACTATCGTTCTTCTTAACTAGATTTTGTAATCTTTTTCTTCCAAATGGTTTTTATTAGAGGAAACATAGATCGTAAAGGTAGCATCACATAGTAAACGGTTTACCTACGATGGAGATAAAGATCAATTGTATTAGAGCTCCAAAAATCGCCCAAAGTAAGCATGTGTATATTTGTACCTTGAGAAAAACATGTTGATAAAAGATTCAGATCCTTGTCTGTAGTGACAATTGACATATTAACAGTTGAACTAGGGAAACGACATCCTGTACTTACGTAGTTCAGAAAATCAAACAAAATCTAAAAATAATAGAAGGTATCAGTAGTTCAGAAAATCAAACAAAATCTAAAAATAATAGAAGGTATCAGTTCTCGGGAAAAAGATGTACATCTTATTCAGAAATTTAACAAGTACTAATGAATTTGAATATGCATGTTTCAGCTTCTTCAACCCCTTAAGCTACAAATATACAAGCTTCATAAATTATGTATAACTAATTTGGAAGTGCAACCATCAAGAACATTGCTCAAATTACAATCATCAGCTTAAAGATTTTTAATACCTGGAAGAATAAACTCATCAAGAATTACAGCTTCCAAAATGCTACTTAAAGATAGGAAATTCTTCTCATATATGGAGTCAATAGTAACTGTTTTTGGGAGCTTCTTTCTCCTATTCTTCTTCTTCAACTGGTTGATACGTTCAGGTATTTTCTTGGGAGCACCAACTCTGTGTTGCTCATACCAGGCCTTCAAAATAAAATCACTAGTCAAATAACTGTCTTGTAGGACTGAACTTTGAAAGATTAACTTAGACCATGTTAGTGGTAACTAGAAGTGGACCAGTCATTGTCTAGATATAGCATTTTGATTCTGCCCCTTTTCATCTTACTGGAGTTGCACCATATCCATCAAGTACCGTGCTCTGTCTCGGCATCTAAATCAGGCGCAATCTTTTGATCCCTTAACATAAGAGTTAGGTGTAGTCGTTATAGGTATAGATAGCTTTGTCTGGTTTTACCAACCATTCAGCTTATTAACCCTCTTCAAGATGCTGCATTATGCACCACATTTTACTTCAAGTTAATCACTTTCATCCCAGAACATCTCTCGTCACCACAGCATTCATAGCCAATCCCAACTCCTACGACTAGGAAACTGGTGAATTATGTTATGTCGGTGTAAACAATTTTATCTCTTTTGGATAGAATTTGGTGTAAAGAATTTTATGCTTTCTCCCTATGCTAACAAGTTACAAACTAGAGGGGAATTGACTGGAAACATAGAGAAGTCCAGAATGTATTTTCCTCCTTGAGAAGAAATGAAACCCCTTCATCACTTGTGGATTTCTTATTCCCAATCCAGATTATGAAGCTTGGGAGGCAACCAATCATTTCTCACGTAAACAATTTCATAATTGACAGTTGAAATAGACTCTCAGCTGATGAGATAATGAACCCCAAAGGAAGATTGAGAGGATACTAGTACTTAAAAGAACCAATATGTGGTCAAGGTGCAGTCTAGATCACTCGAGGTTGGCCCACATTACCTAATACTTAAAAAACCAATAGGACTACAATTGTATCAAGCAAATTTAAGGAGACATCAACTTCAACAGCCTAGAAGCAAAGCAAGATATGACTATGGGAACTGAATATTCATCCCTCGTTTGGAATAAAACATGGGCCCATGTACCACCCTCCCCTCACTACTATCACTTGGTAATAAGTTGGTATATATAATAATAAGGACGTCAGATGGGCGTACTGCTACAAATTCAAACTTGTAACCAGAGATTCCATCAAACTCCTGGATTCAATTACGGTGGAATCTTTGATTCGAAATCAATCAATTAACATAATTATACCATTCGAATGCTCGAAGTATCTCTATGATCGAAGAAAGTAACCTTAGAGGAGGAATTCGAATTTGGGGTACCTGCGAGAGCTCAGACAGCAAAATCGCAGGGGTAACAGAACTGGAGTAGGCGATACAAGTTCTGAGGACCCGAGAGGCGATCCAACTCCAACCCGGAGTATTGGTCTCAGTTCCATTAACATTAGGATTGAAGTCTTCTTCGTCTTCGAATGCTAGCACAGACCTCGCGTAATCGACAAATTTAAGAAACGGATCATCATCAGCTTCTTCCTGAAGCCTTCGGCGATCATCTAACTCCATGGCTGAGTTTCGGCCGGCGTCGTCCTGTCTCCTACGAGGAGAGATTCAAGAGAATCACCGAGTTCAATTGAAGTTCACAGCCGGATTAAGCCATTTCTGCGCCCTAAATTTGAGGTTCATTTTCAGCGGGAAGAAGATTGCCAAATTGCCGCCGATTTCTAAGCCACACAATTTTAAGTTCTTTAATTTTCCTTTATAAAAAAAAAGTACAATTTTAGGAGACTAATTAGAGAATGATTTAAAAAGATATATATTTATTTAGATTAAACCATTGACATTACGAGCCTAATTAGAAAACGTGTTGAGGCTTAAATGTTCTTTAGAAATTGCTTGATTACGAATTTAGTCGGTTTGATAACTATTTATTTTTATTTTTTAAATTTGAAAATTCAGCGATAATGTTGTTAATTTTATGAGTATTTTAAAAATCATGCAAGTTTTGAAAATGAAAAAAAAAAAAAAAATTTTTAAAATTTTGTTTTTTGAAACTTTACCTTAAAATATATTTGGGTGTATTTGTAGCTTTAACTGTGCGCGAACTTTTTTTATTTAATCATTCTATTATAAATAATGTGTTACCTCAAGAATATATATATATAATTGAGTGCTATATTATTGTTGCATGAAAGATGTGATTTGTGTTCAAATGGTACAAATATTCTTAAGCTTGTCTCTTTCTTTTTGGCACTATGTCCCTTTATCGAGAGAAAGTTGGTCTAGTGAGAGAACTTTTCAAATATTTTAAGAGGGAGTTCAAATATAAAGCATAGGACAAGACGAGGGGTTGTTGAACATAAGTTATCAATTTGTGTTAACTTAATGTTTTTTTATTAAAAAAAAAAAAACCAAAAAAAAAAAGAAACAAAAAACAAAAAAATGGGTTATGTAGCTTTGCAAATACAAATTGAAACCCGAACTCTACATTTTAAACCAACATTGTTAACTTTCTTTGCCCATTCCTTTTAAAATTCTTCTTAAAGAAACAAATTAAGTACTGCTTAAAACAATGATCAGCTGTTGATTGAAAGGTGATGTTTAATCTAATCACAATATTTAAATGATGTAAATTTGGTTGCTTGTTTGAAACAATAATGGAAATTAATGACAAATTAATATAATAGATATTTGTACTTATAATTAATATAAATTATTGAAGAAACGATGTAAGGACCTCTGTGACCATTTTCAAATACCATCTCATCAATTGATTATTAATCATATAACAAAAAAATATAGATCAATAAAAAATATTCCCTCGATTTAGAGCAGCGGTTGAATAGAGCTTAAAAGAAATCATCTTACGTACCAAAAAATAAGTTTTCAATGGGATTATATAAAAAGACGTCTAAGTGAAAACACAAGAGCATTTAGAGCGAGGCTAAATTATGAATAATACTTTCGAATTTTGTCATTTGTTTAAAATCTACTCTATAACCATTTTTCCAAAAATTGCAATATATGGACTTGAATCCTTGTTGCCCTTTGTGTGAGGTTAATAGGGAGACTACGGAACATATGTTATGTTATTTAGTTGTTCTTGAGCTTCGAAGATCTCGTCTCTTGTTCGCTAAATATGTTGGTAAAAGGATATGGGTTGATAAATTCATGACACTTTTGGTTTCGAAATCCACTATTGCAATTGGGGGGTCAAAATAAGGATTTTCATCATGAACCTATTCCTTCAATTGCATTTTGATGTGAATGGATATAGCAGATTTACTTAATTAATTTCCCTGGCTTCTCTTCAATGAATAGTCACATTGGGCCTGGCTTCCCTCCCTTAAATTCGTTCGTGTGTGAAGGGACTTCGATTGTGTATTGTCGGATGTGTTGTGTAACGAGGGGGGTCGAGAGATTACAAGTTTTAGAGGTTGTTCATCTTAATGATGTGGCAGAGATTATGGATGCTTTTTTATGACTTTTAGGAGAGATAGGTCTCTTTATCCCTTGGGTGGAGAGGCTCTGGTCATGATAGAAGGGCAATCCATTAAGGGGTTATGTCATTATCATATTCTCTGATTTGGCTTCTTTAATTAATATGATTAATAGGATTGACAATCTTTTTCACGAGGTTCAACCATTTCTAATGGATATTTGGCATTTGCAAGGATCCTTTACACATGATGATTTTTCATTTGTGAACCGAGAATGGAATCCGGTAATTCATGGTTGACTCAAGAAGGCTTCACTCAAGTTTCTTCTTCTTTTTTTTTTTCTTTTTTTTTTCTTGGTCGTGTGATAATTTTTTCCATCATGGTTAATTTCGTGTTGTAAGCATGATATCAAACATTTTGTACTTAAGTTGAATTTAGACTTTTTTTTTTTTTTTTTTTTTACTAATGTTTAAGGTGCTCTTTGTTTTTTTAAAAAAATTGAAAAAATTGCAATATACCTTACTCTTGATATCTATAAAGGTCTCAAAACTAAGTTTAGTGTAGAAAATATATTAAAATGTCCGGCGAAAATTATGAGCTGGTTCAGGTCCCAAATTTCGTTTAACATTCTAAATAGATTTACATTTTAAAGATAATCTTCAAAGATCAAAGTAATATTGCAAATTTCGAAAGAAAAATAAAATGGTAGGGTTTAGTCTTCACGGTATGCTTGGTCTAATGAGTTGAAGTTGGGAACTCCACTTCTCCTTTGGTCCAAGCAGTTCATGGCTTGTGAGCCTACAACTAAAAAACATTAATTTTATGTTTTATTAACTCCTTACATTGGAAGTCTCAAAACTTCACAACTCTAATATTTGTTTCAAACACTATTGAGTGATAAGAGAGTGGTGAATGGTTAGAAACTAGAAAGTCATTAATATTATTATTGATAGGGAGAATGGACCTACAAAAGATGTAGAATAAAAGAGTGTCAGAGTAAGTCAAATCTGAAAAACAAGAAATGAAATGAAAAGGGAAGTTGAAAAATGTTAGGTTGATATTTGCCCATAAACAAACACAACACAACCACACCTCCATACCCTACATTTTTCAGACTCAGTTTCATCATTTTCTTTCCATATCCACAAACAAAAGACTTCTCAATATCTCATGTCAACTACTACCCCTCTCATATCCTTTACCCCACCATCCAATACCTTCCCATTTTCTTGTTGTGTGAAATGGAAATGAAAACGGAAATTTAATGATGCACATAAATACGTAAGAAATCATCACTTCAAGATTTATTAATGTGTCGCAAGTGCACTCGTCAAGTTAAAGTAGTGGTAAAAAAACCGAATATCGTTTTCAGGAGATCAAATTTATGGATTTCTTTAGCTATCTTACAATTGTGTTGGTTTTATTCAAGGATTTGAAGGTGTAGTTGATTGAATAATTAGAACTAATGCCAAATTCAACAATAAAAGCATTCTAAGGAGTTGATTTTAATGCCAAATTCTTTTAAGTCATGCCTATTGTGTTCATTGATGTGTTTAACTCTAGAAATTAAAGTTGGGATTGCTCTCTTTCGAAGAACAACATTTTCTCATGCAATCCTGACTCCTAATCTCTTGAAAGCAAGTTAAGAAATGTGTCATTAAGATTTGTCATAATTAATTTTCATTATTAACTTAACTATATATTTCCTTGGGAGATTAACAATGATCCAACTTTAGGTCCAATTAAACATATAATAATCTATCGAATTCAACATTTAACCTAACATTCATTGATGACCAATTAATAAAAAATAATTACAATAGCATTGAAATCCACAATATCCATAAAAACTCGAAGAACTAACTTAAATCCATGAACATGTTCATCAACACCTTGGAACTAAGGAGTTGCCACTCAATGCTGTCAAAAATATATTTGAATCACTTTTAACAACCATATAAAGAAGAAGATCGTCAACAAGTCTTTGTTCTTGAATATTGTCAACAACTCCTTGATTTGCACCTCGGAATGGAGCCAAAACCCTCTTCCCTCTTCTTTGAAGCCAAAACCCTTTCTAGAGATGTCTAAAATTTGTTGTACTGTGGGTTGTCGAGCATCTTCAAAATTGCAACTTTATAGCATCATGACGCTACCCAAAATGGAGCTCTGGGGATTATGGCGCCACAAAATGCTGAAGGGAGTGTTGCGACACCCCTTCTTCATCCTATTTAGCCTCGTTTCTCCCCTCATTTGTGGAAATAGCCCACAAGTGCCTTTATGGGCACAAACGGACCATTTTTACTTCGTTGAACTCTAAATCTCACTATTTTGTTCAGCTTCTGAAAACACTAGCAAACAACATCAAATATAATAATATGAAGTGAAAATAACCAAAATGTAAGACAAATAAAGCACTTTTTAAGTATTTTTCATCCACGTAAAAAGACTTTGAAATGATAGGATACATGGAAGTGAGATGGGAAAGTTGCTTACTAAATGATAACTATAATTAAAACCTAGAACATCGATGCAAGCAAGATGATATTACAAGATGATTTGTGAAATAAATGATAATTTTCATAGGATTCAATAGTCCTCTTGCCTTACCAAAAACCAAATTTGTCTAATTTTTCATGGAAGTATGCATATTAAAGTTTCACGGAGAAGGGGACTTTTATTCCACCTTCAATAAAAAAAATTAAAAAAAAAAAAAAAAGGAAAGCATCTTAAAATTCAATAAGATAAAAGATTAATGGGGGACAAATTAAACATTTTACTAAATTGATGAACTACAACTACATCAAGAGTAGTCCTAGTCTTGAAACTGTCATTTATGTTTCATCACATGACTATTTAATTTAATATATATATTTATATGGATGTCGATAATATAAATGTAACTTGTTTTTTTTTTTTTTGTTTTATATATATATATATATTATACTATGATATTGTAAATTTTCTTGTTTAAGTAGGAAAACTTGCAATCGATATTTTTTATTAAATACATTTATACCACTATTGTTTTATAGGTAATTATTTTAAATGGTAAAATAGTTGAATTTTTTTAAAAATATAACAAAATTGTATTGTCTATTAATGATAAATGTTTATCAATGTTGATCACTGTCTATCCCTGATAGATAGTGACATTTTTCTATATTTATAAATAAATTAACCCGTTTTGCAATATTTGAAAACAACCTTTTTTTATATCCAATAAAAATATTGCAAATATATTGTCTGCAAAACCACTATTAAGTTTAATAACATGTGGGGTGAGAGTTTTAAATTTCTGACTTCTTGAAGATAAACACCTTTTTATTCCATTTAAAAATTTTGCGCTATAGTTTGAAGCTTATACACTTACATTATATTCTAAATATATGGTGTTTTGGTTCTTTATATATATATATATATATTTATAACAAGTAATTTAATTTGTTGCTCTACTTTCCTAAGTTTATAGTAAACAATATATCTATCTAGCATCATACCATAAACTATCTTTTGCCACGTTATTATTGTCGCTAGGCCAAAACTAATTTATTTATTTCATTCAAACACCATAAAATACCAAGTACCTAAATGAAAAGGTTCATATGGACGTTCACAAACGACAAATCATAGATCGAACTATCAAATTGTAGAAATGAGATGTTAATGTATTTTTTAGAAAGGAAAATCCGACTTACTTTATCTACAACTTTTAAAAGAAAAAGGCCTCACATGACCACTACCAATATATTTCGTCTTCACTCATGCATCTAACTATCCTTTTTCGTTTCTAACTAAATCCAGTTCCCAATCCCAAACACATTGACAAGCACGGTACTTTTTTTCCCTTTTTACATTTAAAAAAAAAAAAAAAAAAAAAAAAAAAAAAAAAAAAAAAAAAAAAAAAAAAAAAGAAA
>QLSR01000057.1:1648116-1692544 GCA_031780015.1 Citrullus colocynthis
AAAAAAAAAAAAAAAAAAAAAAAAAAACAAAAACTCAAACTCGGTACCGCATAAATCACAAACGAGATAAAAGGATCATAATCTAGGCTTCATCGAACGTCAAGATATCCAACCTAGAATCCCAACGTCTACTAAAAACTCGTGAGAATTCCAAGAGCTCATCAACACGTTAATAGTAATAATAAAAAGAAAATCACCTCAAATAGTTCTATAGCAAGAAGGTTGTTTTCCAGCTGCATCTCCAGCTGCGCCCATGCCTGCACGCACCATTGAACATGTCCAAATTACAGGGGGAATTGGCAGCTGAAAGTAATGATAATATTTCAGAACAGAATAGGCCAAATAGGAAAACGGGATCTAGAAGGACTCACAAGCCAACTAGCACAGCTCTTAGGGTTGCACTTGGTAGCCTGCTTAAACAAATATCGAGCCTGCTCGAACCGATTCGATTTGGCTTCGAGCAGTGCAAGTGTCTGATAAATATACTCATTTCCACCACAGTATTTGAGGCCTTTGGCGAGTAAATTCCTGGCCTTCTTGATATTCCCTTGCTTTAGCTCGAGCACAGCCCAGCCATGCCATGCTGCAATGTGCTTCTTGTTGGCTACTGTGGCTGCATCGAACAGCTCTCTCGCCTTCCTGATGTTCCCCATCCTGCTCTCCAGAACAGCCCAGCACTATATCAAATGTGCAATTAGTAGCTAAAATTTGAGAAAATGAAATATATACGTGCTTCCAAACATTTCATGATATCTCAATACAGGTTGTTTTTCTTTTTTAGGGGCCACCAAGAAGTGTGACTTATAAGCGGGCCGGTTTAGATCGGGTTTTTGCCAAAACAAACTCCTTTCCTCTTTCTAAAATCTAAATAATTGATAAGGATAGTTCGGTCCATCGAATTCAGTTGGTTTGATCAGTTTTTTCTGTCTTCTTCAGTTTTTGAGTTTTAGCTTGCGCCTATAGGTCCCATGCCAGTACGGTAGAAGTATTCTAAAACAACATATTGGTTTAAGAAAAATAGAAAGCCGATACCAAAACTGATTTTTTACCCAGATAGTTCAAACTGATTAAACTTGATTCGATTCAATCTATTTTGTTAATCATTTGATTCAAAGCATGTTTGAGAGGAGTTCAAAAATTGCTAAACTCCAAAAATATGCTTTCAATCATTGAAAATTGATTTTAGTGGTACGAAGATTCCACTTAAATGAGTAAAATAGATTTTGAATGATTAAAGTGATGATTGGAAGTGATTTCGAAACTGACAAAAATTATTTTAACAATTTTAAAATCGCTCTAAAATATGCCGTCAGTTTTTTTCTTTCTTCCGTTTTCTCTCTCTCCTTTGGCTTGCATCCCTAAGAACTGTGCTAGACATATGCTGATAACAACGACAACTAGTTGAAAGAGGAATTCGAAAAATAAGCTGTAAAAAGTATCAGCCCTCTCAAGGAACAGCTAGCGACTGGAAAGAACATGAAAGGCTAAGAAGCCAGGAGTGAAGAGGGAGCAAGGTGTGTATGTCTATCCAAAATTACAGAAACAAAAGTAATTTTCACAAAGGGACACACTAAGTTACAAGATGACTAAATTTGTGAAAGATAATACCTTCAAAACTGGACCAACCATTTATATGATTGAATGGAATAGTCTGATATTATTGATTATTTTATCTAGGTTTCCAAATGAAGGAGACAATCAAACTGATGCGTCAATACGTCTAAGTGTATATATATTTTGATTTGTCTAAGTTTTGTTAGTGTTCGGCACGTTTAATAAAAAAATAAATATAACTGAAGTGTTGGTTTAACATTGTAATCATAGTCTATATTTCATTCCGCTCAGCTTTGAGAAACTTTGCCCTACCCTCAAGATTTCAAGACCAGGACTTTAAGTCAGTAAGGGGTTGTTTAAAATAAAATGTTCTAAAAATTAGACTGAAAGGAGAAAAAGACAAAAACAGAGGGGAAATGAAACTGACCTGCCAAATGTAGGAGTTCTCTCCTTGCGTGGCTTGGCAGCCTCTCTCATACACGGCTTTTGCTTCAGCTGCTTTCATTTGCTTCCCCAACATCTTCCCCAATGCTACATAAGCCCGCCCATCCTCCGGCCATTTATTTATACACTAAATTCGCCCCAATATTTTCATTCCAATCAACACTTAAACAAGAAATTAGTTACATGTTTTAAAGCATTTTTTGTATAAAAAAATAAATAAATAATCTTAAATTATTTTTTATTATCCAAAGATTCTAAAATAATGCTTCTAATAAGTTAGATGTACTTTTACTGCTCTTTAAAATTTTAACCAAACACTAATCAACTTTTAAAAGGCATGCTAAGTATATAGATTGGGATTGTGTTTTTAGTTTTTAAAATAATTACCAATAGCTACACTATATATTTGAAAGAAAATTGTAAAATAAAGTAAATAAGTGTTTGGTTAATTTCAAACATAAACGTGACAAAATATTATAGAATAGGGATAAAAATCGAAATTTTATTGGTTAATTAGAAGAGGTATGAGATTTTTCCGAAAGTTGATATCAAAAGCTACTCTATGTAGATTTTAGATATCAACGAAAATGCATAATCTTATAATCAATTTTATCCAACACTAATTAAAATTTCTACACCATCACTTTAAACCCCTGCAAGCCAATCCCAAATACTAATTGACATTTACTCTCGTGAGTTTGGAGGTTACTAGAATTTCATCTTAGTTTCTATTTAGTCAAGTTCATGCTAACACTTTTAATCTTTGAAATTTGAATTTAATTTTTAATGTTGTTTTCCTTTTAGTACAACAATTGTGAGGTGAGGGATTGAACCTCCGATCTTTAGGGATGGAGTGCATGCCAATATCACTGAGCCAAGCTCACCTTGGCATGTTTGGTCTCACAGTAAAATGTGATTTCTAATTAGTTCACGAAGTCTTGTGGGCTTGGTTTTTTGTATATCCGTGTATTCTTTCATTTTATCTCGTTTTCATAAAATATATATAAAGAAAAAAAAAAGAAAAATTGTTCACGAACCTTTGAAATTGGCTCCTAACGAGTCTTTTTTTTTTTTTTTTGGACATCTATGAGTGTTTGGGTCAACTTATGTGTACCTCGACTAATCTCACAAATAACCCACTTGATCCTACAACATTTCGGCGTCGAAGAAACTCGTAAAACTTCTAATGAGTCATTGAGTATTTAGGAAAAAAAAATCCAACTAATCTAAATAACCATATTAACATATTTTAATTGTCACGTCATCATTTCGTCAATTTCATCACGTTAACTAGTGTCAACTCTACTGACAAATCATTTAGAAACTAATATCAAATTTTATGTGCTAGAGACCATAAGTGTTTATAGATTTAGCTTTGGAAGAATAAGAAGCTACTAGAAAATAATTTCTAACTGCAGGGACCAAATCTATATGTTAACCTTATTAATCAATAGGGGTGTTTTCAGAATTTATTTATGTTAGTGCAATAAAATGGTGATCCGATCTATAGATTTTATAGTCATTAGCACATACTATAAGTCATTGTTAACTGAGTTAGACTGGATTTGACATTTTTATAATTTAATTTTGAATCAAATCTCTTCTATAGAGGTTGATAAGATCACTTGAGCCATGCTTGTTTTAGCCATCTTTTATTCAAGTTTGGGGTTTTATCATACCAAAATTAGAAAGAAAAAAAAAATAATAATAATAATAAGAATCCCAATATTTTAATGAAAAAGATACCTTCTGAAGGACTTGTTGTGCTTCATCATACTGAAAATTCCTTGCCAACATCTTCGCTCTGTACAACGCCAAATCCAAATTGATAATCAGCGGCCTTTCTAGGGCACTCGAATCCACTCGATCCTCCGGTTCAAAAATCGGCATCTTCTTCGCGATCTCCGTTAACCTTACATCTATCATCGAAGATGTACTGTCAACTTCCGTTTCCTCATCCTCGCCGTCGCCGGAATCTTCGCCGGGAAACTCCATAACTGGCCGCCGAATCCTAATTACCTCCTTGGACGCTTCTCTGTTCGACCCGTCCGATGATCGATCGGCGACGAGAACCGCCGTCGAGGAGTCCCTCGAAGAACAGCACGGCGGAACGGAGATGGAATTGGGGGCAGCATGTAGCGGTATAATGGAGACTTTGCATCTGGACTTCGACAAATTGGTCGAATTCTGAGAGGAAGAGAAGAGATTGAAGCTTGCGGTTGAAGGAGAAGAAGAGAAGACTTGCATTTTTCTGTGGTTTTGTTTTGACGGTTTACACTGTCTGAATTTGCTTTCGAAGAAGCTCCGGAGAAGAAGAATAGAGATTAAATTACCAATTTGACCTTCAAAATGTACTGCTGATACGGTTTCGTTTCGGGGAAGAAAGGAAAGGGTATTTTCGGGATGTTGGAGCTAAAATGTGACTGGTACGTATTTGTCCACGTGGCAGCCACTGGAGTGGCTCTGCACTTTAATCCTTGCGGGTATATTTTGCGCCACGTGGAGAGATTTCGTTGGTTGGTTTAGTAGATTTTGATATTCTGCCGATAAATATCCAATAGGGAGGAAAATCGTTTGCACTATGCTTATTATAATAATTTTTCTATTATTAGTGAGTTAAAAATCAGTTTTAATTTTTAAACCTTGGTAAAAGTAACGGTTTAATTCATAAACTTTAATTTGTAATGATTTAGTCTCTATACTTTCAATTTTGTAACAATTTAGTCTCTAAACTTTACTATGTAACAATTTAGTCCTTATACTTTAAAATTTGTAACAATTTAGTCCATAATGTATAATTTAGTGTTAAAACTTAATAAGATTTCTTACATAAATTAACCGATAAACTAATTAGAAACTCAATATTTCTACAAAATACAAAGTCTACATTATAAAATAATAAAAAAAATGATATCTAATATTGATGATTTTTTCTATGTTAGGGATGAAATTGTTACAAATTTGAAAGTGCAAGGGTTAATTGTTATATACAAAAGTTCAAGAACTAAATTATTACAAAATTGAAAGTACAGGGACTAAATACTAAAGTTTAAGAATTAAATTGTTGCTCCTATGAATGTATAGGGACCAAAAGTCTTTTTTAACCTTATTACTATATAATTCTAAAAAAAATTATATTATTGTAGCAATATTTTCTCATCATATTCAATGAAAAAAAATTGAAAAAAATATAGTACTATGATAATACATACTATTCCCATTAATTATTTGACACATCATTTAATTATTTCATAAACACTTACATATTCTTAAAAACTCCTCCATGGAAATAGTATGCAAAATTTTCCGCACTGGTAGCAGAAATTTTTTCGAAAAATTTATAGTCCCACGATAGTAAAAAGTTCTTCTATATCTCTTCCTTTCTATGAGTGGCATGTGTAGTTATAATCCCTTTTTATTTATATAATTTTTTACATGACCTCCACTAATAACTTTAAACAACTCTCTCCTTTTTTTTTTTTTTTTTTTTTCCANTTATTCTTGCTTGTTTTATTTTTAGAATACACAAAAAAATAAAATAAAAGAATAGTAAAAGAAAAACAAATAGAAGTAGAAATAGAGATGGTAGTGTTGAAATTAGTTTGAAAATAAAAGTAAGAAAAAAAAAAAGAATATAAGGGTTGTAAAAGATGAATAACCCATATATTTATGTATTTAGAGAATAAATAATAAAATCTTTCTTTTTCCACGTTCAAATGAAAATGATGAAGAAATTGTTAAAGAAGAAAAATAATGAGAGAGCGAAAAAAAAGGAAAAAATAATGTGTTGAAAAGTAATGGAGAAAAGAGTAGAAAAGATGAAGATATGAGTGTGACCTGAGGTGAGTCTAAAATTGTTGAAATGAAATGAAAATAATGAAGAATTTTTTAAAGAAGATAAAAATAAGAGAGTGAGAAAAGAAAAAGGAAGAAGAAAGAGAATCCCAAGAATTAGAAATTCATTATAGGAAAGAGAAAATGAAATAAATCAAAACCAGGCATGTAAAAAATAATATAAATTAAAAATGGATAGAGAAAGTTGTTAGTTGAACCAAAAAAAAAAAAAAAGAGAGAGAGAGAGAAGATTGTTTAAAATTATTAATGGAGTCCATGTAAAAAATTATATAAAATAAAAAGGTATAACAGTGGCACATGAGGGAAGAGGTATGGAAGAGCTCCCTGTGATCTTAGTGCTAGAAGATTTTCCATATTCAATTCTTCAAAAAAGCTACCATCGAAAAATAGAAGCATGTACTAAAATTATTCTTTATGCAACCAAGATAGTTGTCCAATAAAAATTTACCATGTGACAAATATTTTTTTTCAACTTCCTACTTATTGAGCAGAAAAATATACTTTTGGTTGGTAAGATTTAGTTTAAGTTGCATAGTTGCATTTGGATCAAAATTTTCAAACTCAACAATTTTATCTCTTAGTTTTGCTATTGAAAGCACCACTAATCTTTTATTAGCTTTTCAAATAATTCTTAACAAAAAAGTTAATGTGACACCTAGTTTTTTTAAAAAAAATTATTAGAATGATATATATATATAACACCTATTGTATTTTTTTAAATCACTAGAAAGTGGATAAAAACTATAGAAATTTACCGGGGGAAGGAATGTTTATAATTTTCAAAACCAAAAATAAAAATCAATTGGTTGTCAAATAGTGTTTTAGCGTTTGTTTTTTAAAATTAAACTTGTTTTTTAAAATCCAACCTAAGTTTTTTATTAAAAAAAAAAATTGAAAAACTTATATTAGCTATTGTAATTTGGCTAAAAATGCTAATGTTTCGGTGAGAAAAATGATCATCATAGTAAAGAAAATTGTCAAAGAAGCCACGATCTATAAAGTTGAAGTAGTTAAAATGTTCTAACAAAACACAATTTTCTTCTCCATGAAATTTATTTATTTTAAACTTTTCCCTCTAATCTTTCCTCTCGACTTTATCAAGGAAGATCGAAGATGCCAATACATAAACGCCAAAAGTAAAGCCAAATTATTCAATTAACAATTGAAAACAAAGCATTAAAGAAATCAAAGTTTCGAAAGCATCAAGGATTAAATCAAAGGAATATGCACCAACAACAAAAAATTAAGCAAAAGGAATCAACAATCAAACCAGAAGAAGGTTGACGTTCGCGACGGCGATCGCAAACTCGAACATCTCAAGAACAAAATTAATCGCATCTTTCAACCAAATCGCACCACCAGAAACACACAAACAGACTACTAAACAATCAATCAATCAACCAAACCTTTCATCTCCATCTTGATCAACCAAATCCATGGCGGTTTCCAGTCTCCTCACCTTCACAAACTTCCTCCTCCTCTCCATCCTCGCTCTTTACTCCTCCAATGGCTTCCCGAACATCTTCAAGCGCCAACCGGACCAGACGAACCTCGTGATCTACGTGCACGACTACTTCACCGGAGAAGACGCATCGGCGATCGCAGTCGGCGGGAGAAAAGGACAGGAATCGAGCGTTCTGGAGTTCGGAACCCTAATTGTGGTCGACGATCCGGTGACGGAAGGGCCGAAGATCGAGTCTCGAGAGATCGGGAGGGCTCAAGGTATGTACATAAACTCTCAATCGGACGGGAAAGGGCTGTATATGGTGTTCTCGGTGATTTTCAGCGGCGGCGAGTTCAGAGGGAGTAGCTTGGAGATTCAGGGATCCGATTTGTTCACAACGAAGGAAAGGGAATTTGGAGTGGTTTCGGGAACCGGTTTTTTCCGGTTCGTTAAGGGCTTTGGGATTATGCAAACCGAAAGCATGGATTTGGTTAATTTGCGAGCTGTTATTAAGCTCAATATTACTGTCAGGCACTACTGATTTTTTTTCTTTCTTTCTTTAGTTACAAATTTAGTCCCTATCATTTATAAAAATAAAATAAAATTTATTTACTATAATTTATAATTTAAATTTAGTTCATATAATTTTATAAAATTCTCATAAATAGTCTTGGTAAATCAAACCATAGGAGACCATTTATGAGATTTTATCAAATCATAAGAATTACATTTTAACTTTTAAAACCATAAAAACTAAAATTTAATTTTTTATCCAAATTATAGCGATTGAATTAATGACTTAACATTTTTTTTCCACTTTTTTTAGTAAGACTAAGGGCCCATTTGGATTGATTGGGAAAAAAACAAATTTTTATTTAAACTCTTTTGGTAAAAATTGTTTAAAATACACTTCTAAATCGATTTTGAGTGGTTGCCAAACATTTCAGTTTTTTCCAAAATGACTAATTTTTTAAATTAAACACTTGATAATGCATTTCAAACACACCTTAAATGTTGACATGAAGATTTGAATTTTTTATCTCAATGGAAGGATTATATGTCAATTACCATTTAGATATCCTTATGGTTTTTTATTCTTTTATATTTTTAATTAAACTTCAACAAATATGGGACGTGATAGGAATTTAGGAGGTCAATGGAAGATATTAGTGCTTTAACAATTAAACTATAATCTAATTGATAACACTATTTACTATTTTAAAAAAAAGTATATTTTTGGTCCCTTAAGTTTGAATTTAGTAATATTTTGGTAATTGAATTTTCATATTTTAACCTTTGGAGTTCGACTTTAGGAGCATTTTGTTCTCTTTGTTGTCAATTTACAGTTAATTTTTAATGGAAGTTGATGTGTGTGAGAGAGAGTGTGAAACGAACTACGATGCTTTAGATTTGAAATGGAGACGGAATTTTCTCTCTTTTAATTTTATAAACTAAGAAAGGAGGGAAAGGAGGATGAAGAAGAAGAGTGAGAGACAGGAAACGAAAAAAAAAGGAACACGTGGCAACAACCATTGATGGCTTGAAGGAGAAAGAGGGGAAAAAAGAAATAAAAAATTGGAAAAAACTTTACCGTCCATATTGCACCCATTTAAAGATTGACATGTGTCAACTTTTTTAAAAAAAATTTTTGAAAATATATTTATTTGTTTGCCTAACAAGTGGGAGCAGGGAACTTAGGAACAAACTGCCCATAAGTGTTACTCTAAGATATTTTAATTGTTTTTGAGAAATTAATGATAAACTGACGATACCAAAATATTACTAAACTCAAAATTCAAGAGCTAAAATATCAAGTTTGAAAACTAAAATGCTAACAAATTCAAACTAGTGACCAAACGTGTAGTTTTTTAGGTTAAAAAACCTACATTTGTATCAATAAATAATTTCAATTTGAAAAATAAAACTCTTCAACCTTATGAAAGCATTGTTTTACATTTTTCGCATGTGTTAAAGTATACCTTATGGCAATTTTAAATATATATTTTTTTTTTATTCTACCTTAATCAAAATTTGGTTTCAATTTTGTCTATGCTAGCCATTCACTTTATATATCTTTTATTTTTAAAAATATTCACATTCTTTCAAATGTTGTAATATTATCTTTAGTCTTTCATAAATGTCTCAAAATTATCATTAGAATGTGTTGGACGAAAATTGAGACTTGATACAGTAGACATTGACCAAAATAGAAATTGAGACCCACACGTTACACACATATATGTTTAACAATTCCTCGTGGACAAATGCTCTTCGTACTAAATTTCCTCAAATAAAAATGCAGTGAGAACACAAAAAATACCTAATTTATACCAACATTAACGGCTTGTTGATAATTTGTAGAAATACAAGTTATTATATCACTATTTGAATTAATTATAGTAACTTTAGGGCTAAATGCATGATTTTGGCAGTTGAATTATGTAATATGTATTACCATGCGTTAACACCATTTACAAAAGAAAATACCTAAAAAATATATGAGCTTTTCTGTTCTTAAGGCAAGATTAAGTAGAAAAGAAGCACAAATAACCCAAGCACCAGAGAGGAAGCTGCTGCGAGAACAAAAGTGGAAACTCATGGTCAAGACCATGCGTTGAGAAGAAAAAGCAGATACAGACGCCTGGGCAATAACTGCATGTCAATATGCAAAAGGATTACACGTTATCAGATCATGGCAGAACCAATGCGTTGACGATGTGAAAAATCTACACAGCAGGGCATGGAATTTAATGCAAAGGTGTCAGGTCATCGTGAGTTCATATATTCTACGCTTATAAATAGCACAAAGCTTCTCCATTCAAAGGAGGAGAGAAACGAGTTCAAGAGGCGAAAGCTCTGCACAAATTCTCCCTCGCCATAACCAGCCTCAATTTCAAGCTCTTCTGTGAGAAGGATTCTGAGAATTTTCAGAGTCATCTCCCAATGAGTGAAAACTCTCACCCTATGCCATTTATGTATCAGATAGCAACCATCTCAAGCCTCCATGAAGCAAGACATTGCCAATGGCGGCTTGACGTCTTCCATTTTTGTTCAATCTTTATTTTCCTCCTTACTTTTGTTTTGTTAATGACATTCGAGAGAATGGTTTATTTTCTTAATATAAGTTCGATTGACGATTATCTTCCATTCATTTCCATATTAAATACTCTACACCATGTTGTTTGAATGTTGAATGAGTTAAATGTTAGAAGCTAGTTTTTCTTAAGCAATATTAAGTATGTTACATCTTGATTAATGTATATCATTGGCTTGCATAGCTTTGTCTGACAAACAAATTTAACAAGTATGGCTGTCTAGCTTGAGAGAGTAGATGGTTAATCTTTAGCATTTATCAAGACTAGATGAGGTTTAAAGATGTAGTTCATCTTTTGCCAACGCAAACTTACCATGCGTCTTAGAGATAAGATTAATGTGGCGTCGAAACATCGAGAGATGGATTCTCAAACCCAAAGTTTGTAGGTATGTAAATATACTTAGATATGCTTAAGTAACAACTAGCTCCTGCGTTAACTCTACTATTATCGCATGGTTCCACTATCATTCTCAACGCATGCTATCTGACTCTAAATGACATTTGACTAACATTCTCCGTGTCCACCTCACATTGTTAATTGTAGAAAATTTTATTTATTATTTATGTACAGTTTTAGGTACATAAAACTCTTGCACATAATACATGTATAGTCACCGCATAGTTTTTGTATCTAGTCTCAACGCCTAATTTATTACAAATCTCTGCGTTCGACCCTAAACTCACCAAGAAACCTATAAAAGCTTATACTTGGCTTTTTATAGGAAAACTTGCTTATTAAGGATCATACTTAATAATCCTTGACTCAACTTTGTACGGAAATTATAGCATCTAATCCACTTTATACGCAACAAACTATGAGCCAATACTTGTATTGCTTTGAAAAATCTCTCCATGTTTGGTACCTTAAATATGGAAGTCACTCCTAGTAAGTTGTTGGCTTTATCGACCTCTTAAAAAATTTGAAAAAGTTTTATCAAAGAAAAATTATAGGCCTGATTTAAGTCCAAGTTAATTAGAACATTTAATGTGAACGGCACAAAGATAAGTACGTATAATATAGTTAGAGTTGTCCCCCAAAGTATTTTTCATTTAATTATGGTTACATATATCAAAGGTTGTTTATTGATTAAGAATTAAGAGATGTCATATTTTTAATTGAATTAGATTGTCTTTTCAAGGGAAGTAGACATTAACTTTTTTCAATTGAAATGATCATTTCACAAAATTATTGACTTCTCAATAATTGAGTTTCTACATCTTCAACCCTAAGAGAACTAAAAAGTCATACAAAAATTTTATGAATCAATATTCAAAAGAAAATAAATCAACTTTAACATAGCTCAACTGGCTAAATGCATATATATCTTCAACTAATATCTAAGAAATTTGAATCTCTCTACCCCTAAATATTTTTGAAGTACATAGAAAATAATATTATAATGTCTCTATCAAATGCTAACCTCACCAATTAATTGATTACCAAAGCCCTTCTCTTTGGATTATTGAGATATGGTTTGAGGGATGTGGAAATTTGAATGTGATGTTTGTGCAAGCATTTTGATCAATTTGATTGGGTGAGTTGGATTGCCTTCCCAAATCTTCTTATCTTTATTTTAGGGTTTCCTTTGTATATGTACTATGTAACTGTCTCAATTTACAAAGGGGCTTTTATGATTCTTCACCTGCCCAACTTTTTATCTCAAAATAGTCAAACTCAAACATGCAAGGTCCATATCAATACTCAAATTATTGACCACAAACTTTATCCATAAGTCTTCTTCATCTTGTACTTTGGTTCTTGGCAATGCGTTTTTTACAAGCATGATGAAGATAAAGGTTATAAGTTATAGCTTTTACGAGATCGATCCAAGGTAGTTTTGGTTATTTTTTAGTGTACATAACTCAGGATATTACATCTATTATACAGTTATATTATTATTATAATGAAAATTCTATGTCAAGTAGCTAAGATTACGTTGTTGTTATCTACTTGCAAAGTATTTGGTTAAAGAAAAATATAGAATTTTGTTTAGATGAAAGAAAATATCGTGAATGAACCTACTGATTTTCTTGTCAATATCCATTTGTTTCTTTTCAATTCTTAATAATATTGTTAGAAATCCAATACTTTCGGCTATGTGATTTTTTAGACACTAGTTTAGGGCTTTCAAGAAAAAAAAAAAAACATTGACCCATTAGTTATAGATTTGAGTGATTGACAACACTACTCGAGAGATTATAGTCCACAAGTATCCTAGTAAGATGCTTGTTGGTGCTTTGGCTTACAAGCAATTTGGATTGTTTGGTGGTTGTTTTATCAATCCAATTTATGAATCTCTATCCCATCTTTCTAACAGGCTGTAAGGTTATAATATTCCTCTATACCACCCTTATAGACATATTTATCATGTATTTCTCTTTTTACTCTATGATATTATTAGTAGATATGTTGATAAAGTAATAGCCAAAAAAAAAATTGTTTTTTGTAGTGATATACATCTTCACTAATACACAGATAAGTAATTGATCAATAGACAAATAAATGATAATGTTCAACCACTAATATGATATACATTTATCAATAACATATGTCTATCATGTTCATCATCGATATATTGAAAGCATGGATGCTCACTTATAATGGTTTTTCCAACTCCATCTCTTACTCCTCTAATTTTATATTTATGTGAAATTCGTTAAGATTCTTCAATATTGAGTTTTTTTTTTTTTTGCAGAGAACTATTCTCCATTTAGTTTTATTTTTAAGAAATCAACGAATTTAAGTGAATTCTGAAGAAATTATCGTAGGTTTTTTTTTAATTATTATTATTATTTTGTTGGGAATGTGCTAGCTAGATTTTTTTTTCTTTTTTTATTTGGTTTATAATTATAATTTATAAATGTATGACTGTATACATGATTCTTAACATCATTTGAAATTAGGAAAGGGCAATTTAAACAAATAAAAATTACATTGATTAACTTTAATTGCATTTAAGATGTTTTTAGAAATTAATTCCCGAAAAATTTCAAAAGCAATTCTTAACTTGCATCTACGCCTTTTTAATTGTTAAAATAAAATTAAACTCTATAACTTGTTTTTATTACAACAATTAGAGATGGTGAAATTGAAACATTCCACCTCTAGAATTATGTTCTTTTCACCTCTTTTTCATTTATTTCTTACCTTATTTTCTTTTTCTCTTTTTAGTCCTTTTTCTTTATTATTAAATAATTTTTTCTATTTTTTTTATTTAGGAATTGAAACTTCTTTTCTAAGATTTAAATTAAAAGAAATTATTTTAAATAATAAAATTGTTGAAAATACTTATAAATAATAGCAAAATATCATAATTTATCTGCGATGGATTGTAGATAAATAATGAAATTTCGCTATATTTATAAATATTTTGATTCATTTTTCTATGTTTGAAAATAATCTTTAAATTAACAATAAAATATTTAATTAATTTTCTAAATTTATGTTAAAAAAATAAATATATTTATGTGTTACCAAACTTAGAATTTAACAATTTTTATAAACTTAAACTTAAAGTTTTAATTATACTATATGAACATGCCAAATATATATATATATATATATATATATATATTAACCATAATTTTGCATTTTGAGAAAAAGAAAAAAAAGGTCCAATTTTGATGTTGATCAAAATAATCTTGGACTATATTTTTCTTTTTTCTGAAATACAAACTTTTCTGAAGACAACTAAAAGAAATTAATAAAATATGTATATTTCAGTTTCTTGTAACAAAAATTTACTATATTTTTACAAAATAGTTTCCATACAACTTGTTTTTTGCACTCTATTTTAACACTAAATCCGTTTTAAAATGTCCATTATAATCTTATACCTTAAAATGTCTATTTTAGTCTTTGTTCTTTCTAAACTTCTTTTATTTTCAGTTTTATCTTTTTTTCATTAAAATTTTAGCATGACACTTCCTTCACTAAATTTCTTAAAATGTAGTTATAAATTAGAATGTTTCATTATTGTAAAAAATTATGTTAAAAAATTTGCAGTTAAGGATGGTAAATACTCTATTATAAAAGTACATGTATCAAAATAAACATTTTGAAAATACAAAGACAAAAATGAACCAAACCAAGAGTATATTGACCAAAATTAACATTTTAAAAGTAAGTTTAAATATTACTTTGTTCCACGTACTTTTGACTTTGGTTCATTTTGATCTTTATACTTTCAACTTTGGTTCATTTTGGTTCATGTACTATCAAAATGTTCATTCTTGTTTTTTACTTTCAACTTTGGTTAATTTTTGTTCTCAAACTTTAAAAATATAACCATTTTGATCTCTTAAAAATGAAGTAAACATGAAAATAAATGGACCAAAATGGTCCTTTTTTTAGTGTAAAACGACCAAAATGAATCAAAATTCAAAGTATAGTGACTAAAATGAACATTTTGACGGTATAGGAACCAAAAAATATATATATATATATATCAAAGTAGCATCAAACTTTAATAATATTACTTCAAATTTCACTTCAAAATCAAATATTTGTGATAGATTATTTTAAGTTTTATTTAATAACTATTTATTGGGAACTTCTTTTTAAAAATTAAGTTAACAAACGCTATTTCCATCATTTTTTTAGCTATTTATAGATGAAAATATTTGAGTAAATAATGAAAAACAAACACGTATATAATTAAATTAATTAATGAAGTTAGAAAAATTATCTTAACTAGTAAAACTGCTACAAATATTTACAACTAATAGCAAAATACACAGTTTATATGTGATAGACCGCGATAGATCGTGATAGACTGATAATAGTCTATCACGATCTATCTCATATAGACAATGAAATTTTGGTATATTTGTAAATATTTTCGTTCATTTTGTTATATTTAAAAACAACCTATTAAGTCAATTAAGAATTAAAAAAATAAAAAAATAAAAACTTTAAATATGAATTTTTCTAGGGATTAAAATTAAAGACACTCTCGAAATCTAAAACAAACTTTGAACTTTTTTTTTTTTTTTTTTTTCTTAAAGAACAATTTCTAAAAAGTTGTTTTTATTTTGTGAGCATAAATTGTCGAAGCGGCCGGCAATCTTTTTGTTTTGTTTTTGGCATAAGACATTTGGGGCAAAAGCTTCGGTTTGCTTCAAAGACAGAATCAATGAAAGTCCCATACCCCCAGAAGATTCTGTTTCATTCTTTTATTATTATTTAATCTATTAAAATATTATTAACTTTCTCACTATGTTTTTAATTTGGATAAGAAAGTGCCACGTTGTCATAATTCGCTCACCTGTTTAACACACCTTTATTAATCTTTATATTAATTCTGGCGCCAAAAATCATTCTTTACTGAGTCTAAATTACTTTTAATATTCATCAAATCAAATCTTTAGCATTTTGACTATAAGTGTGACAGTTAAAGTGTACTCAAATGACTATAAAGTGTGACATAATTCTTGCATTTTTTTTGTTGAAAACTTGTCTATATAATAGTTTTTTTAATAAAAAAAAAGGAAATTATGAATTTATTAGACACCCAATTAAAAGTTAAATGATTTGTTATTACTTTTTACATTTAGGGACTCATATACAATATTGAAAGTTTAAGCACTTATAAGATGTTTTTCTTAAAGTTAATACTTTATGAGGAAAAACTTTGAAAATTCGAAAACAGACATCGTAATTTGAATATTATTTAGTTATGAGTTTAGTCTTTCAATTTCGTGTTAAAAAATCTTTAAATTTTAAAAGATATCAATAGGTTATTGAGCTTTTAATTTTGTGTCAAATAAGTTATTGACCTTTAAAAATGTCTAATAAATCATGAATTTTCAATGTTGTGTTTAATAAATCTAAAAAATATTTATTTATTTTTTTAAAAAAGCTTGTCTATAAGATTTAAAATTGAATTTTATATGTAGTATGACCCTCGAACTCTCAATTATAACTCATAGGTTCATGAACTTAAAATAATGTCAAATAAATCATGAACCTATTAGACACATAATTAAAAAGTCAAGAATCTAGTAGACGTAAAATTGAAAGTTTAGAAATTTATCAAACTCTTAGAAACTTTGAAGATTTAATAAACTTAAATTTTAAAGTTATATTAAACATTTTTAAGTTTTAAAATAAGAAAGAACATAATTATAAAAAAAATATAACCTACCCTTTAAAGTTAAAAAAAATATAACCTACCCTTTAAAGTTTAAATACAGATTATTATTATTATTATTGAGAAAGTTTAAATATAAATCAAATTATAAAAAAAATATAACCTACCCTTTAAAGTTTAAATACAGAAGATTGTTATTATTATTATTATTATTATTATTAGTGAGAAAGTTTAAATATAAATCATATAGGAAAGGTTTGAAAGTTGATTTGAAAAAAACTGTTAATTATCTTTCTTCTTGGTAAAATAAATAAATAAATAAATAAAACGAGTTGTTTTCAATATAAAAAATACTAAAATATTTATATTTATAATAAACTGTACCATGTATATCGATAAACTACGTATTTATTATTAGACTCATATAGTAATTTACAGTAAATTGTAAATAGCGATAATATTTTATTATTATTTAAATATTTTCGATAATTTTATCATTTAAAATAATTCTTCTAAACAAAAAATCATAGAGGAGAGAGAGAAAAAAAAAATTAAATAAGCTACCAATCAAAGGCATTTTTCTTTCGTATTTCCAATTATTTTCCAATTTCCATCGGCTCAGTTTGATGGATAAAGAAAATCCCGAGAAGCCGCAGAGAAAACAGTGAGAAAAAAAGGGGGAAAAAAATCGAAGAACAAATCACTAACTTTTTTTTCTTTTTCTTTTTTTAATATATATATTTTTATTTTATTGTTTTTCAAATACAAAAGAAACAACGGGCTGAGGTTTTCACCATCTTACTGCAGCTGGGTTTCTACGTACTACTGAAATCTCTCCACGCAACAAGCTTTATTTTGTTCATAGTGATGAGAATTTTGTTGTTCTTTAATTGCTTTTGATTCTGATTTTTTATTTTTCCATGTTTTGTTCTTCGTCGGAGAATCGTGATTTCTTAGCTCCGGCGCGGCGGGTACTGAAATGAGAATCGATGGTGGGGATTTGAAGAATTTGTGGAAGTAAGTGAAAGTCAGCGGAAACAAAATTGGAATCAAGAAAATGGTTTCTAGTAATCGAGGGACGCATTCACATCAACAACAAGCACAGTCTTCGAACACGAATACGAGCAATTTGCGATCTCATCGTACAGATTCCATCAGCAAAGCTATAGCGCAGTACACAGCTGATGCTCGTCTTCACGCGGTGTTTGAGCAGTCAGGTGAGTCTGGAAAATCTTTTGACTACTCACAATCTATAAGAACTTCGACTCAATCTGTGCCGGAGCAGCAAATTACTGCTTATTTGTCGAAGATTCAAAGGGGTGGCCATATTCAGCCCTTTGGATGTATGATAGCTATAGAAGAGTCTAGTTTTCGGGTTATTGCATACAGTGAGAACGCGAGGGAATTGCTCGGTCTAACGCCCCAATCAGTGCCGAGCCTTGAAAAACCTGAGATCCTTACAATTGGGACTGATGTACGGAACTTGTTCACTTCCAACAGTGCAATTCTGCTGGAGAAGGCATTTGGGGCTCGAGAGATCACTTTGTTGAACCCGGTTTGGATTCATTCCAAGAATTCTGGGAAGCCCTTTTACGCAATTTTGCATAGGATTGATGTGGGAATTGTGATTGATTTGGAGCCTGCAAGAACGGAGGATCCTGCCCTTTCTATTGCTGGGGCAGTACAATCGCAGAAGCTTGCC
This sequence comes from Citrullus colocynthis, assembly GCA_031780015.1. NCBI lineage: Eukaryota > Viridiplantae > Streptophyta > Magnoliopsida > Cucurbitales > Cucurbitaceae > Citrullus > Citrullus colocynthis. Next base: position 1,666,302 of record QLSR01000057.1, read on the forward strand.
GTACGTGCAATTTCTCAGTTACAAGCACTTCCTGGTGGAGATATTAAACTGTTGTGTGATACTGTGGTTGAGAGTGTTAGGGAGCTTACTGGATATGATAGAGTTATGGTGTATAAGTTTCATGAGGATGAGCATGGTGAGGTTGTGGCTGAAAGCAAGAGGCCTGACTTAGAGCCATACATTGGATTGCATTACCCTTCTACTGATATTCCTCAGGCATCAAGGTTTTTGTTTAAGCAAAACCGCGTTAGGATGATTGTTGATTGTCATGCCTCTCCAGTTCGTGTGATTCAGGATGCAGGGCTTATGCAACATCTCTGCTTGGTGGGTTCAACTCTTCGTGCTCCCCATGGCTGCCATGCCCAGTATATGGCCAATATGGGCTCCATTGCTTCATTAGCAATGGCGGTTGTTATCAATGGTAATGATGATGAAGCTATTGGTGGACGAAACTCAATGAGGCTTTGGGGTTTGGTTGTATGCCACCATACTTCTGCTCGGTGTATTCCGTTTCCGCTCCGGTATGCGTGTGAGTTTCTAATGCAAGCCTTTGGGCTTCACCTGAACATGGCGTTGCGGTTGGCTTCACAGATGTCTGAGAAACCTGTTTTGAGGACTCAAACTCTCTTGGTTGACAGGCTTCTTCGTGATTCCCCAGCTGGCATTGGTACACAGAGTCCAAGCATCATGGCCCTAGTAAAGTGTGATGGGGCAGCTCTTTACTATCAAGGGAAATATTACCCTCTGGGTGTGACGCTGACTGAGGCCCAAATAAAGGATATTGGGGAATGGTTATTGGCTTTCCGCGGAGATTCAACTGGTTTAAGTACAGATAGCTTGGCTGATGCTGGAGATCCAGGGGCTGCCTTGCTGGGTGATGCAGTTTGTGGAATGGCTGTAGCTTACATCACAAAAAAGGATTTTCTATTTTGGTTCCGATCTCATACAGCAAAAGAGATCAAGTGGGGTGGTGCAAAGCATCACCCAGAGGATAAGGATGATGGTCAAAGAATGCATCCGCGTTCTTCATTCAAGGCATTCTTGGAAGTGGTAAAATCCCGTAGTTTACCATGGGAGAATGCAGAAATGGACGCAATACACTCATTGCAGCTTATTCTACGAGATTCATTTAAGGATGATGTGGCAATCAATTCAAAGGCAATTGTGCACCCTCAACTAGGGGATCTTGACTTGCAAGGGATTGATGAGCTCTGCTCAGTTGCAAGAGAAATGGTCAGGTTGATTGAGACTGCAACTGCTCCTATCTTTGCTGTAGATGCCGATGGTCGTATCAATGGATGGAATGCTAAGATAGCTGAGTTGAGTGGGATTTCGGTTGAGGAAGCTATGGGGAATTCCTTAGTTCGTGATCTTGTGTACAAAGAATCTGAAGAAATAGTTGACAAACTTGTTTCCCGGGCTTTAAAAGGCAGTTGGTAATTCACTTCCTTCTGCAACTTTTTCGGTATATCTTGGTTTGAGTAGTTCAAACAACCTAAGAGTGGAAGCAGCTAAATTTAAAATATGAATCCCGATATTGTATAATTGATGCACAAGTCTACAGAAGATTCAAATTACTAAACCCTGCATCTATCCTTTTTACCTTCCATCTGAAAGAATTGGTATCACTTCTTTTGTAAGTGAAAGAATACTCTAACTACTTTTTCCTCTCAAAACTAAAAGCTGTGCTATGTTGAGCTATGATGTGATCATCAGTGTTGTAATCTAACTAGACATGATTGGGTCAGCCCATATGCTAATGAACTTGAGATGCCGAGAGGTAAACTTGTGTGGGATCTTTTAATGCATAATCATATAAAAGAGATATGTTTGCATGTTGATAAGAATGTAATTAGGATAGATTTATAGTATCAAGGATATATTTGTAATTAGTAAGAGAGGATGTTATGGTATTTGTCTATAAATAGAAGGCTTGTCAAAGGAGGAGGCAGCCAATTGTTTTGTTAGATTAGCGCTCAATTGATCTCAAGAGAGGAATGATTCATATACCTTAAATAGTGTGGTTTATCTTGTAGTTCTTTTACTTATATTGTAATGCAATACATTTGGGTTTTATCACATGTGTGGGTACATTTATAGTTTCTTGAGAAGGTGAATATGGAAAATTGCACTTGTGATAAAATGCAGGCGAAGAGAACAAAAATGTAGCGATAAAAATGAGGACATTTTAGACAAAAGATAAAAGGAAGCCAATCTTTGTTGTTGTAAATGCTTGCTCTAGCAGGAACTACACTGATAATATAGTCGGCGCTTGTTTTGTTGGTCAAGAAGTTACCTGCCAAAACGTGTTCACGGACAAATTTGTTAGCATACAAGGTGATGATAAAGCAATTGTTCATAGTCCTCATCCTCTTATCCCTCCAGTATTTGCTTCAGACGACAATACATGTTGCTCAGAATGGAATACTGCCATGGAAAAGCTCACTGGATGGTCCTGGGAGGACATAATTGGAAAAATGCTAGTAGGAGCGGTTTTTGGAAGTTGTTGTCGACTGAAGGGTCCGGATGCATTGACCAAATTTATGATTGTCCTGCATAGTGCAATTGGAGGGCAGGACAATGAAAAATACCCCTTTTCTTTTTATGATAATAAGGTGAATTATGTTCAGGCTCTCTTAATAGCAAATAAGCGGATGAATATGGAGGGTCAGATTGTTGGGGCTTTCTGCTTCTTACAGATAGCTAGTCCTGAATTGCAGCAAACTCTTAGAATGCAGAGGCAACAGGAGAAGAACCGGTTTGCAAGGATGAAAGAGCTGGCTTACATTTGCCAGGAAGTGAAGAGCCCTTTGAGTGGTATACGCTTTACTAACTCACTTTTGGAGGCTACAGATTTGAGTGAAGATCAAAAGCAGTTCCTTGAGACCAGTGTTGCTTGTGAAAAACAGATGCTAAAGATTATAGAGGATATGAACTTGGAATGTATTGATGATGGGTGAGTTGTTCTTTGACAATTATCAATCTGTCATAGGAAAGAGATAAAATATATCAATCCGTACTTTTAATTGCATCTTTGGTTGCATTCAGTTGAATTTATATTCTCAATGAAAGGAAAACCTATCTGATTCATCTTTGGGATGGTTATCGGAGAGTCTGGACATGACTTGGGCTACATTAGTTAACTTCTTTTACAATAGTAACATTTCTGTTTCTCATTCTGATCGGTCAATCTGTTTACAAGAGCAATGTACACCTAATTTTGAAGAGGGAACAGAGAAGTCCATTTGTTTGGTGTATAATTATGGCATTTTCTTCTTAGTCTTCTTGTATCAACGGTATTTGATCCGTCTACCAACAAGATGAAAATCTTGAAACAATGACAAGTAATCTCTATCCTAAATTGTTTCTCTTCTGCTTGCGCTTGCTACACTTTCACCCTTACTCTTTTGGATTCATGTAAATTATTCCCCTTAGTTAATATCTTGACGAGTGATCTAATTTTCTGATTGCTTTTGGAATCAGTACGATGGAGCTTGAGAAGGGGGAGTTCTTATTGGGAAGTGTTATTAATGCCGTTGTTAGTCAAGTGATGATACTACTCAGAGAAAGAAACTTACAACTGATTCGTGATATACCAGAAGAAGTAAAAACTATGGCTGTCTATGGAGATCAAGTGAGAATTCAACAGGTCTTAGCTGATTTCTTGTTGAATATGGTCCGTTACGCACCCTCTCCAGAAGGCTGGGTAGAAATACGTGTCTGTCCATTCCTGAAGCAAAACTCAGATGGACGTACTCTTGCACACACTGAATTCAGGTATTTAAACCTCCAATCATTCTTCACATATGTTTAAGCAGATGAAGTTGAAAACTGAACAAACAAACATGATGTAAATGCATAGTTGTTCTGTTTCCTTATTTTAACAATATTGTTTGTTCCAATAGAATTCTTAGAGAGGTGGAAAGATTGGTCCTTGTGGACTTCGATAATTAGATCTTTGTGTGATTTTGTTGGATTGGAGTCCTTTTATGTAGCTTTTGGGTTCTTTTCTTTTTTTTTATTGGTATGCCCTTTTACATGCTTTCATTTTGCTCAACGAGAGCTTTGTCTTACACGAAAAGGAAAGAGAGAGAAAAAAAAAAGAACAATATTAATAGTTCCAAAAGCAAATGGCTAACATATATCCTTGTGATGAAGGATTGTATGCCCTGGGGAAGGTCTACCTCCTGAGTTAGTTCAGGACATGTTTCATAGTGGCAGATGGGTGACTCAAGAAGGATTAGGCTTGAGCATGTGCAGAAAGATTTTGAAGCTAATGAATGGTGAAGTCCAATACATCAGAGAGTCTGAAAGATGTTATTTCTTGATTACTCTTGAACTTCCCTTGACAGAGAGAGGCCTAAACGATGTCGGTTAATTTCTTCGATCACTTGCAGACTTTTCCCCATTAACATAAGATACTTGTGTAATTTCCCAGCCATTGTTTGTAAGCCAAGCTCTGAGCTTACGTGTCGTCAAGGCCGTGTGATATAATTAGTAGGTGAAAAAAGACTGTTTATTTACATCACTTCACTGATCTACTTATTCTAGATGCTAATGCTATGAGGTACTACAGAATTATCTTTTTTTCAGGGGAGGGGGGAGAATAACAATGTTGGGTGTTAGTTCCTCTATTTGAGGATTTGGAGGATAAGTTGAGTTGCATCTTCAATCTGCTGTATGTACTTAGAGATGTATACTATTCTTACCATTTCTTCTTCATATCTATGTAATGTTAAATACTATTGAGCTGCTGGCTTAGAGGAAAGGGAGAAGAAAAAAATTTGTGGCATGGATGAATATTTGAGATTTGGAGTTTATGTGCTGAGGAATTATAAGTTGTCTAATGTCTAGTATGATGGTAACTTTGAAGGGTTTTTAGTAAAATGTCATTGCCAAATGAATTATGAAATGATCACTAGTATTAGAATGAATTGGGGATAGTTTGACATTGTTGTCTGAAAAGATGTCTTAAAAACTAGGTTAAATATATAACTTATTTTCTAATACTTGTACTCTTTTTATTCTTTTTTTAATTTTTTAAAAAAATTCAATTCAATCTTTTTTGTATTGATTTTTTTTTTTCTTGTTTCAGTCTTTAATGTCGTTAAACATTAAAGTAATAATTGCTAACTGTTAAATAACACTTCTAGTGGGTATAGGTCCCTCTGGGTTAGGTATTATAAAGTGGGTAAGGTTTTTTCTTTATTATTTATTTGTAAATTTTAATTTCATGGGTGTGTATGCATATCACATTATCAACTTAACTAATAAAATGCAATTAGCGTTATCACTATAAAAAAAAAACTTTTAATAAACTTTTAAAAAAATCCATGCCCACGATGAAATTAGGGAGCTCCATTTGTAGGACAGCAGTTGCAAATATAACAATCATGCCTAAAATATTAGTAGATATATATCATATAAAAGAATTTGTAGATATAATAAAATTTAGGTCTAGCTCACGAGGTCTATTAGTGATAGACCATGTCGCTAATAGAAGTCTATCTCGGATAGATTTTCCAATATTTTCAATTCTTTAAACATTTTTCTCTACACTTAATTATTAGCCCTAAGAGTGCTACCAATTACAATTACCTATTTTTATATAGGGTTTTCTCCTAACGGGGAAATGGAAACGGGAATGCAGTTTCCAACCGTGTCCTCACCCTATTCCTCTGCCTAACCCAATATATATATATATATAGGTTTTTGTTTTTTAATATATAATATACCCTAATTTCTTTTTCTAATGAAATTCAAGAATTTTTGTTTTTGAATAGGATTTTTTGGTGAAAAGTCATTTTATTTAATAAAAAAACCTTTTTAAAAATAATCACATTCCTTGGGAAAATTTGCCTGGATCTCATAAAATTGAACATGGAATTTTGCAGGGACAGGAAATCAGATGGACCCATTAACATCTATAAATAAAATTGAAATTTGAAAAGAATTAAAAACCAATTAATTAGTGAATCATAGGCCTAAATTAGATATTTTAGTCTAAAAGTTCATTTATGGACTTACCAAGACCAATGTAACGAAGGATAATTGGTCTAACCACTTAGTACAAGTATCATGAATAAGTGGACAGTTGATGACAATTATATGCTTTATTTAAAAGCTTATTAAGCATTTAGATCTTATTGGTTAATTAAAGATTGGGAAATTTTGATGAAAAGAAAGCGGGTTATATGAGATGTCGATAATTGTCCATTTAAACATAGTTCAATTTGGTTTAATGTACATTATTGACATTTAAACATAGTTCAATTTGGTTTAATGTACATTATTGACTAAAATATCAAAAGGTTCGAATTATCAATCCAAACATAACTTAGTAGATAAAAAACTACTTACCATCTAAAAAGTTGACGGTGCAATATCTCACCCTATAACGAAAAGTGGAGTTCTCCAATAGTCAATTCAACGATGTACTTTCATTCAAAAATGAGAAATACATGTATATGCACATCCTAGATTGCATCCATCTTTTTTAGTTCATTTAATGGTTTAATTACAGTTTGCCACGTAAAAAACTTTCATCCCTTTTCTATCATTTTTTCCTTTAATATGTTTTAATTTTCTCCACTGTGTGGTTAGGGTGGATGGCAAAAAAAATGTGCACTGCTCGTATCACACTCTTAGTATTACTCCTTAGAAACAACCATCCATAAGGATTCATGATCAAAACTATACATGAATTTGTGTACTCAGTTATCACTTTCCACAAATCTAACTCATACATAATTGCATATGAACAACTTTAAGATAATTACAAGTCCACAGTACTTAGAAATATCTCATAACAGAACATAAAGTGGGGAAGACTTTTTATGGAAACAGGGGAAAGTGAGTGGATATGTGCTGTAAAATCAGTTAGCAGCTGAGGGATGGGACCAAGCAAATTATGTAACCCACCAGCCCCTAAGTTGAAAATTTAGGCATGTCATTAAGTTTAAAGAGTGTTCCAACCAACTAAAACAGTCAAAGAAGAGGACTCAACTGCAATGCATTAATGTTGTCCCCTGTAGTTCTCAGTATAAATACCAACAAGATGTATAGATGTATTATTGTGTACTCCAAAAAGGGAGGTTCTTACTCTTTTCTAAGTTTAAGATAAGAGTATGGCCAAATTTACATTTAGGAATGGAGCTTTGGCTCTTGTTCTGGCATTGCTGGTTGTAGGATTGGCTGAAAGCAGAAAGTTGGAGAAGGAGACGCTTGGTGGTGGCGTTGGGCTTGGAGGTGGAGCTGGAGGCGGCCTTGGTCTTGGTTTTGGAGGTGGGCATGGAGGTGGATTAGGAGGCGGAGTTGGTGGTGGAGGTGGCTTAGGAGGAGGAGGTGGATTAGGAGGCGGAGCTGGTGGCGGGGGTGGATTAGGAGGAGGAGGTGGATTAGGAGGCGGAGCTGGAGGTGGATTTGGAGGCGGAGCTGGAGCTGGAGGTGGAGCTGGAGGTGGATTTGGAGATGGTAAGGGGGGTGGATTCGGAGGCGGAGTTGGTGGCGGAGCTGGAGGTGGAGCTGGAGGTGGATTTGGAGGTGGTAAGGGAGGTGGATTCGGAGGCGGAGCTGGCGGCGGAGCTGGTGGCGGAGCGGGAGGTGGATTTGGAGGTGGTAAGGGAGGCGGGTTTGGCGGCGGAGCAGGAAGTGGAGCTGGTGGTGGAGCAGGAGGTGGATTTGGAGGCGGAGCTGGCGGTGGAGCTGGTGGCGGAGCGGGAGGTGGATTTGGAGGCGGAGCTGGTGGTGGAGCAGGAGGTGGATTTGGAGGCGGAGCTGGAGGTGGCCATGGAGGCGGAGCAGGAGGTGGTTTCGGAGGTGGCAAAGGAGGTGGATTTGGAGGCGGAGCAGGTGGTGGTTTTGGGGGTCGAGCAGGTGGAGGAGGAGGCTTTGGCGGCGGTTCCGGGGGAGGAATCGGTGGCAGAATCTAAAATTAGATTACATCATATATTAAATATGATGTGAACGAAGGAAGTAAATATTCCTTATGTTTACAAACTAATGCATGCGGCCAGTAGAAAATGATCATGCAAAGATTACTAGCTTTATGACCTTTATGATTATGACTACTATTTGTACTTCAATTCTACATAATAAGAGAAAGACAACAAAAATGAAAGGGAATTTAGTATTTCGTCTCATTGGAATATACTTTCAAGAATATCCTTACAAAGTAGTTTGCATGAAGATTTTGTCAGAGACAAAAAAGTAACAAAAAAACAGAAAAAAAAAATACTAAAACTAAAACAATTAAACCAAAAGGACCGTACAGTAATATAAAAAAGGGGGGGAAGGACTAGCATGAAGGAGTGTATTAGCTTAGCTTTTTGTTTTCTTGTTTTGTTTTCTTATAGCCATGCAGGAAGCCAATCGGTGCCATCAATAAAACCGACTTCCATGAACGGGGCAACTTCTTCCTTAGTTAGTTGTTTAGCCCATGGCGCACGGTGTCCTGATTCTGATCCTGGTCCATGACAATCATATTCTGCATGGAACAGATTTCTGTAATAACAAAATGATTAGTTAAGTTGGTCTGATAGTATACAATTAACTTGAACATAGCTAAACTAGTCAAAATAGTATATCTTCGCCTAGAAAGATAAAAAGGTTTGAATTCTCAAACCACAAATTTAAACTCATGGAAGAAGAAGAAAAAAACTATAGATAGAAATACACCTAAGCAAAGGGGAAGTCTTCCCAACATGATATCTAGTTTTTTATTAATTCTTAAATGCATAATTACTAATTAGTAATCATAGATGTTATTATGACATGGTTAATGATTAATAATGAATGAAAAATAATGGGATATGTTTTCATGAACAAACTGTTTTTAGTGCACATGATTAATTATTAATTTTGTTATGAGCTGTCTACTTTTAAATAAAAAAGGAACAAGTCTCATCTTTCTCTTCCATATACATTACTCTCTACTAATTGTAAACAATTTTTAAATTGGCTATTTGAGGATAAAAAGTGGAATAGTGAGTTCCAAAAAATTATGAAGTCTAGGCCAACCAAGGAATGAAGTTCACAACTCCTATTTTCTAACTCCTTGAGCCAAATACATTCGAAGTGTCTATTTTAGCCCTCAAACGTTTAAAGACCAATCAATTTGATAATTTGTTACATTATTTTCTATCTAGTACTCTAGTACTCCAATTTCTTAATGTTTACATATAACTTGAAATCATGCTCATATTAAAATACTTCCAACTAAATCATTACAACAAAAATAAAGGTAAGAATCAACAAGGTTATTTATTATTATTATTATTTTCTTTTTGGAAAAAAACCTCTTTGTTTCTCTCTCCTATTTATTATAAAAACGTGGTTGGATAAAATCTGCATACTACTTTTGTTTGCTCCACTTACAATTATGAGTATGAGTGTAGAATCATGAAATAAAATAATATGTTATTTAATAAAGTATGTGAAACGAATAAATGAGAGAAGAAAATTTTGAAGCATTGTCCAATGGGAGGGGGGGTGGTGTGCTTACTCTGTGCTGCCGTCATAGCTCCAATTGGTCCAACCGGCAGGAATAACAGTCATGGAGAGATAAGTTTTAGCAAAAATGACTCTGGAAAATGCACCTTTTGCTCTGCCCAAATACACACCGCCAATTCCGTAAACCTTTCCTTTAATGAAAACAAACCCACTGTTCTCATTTGCACTCTTTCTGTTTTGAGCTGTGATTGAACCACGGATCTTCAATCTCTTGTCATCAATCACAAACATCTCACAACTCTGCATCCACACCAATAACATCACATAGCTTTTAATGCTTGTCTTCATGGAAGATCATCAACTCTTTTCACGATTAATTCAATTATACAATGAAATTGCTTGGTTACATGAGCTCCTCACTTCTTTATTTGGCCTGTTTTTAATCCACTAAATCTTTCTTCCTTTTTTTTATTCAAGGTGTGACTCTGAAGTAAATAGGAGATCTTTTTCAACTCTGTTTCAAATGCCTTCTTTGAATCTCATGCTCATGTTTCATTTCTCACTTATTTAACTAAAGCAAAATGTATAATGGAAGCTATTGACTTTGGATACCAAATAAATAGAAGTTTAATTGACAAAGGATAAGATAAGATATTAATCGAAAGACAATAACATGAATTATGAAGGCCAATTTGATAATGGTTTAGTTTTTCAAAATTGTACATGTTTTCTCACATCTTTTTACAATAGTTTCATCTTTTCTAAAGAAACATTTGAATTCATTACAAAAACAAAAACATGTTTCATAATTTCGACTTGAATTTTGAAAATATTATAAATAAGTAAGTAATTTAAGAAACCAAGGGAAGACATAATTTTTTAAAGCAAAGCTTTAAAACTAAGACTATATACTGTAATAACTGTTTGGTTTTTTAAAGTTTATAAATGCTACTTTCGCCAATCGGTTTCATTTTTTGTTGTCTACTTTTAGGAGTGTCTTCAAAATTTTAAGCTAAGTTTTAAAAAATTTTAAAAAATACTTTAAAAAAACTTATGTTATCTTTTTTTTAATTTAACTATGAATTCAAATGTTTAAATAAAAACCATGGTACAAACAGGGTAAGAAAACAAACACAATTTTCAAAAACAAAAAATAAAATACTAAGGGGTGAATTTGTTAACAATTATGTTTTTTTTTTCCTTTCCTCCCAATTTTTCTATTATAGTTTTCACCTTTCATTTAAAAAAATATTTGAATTTCTAGTGAAATTTTAAAAATAAAACTAAGTTTTTTCAAACTACCTTTTGGTTTACAAAACTACTTGGCTATCTAAAACATGAATGGAAAATAGATAAACACGCAGAATGTTACCATTAACCTTACAAACCAAAAGAAGAAAAACAAAAAACAGATAGTTAGGGCATAAATGATTATCAAAAGTGCCCAAAATATTCTATGCATAAAACAGCATTGTAACTTATTCAATGACCAAGCAGCAGTACAGAAAGAGGAGGGAAAAGAGTTTACATGGAAGACGGATCTGCCGCGGCCAAAGATGAAATCAATTGAGCCTTGAATGTAGCAACTGTCATAATAATGTCTGCCTTTATAATCGAACAGTGTATTGTGAGTGCTATAGAATCCACAGTGGTAAAATGCAACTTTATCCGCGGCAACGAATGCCGCTACCGACTGATTTTGCGATGTGTAAGCCACACCAGTAGGAGCCTCATTCTGTAACAGGAAATTTTTCCAAAAGAAATCGAAATCAATGCAATAACATAATGCATTTTGAGGCTAATTCAGGCAAAAATCACCGAAGAAAAGCGAGAAATATGTCAGACCTTGAAGCTAATTCCAAAAGCAATGAAATGTTGAGCTTCAATTTTAAAAGTAGCAGATTCGATGTTATCATTAGAGCTCTGTGACCAAACGATGGACGTTCTTCCTTTTCCGTTCCCTCTCAAGAAGATGTACGGCTTACTCGACGGAATATGAACCTTCTCTCTACAGAACCGAAAAAATGAAAATCACGCACTATTTTTCGTCAATTCAAACCACATCAACGTAAAATGAAATCGCAAGAGAAAGCCCTAGAAATCACCTGTAAATTCCTTTCCTAACATGGATGATTATCCACTGCGAATTCCCGTCCGGAACAGAATCGACTGCTGCTTGAATGGAAGTGAATTCGCCATTTCCATTGATATCGACCTTGATCGTTCGATTTGTACCGATCTTCTTCGTCAACAACGGCGAGTCGATAACATTTTGTGCAGTAAAGGCATAAGAACCGATGGGAGATGAGATTAACAGAGCAAAAGCGATCGCGAATGCGATGTGAATCGGTTTGACTAGGGAATTCGAGGGTGAATCAGCCATGGTTTTGGAGATGGAAGAGATCGATTCTTGGTGAATGAAACGAAATGAAATGGAAATTGGAAGAGGGAGTGATGAAATTTAAGCGAAGAGAAATTTGGTTGAAATTTCTTTTTTGAGAATGAATTTGATCGAAATTAGAATTGGGAGAAAAGTTCGTTTGAGAAATGGAAGGTTGGAGAAATGAAGCGGGAAATTGTTAGTTGGAATTATTCTCTAATTTGGAGGTCTTTTTAACGGTTAATTTTAGTGGTTCAAAAGGCAATGGTTTGTTGTTATTATTGAATTTTCATATTTCCACGCATAAGATTGATAAGATATTTACATTATGTCGTAAAAAAAAAAGTAAGGAACAAAATATCTACAATAAACATGTTAATTTGTTTTAAAATAATTAAACATTTATTTATTAATTTAAATTTATTTTTTGAATTTTTGTTTTTGCAATTTCTGCAGAAATATTCATCGAAATTTTTGTAAAATTAAAGCCTCGGTATTTCCTTTGAAATCGACATTTTAAACCTTGGTTGTTGTTGTTATTCTTCTTATTATTATTATTATACATTCAAATATCCAATTTTAATGCTTTTAATAAATTTTAAAATGGGGCAATTGCAAATATAGCAATCAAGACCAAAATATTTGCAAATATAACACAAGGCAAAAAAAAAAATTGCATATATAACAAAATTTAGATCCTACCTTTCAAGTCTATTAGTAATAAACCATATCACTAGTAGGGGTCTTCTATCAGTAATAGATTATATCACTAATTGAGGTCTATCAATGTCAGACCATATCACTAGTAGAGTTTATCAATGATATATCATATCTCAGGTACAAATATATTGGCGATAAAGTCTATCACTAATAGATTTTGCTATATTTATAAATATTTTAAAACGATGTTGTACATTTAATTATGATATAATTGCCCTTTTAGATATAATTGTTATAGTTAGTTTATAGTTAATTGTTTTCATAATAATAATAATAATAATAATAATAATAATAATAATAATAATATCCTTTCCACTCTAAATTTTGGTAGCATTTCTACATAGGGGTTTTTTCCATGAAAATTATTAAATATCAACCCAAAAAAAAAAAGACTTTAAATGACAAAATTCAAATTTTATTGAAGGGTAGATAGATTAAAATTAAGACATGTTTGGAGTAATTTTAGAATCGTTAAAATCATTTTTTCTACTTTTAAAATCATTAAAAAATATATTTTTAATCATTCGAAATCAATTTTCATGATTCAAAAATTGCATTTAAAATTGTAAGATTAATTATTAAATTAATTTTGAGTAGTTAAAGACATATTTCAATATAATTTAAAGCTGAGAAAAGTAATTTTGACCATTTTAAAATACTCTAAAAAATTTACTCAAGACATTTGAAAGCACATGGACTAAATTGAACAAGTGTAATTACAAATACCAATATGATATTTTAACATTATTTTTTTCTTTCTTTCTTAGTCAATTGGGTTTCAAGAAATCAAAGGAAAAGCCTTCCAAAAATAATTTATTGTGATTCACATAAGTAACTGATGCATGCATGAAACAAAACTTTTAATTTTCAGAAAAATACAATTTATGCATCTAAGTTTTGCTTGTTATGAGTGAATTAGTTTAAACATTCCACTAAAATTTTGCTATTAAAATCATCAATGCTTAGTTATCAAACATGTATAAGACTTGTTCAAATGTAGAGATGGATTAATACAATATTAAAGAGTAATGTAGAAATGGGTTGATAGAATTTTGGAGAGAAAAATATGTTATTTAGGTAATTTGAGTTTTTCTAAAATAGAATCATAGTATAAAAAGATACGAATTACTAAGAGATGGTATAAACTGATTCACTTATAAAAACTTTAATTGCTATATTTATTAGTTAGAGTTTTAATTGAATTATTATTACATTTTGTAATATCAAAGAAAGTGATCTTAATAATATTTTAATTTTTCATAAATTATCTTTAATTATTAACTTAACATGTTTTTTTTTTTTTGGTTTAATTTAAGTAAAAAGAGTTTTATTATGTGTCCAAGTGTTTAAAACCATGTCCACTCAAGTTTCAAATTATGAAATGTGTCGAATAAATTCAACGAGATCTCATTTAGTAATCATTTGATTTTTTTAGTTTTTTATTTTTAAAAATATGAATAAGCTTATAAACACTACTTCTACCTATTGGTTTCTTGGTTTTGTTATGTTTTCAAAATCTAATTAATATTTTGAAAACTAAGATCCCGTTTGGTAACCATTTAATTTTTTGTTTTAAGTTTTAACACCTCTAAATTTATTGTATTGTTATCTACTTTTTACCAACATTTTCAGAAACCAAATCAAAATTTTGAAACTAAAAAAGAGTACTTTGTTTTTGGGAATTGCTTAATTATTCACTCTTGTACTTAAGAAAGATGCAAATGAAAGAAAATGAAAGGACATAAGTTTAATTTTCAAAAACTAAAAACTAAAAAAGAAATGGTTACCAAAAGGAACCTAAAAGAAGTAGTTTTTATAAACTGATTTTTGTTTTTGAAATTTTGCTAAAAATTAAAATGTTTACTTAGGAAGATGAAACCTATAGTAAATTAGGAGAAAACCAGCATAGTTTTCATAAACCAAATATTAGAAACTAATAATATTACCACATACCCAAACTAAAAAACCTGAAAAATAAAAAAATTGAATGGGTAGCCTTCTTCTAAAATATGTTTGATTTGTAGTTTTTATTTATTTATTTTGATTTTGAATTATATTTTCTCTTCCATGTTAATATTTAAACTATTCAAACTCTGGCCAACTTTTTATTACAAGTAGAAACTTTCAATATTTTTTTCACCTAATCTGAACACTCACGAATATTAAAAAAGAAAAAAAAAATTCAATACTTCCATAGCACTTATTTTGATTTCTTTCATATTTCTTCGACTAACAGATTAAAAAATTTGAAAATCATATCCACATAATCTTAACTTAAAAAAAATAGGTCAGCAATGGCATTGGGCCACAATATGATGCACCATTACAAGGGATCGACGGCTATTTTAGGGTTGTTACAAAAGGAATTTGTAAAAAAGTTGGGACATCTAAAAATTATTTGCAAAAAAATAGAATTGATGTCTTGTCTTTATTGAGTTGCGTCAAAGATTATTTATTTATTTATTTGTTTCTTTATTTATTTATTGTCTCAAAAAGTACATTAACATGTGTTGACTTCTAAAAGTGTTGCGCTTTTAGGAAAAAAAAAATGAAAATTAATAGTATTAATAATAATTTTATAAAAAAAAAAAAAAATTGAATTTCGTTCAGTAAAAATTTGTGATTGCTCCAAAAAAAATTTTATTGAGTGTTTTTTTCTTAATAATAAAGATGTTTTTTTAATATAGAACCATTACCAAATCTGAGTGGCTCCAATAAGTACCACATTACTAGCGTGCACGCATGTATATTTATGTTATTCATTTATTAAACCTAAACTCTTTTTAAAAAGTTATTAAACAATTAACAAAACAACATCAATAACTTCTATTAGAATAGAAGTCAAGACTATTAACTCTTTGGCCTAAAATAAACATTTTAATTAAATGTTTAGCAAAAAAAAAAAAAAAAGTTAATGATATAAATAAAATTTAAAACTAAAAAAAGTTAGTCTAGTCATTTGATTTTTTTGTAAAACATTTCGAAACCAATATTGGAATAGAAATCCTTTAGAAAGTTAAATGAGAAATCAAAGTGGTAATTATGTGGTAGAACGTAGTAATGACTAGAATGTTTGCGTAGATGAAGTCTGAAATCACAACATTCAGACCTATCAACTTTCAATCCAAAATCCTAATGGTTTTTCTACTTCAAGTATTGTTTCAAAACGTTTATGGAAGATTTAAGAGTAATATCGAGAATAAGCATGTTTTTAACCAGCAAGGAAAGTTCACTGTATATTTTACAAAGCTTTCATTTGTTCGGTGGATAAACGAGACCAACACGATCGAAAAAATATAAATGCTGTTAAGCTATTATGAACGTATACGGAATTCAACAGAAAATATTAAGGGTTTTAAGCTATATACAGAGTACCGAATTCATCTCCATGTCCTTCACAGCAGGCCGCTTTAACTGTGGTTCTGCTCTTTCCTCAGCACAAATCCTGCTTTGCTTTGCCCCCATTGAAAGTTAAAAACCCATAAAAATTAGCAGCCCCTCATTTTCTCAAGGTTGGTGATGGTGTGACACAGCATTTAATGGTCTCTTCTGTTTCTTCTAGCTTTGAATCAGTACACAGCCAAAAGAAAGTTAAAAGGGAAGAAGACTCAAGAAACTGCTTTGGTTCCTTTTTCCTAATTGAGGACTGTTTCTAAATGGATATGATATTTGTTAACAATAACACTGTTTTGGGTATCCTATGTTTTACCCTATTTACCTTGTTTGGAACTTGCTTCTCTAAAGCTTTTACAGCTAATTTTGTGTTTGGGGATTCATTGGTGGAGGTTGGAAACAACAACTACATTCCATCGCTCTCCCGGGCCAACTATGTCCCAAACGGCATCGATTTCGGAAGACCAACTGGTTGATTCACAAACGGGCGAACCATTGTTGACATAATAGGCAAGTTGTGAAGGTGATCTACATTGTATTAATAAGAACAATAAAAGACAGGAAACAAAATTTCAATGTCTATTATGTTATTGTTTCCATCTTACCAGCTCAGGAGCTTGGGTTCAAGACATTCACTCCCCCGTACTTGGCACCTTCCACGACCGGAGCGGTGATTCTTCAAGGCGTCAACTATGCTTCTGGTTCAGCTGGAATCTTAAACAACACAGGAAAAATCTTTGTAAGTTTCTGTAGCAACCAATGAAGCATGTTTTTCTATGGAAAACCATGGATGAAGTTCACATTTTCCATGCTTGTTCTTGTTATTTTTGTAACTAAAGTACGTTGTATTTGTGTTGGAAAGATTGCTCGAATCAACATGGATGCACAACTCGATAACTTTGCAAATACCAGACAAGATATCATCTCCATGATTGGCCTTCCTGCTGCCATAGATTTGCTTAGAACTTCCATTTTCTCCATAACCATTGGCTCAAATGACTTCATTAATAACTATTTTACACCAGCCTTCTCTGATTCAGGACACCGGTTGATTCCTCCAGAGTTGTTTGTTGGCTCCATGATTTCAAGATACAGACTCCAACTCACAGTAATAACTAATAACACTCTTTCTTCTTACTTCACTGACATCAAGGTCGATGACTCTTTTCCATTACTTCATTCGAAAACAGTTCTGAAAAAGGTATTTGAATCACTTGCAGAGACTACAATCTAGGAGCCAGAAAGATCATAGTGGTGAACGTCGGACCAATCGGATGCATTCCATATCAGAGAGATTCAAATCCTTCATTAGGAAATAACTGTGCAAATTCCCCTAACCTAATGGCTCAGTTATTCAACAACCAATTGAGAGGTATACTCACAGAGCTCGGTGCACGATTTCAGGATTCGAATTTCCTTTACGCAGATGCATTTCGCATCGTTCAAGATATAGTTCAGAATCACGCAACATACGGTAAGAGAATAATGTGGAATTAAACATTTTCAAAGAGGAAATTCGTCGAATGTCTTATCTTCACATTGAAAACTTCGTTCGCTGCATTTGAATAGGGTTTGAGAATGCCGACTCCGCATGCTGCCACATCGCCGGGCGGTACGGTGGCCTGTTTCCCTGTGGACCGCCGTCGAAAGTGTGTGTAGACAGATCGAAGTACGTGTTTTGGGATTCATTTCATCCTTCTGAAGCTGCGAACTCCATCATCGCCGGGCGGCTCTGGAACGGCGACGCCATTGATATTTGGCCCATCAATATTCGAGAACTAGAACAACGTAATTAATTAATGATTCCTAATTAGCCTGAGATGAGCCCAAGTAGTTTTTTATTTGATTGAAATCCATATTTAGTCCATGTAGTTCGTGAGAGTTTAGTATAGTTTTGTTTTCGTATATGAATAATCCTATGAAACCTAACATTCTCTTTCCGTCTAAGTCCACTGCCACATTTTATAACATATGATCTTAGGACTATGATGTATAGAATCATTCTTGATACGATATGTTATAAAAATGGCTATAGTGCGCTAGTTATTGGTCATCTACATAAAAATCTCGAGTTTAGTATCTANTGAACGGCGACGCCATTGATATTTGGCCCATCAATATTCGAGAACTAGAACAACGTAATTAATTAATGATTCCTAATTAGCCTGAGATGAGCCCAAGTAGTTTTTTATTTGATTGAAATCCATATTTAGTCCATGTAGTTCGTGAGAGTTTAGTATAGTTTTGTTTTCGTATATGAATAATCCTATGAAACCTAACATTATGAAACCTAACATTCTCTTTCCGTCTAAGTACACTACCACATTTTATAACATATGATCTTAGGACTATGATGTATAGAATCATTCTTGATACGATATGTTATAAAAATGGCTATAGTGCGCTAGTTATTGGTCATCTACATAAAAATCTCGAGTTTAGTATCTATGATTTATAATTAGAATTTAGTGTTTATAATTTGATAAAGCACTACTCTATATAATCTATACCACTATGTATGAAGATTCTATCAGACCATTAAGATTGTATATAAAGTTTATTAAACCATATTTTTAACTTTTAAAATTACAACGACTAACTTCTAATTTTCTTCTAACTATATAGAGATCAAATTTGTTATTTAACCTTATTTTATTTATTTATTCTTTTTTTAGAAGTAGCTAAATGGTTCCAATTTAATCCATTTATCTTTATGGATAAGACATGTTTATGTTGGCAATTTTAGTTTTTTGAATTCATAAAACCAACATAAAAATGATGGAATATTAAAGTAACCAACGTGGACATAATTCATAAGCTCAACTAAAAGGTTGAGGTTTGAATCTTCCATCACATATTAGAATTGGAAAAAATAAATAACTATAGAGGCCAATTCAAGATTTTAAATCGATTGAAGTCCTCCACTTTTAAATATTTTGTCTTTATTTAAGAAGATAGCAATTGTTATTTATTTTTTTTGGTATTTGCATTGCTCACTTTTATTTGATTTTGACTGTTTCTTATAAGAAATTAATCAACTATTTAATATAATTCATAGTCATAACTAAAATTCCAATTCCAATACCAAAGAATATTGTGATTTATAGTGTGTATATATATAAACTAACTATCAAGAACTACAATAACATGGCTTTTATGCATGAAATTAAAAATATCAAATTGGTCAATACTTGAACGGAAATAAAAATATACATATGAAAAAATTACAACAACAATCAACAACTAATAACACATCGGTTTTACATACATGTGTGTAGAAAATGATACATGAAATAAACATAGCAAATCTATATCCATATATATACACACAAACAATAACTATGCTTGAACATTCCTAATTACGTCATTAATTAAGTGTATCCCATGTACATAAGAGTATATATATACATGCAATAACCTAAGGATGAAATAATAAAGTTTTTATTTAAAAATTGTAAGTTGCTAACACAATGCAATATTCTAATTAGCTCTAATTTTTTTTTTTTTAAAAAAAAAGCTTTGAAGCATTAAAATACCAATTTCATAAAATGAAACGAAAAAAGAATGTACTCAATTAGATACGAGGAGCAAGATAAATTAAATGTTTTTAGATTTTAAAAGTAGAAGTGGTGCTAGGTGAATATACATACCTCATGAACGAGATAGAGGCACACATACCGTCAAACAACTTTGAAGAATTGAACAACATATATAGGAGATTGAAAATGAAGGATAGATGTTGAAGACTAAAGAAAATCGATTACAGACAATTTTTTGAAAAATTGAGGAGTTCAAACCGCTTTATTAAATGACGAAAAATATTATATAGAAGGTGATTTAAAATTATAATTGAAAATAATGTGTCACAAGAACTATATGGGGTTCTTTAATTCTTGTGTATTGTCTTATTTATTAATTTTTAAAATATTTTTAATAACCTTTTGAGAAAATTGCACAACTAATCTATTTTGAGGCCTAAAATAAAAAATGTCTCACTTTTATAAAACAATGTCAATTGGTTTTTTTTTGTTATGAAGTTACAAATTTGCGCTTCCTTCTTTGAGACTAAATGCTAGATAGCAAGAGTAAAAGCGAAAGAGGGAGAGAGGAGAACAATTTGTGAGAGAAAAAAGAGTGAGACCATGAGATAAAGGGAGTGAGGAGAGCGATATGTGAAAGAAAAGGGAGCGATAGAGCAAGAGTAATAGATCAAGAAAAAACCCATTTCTACGTGCGCGAAGCTCTTTTTTTGGTAATTTCACATGAATTTGATATCAACAAAGGGTTTAAAAAAACCCATTTCTAAAAAGTAGAGCAAAACTTATTTAACCCCAAAGTTTGGGTCATCCATTTGGCAATTTCAAACCTATCCACACCTTTGTTACATCAAAGATAGAACAGTTTACTCTCTCTTTTATAATATGCAAAGTCGAAAAATCAAATCTCTAACATCAAGATCGATAATACAAGTTTAGTCATTTGTCAAAATTGATTAATACTGTTATTTTTAATACAATAACTACAAAAACAGGAGATCGGACCTCCACCCCTCTAGGAAGGAAAGTCTTGTCAATTAAGAGCTAAACTATTTGTTTTTGTTATCTTATCAATTTGGTTCAATATCTACCCGGTTCGATCTGGTTCATTATTTGACCGGTCTGATTAAAGACCGCAACCTTGTTTGGGGAATAAGAAAATGAGAAAGAAAATGTAAGAAAGTAAGAAAGTATGGACGAATTTCATTTTTCCGTCGCACAGTTCAGTTCGCAGCACAAAAATTTCTAGCGTCTTGAACACTAGCTGACTCCCAATTCTTCCGCTGTATCTGTTGCTGATCGATTATCTTTCCTTCAATTTCAACAATTGATCGCCAATTTCTTGATTCTTTCTCATACATGTAGAATTCCTCCCGTTCTCAATCGCGAACCGAGCAGACAAAGAAGAAGAAGAAGAAGAAGAAGAGGGAGGCTTAAGGAATTGCAGCCGGTTCTCAGTTCCATGGCTGCAGGATTGAACTCAAGCTTCTTATTATTATTCAGTTGTGTTTTGGTTTTCATTTTGCTTGTACTTCCGTTGGAGTCGTCACCTCAAGCTTTCAGGAGAGATCCGGGCCACCCTCATTGGCATCACGGAGCCTTCCATACCGTCCGAGATAATGTCCGAAACGATGTTCGTCGGATGCTTCATTCACGAGCTGAGGTATTTCTCGTTCTGTAGTTTCTTCCATATCATGTGGTTCCAATCCTTGATTCTGTGATCGAGTGAAATGCAGTGGCTCTAATTAGACTATAGTATCCTGCTTGTTAAACATCTTGTTTGGGATTTAGACGATGTTAGAACAATTAGGAAGAATGGACAGTATTAGATTTGCGTTTGTTATGTGCTCTTCTTTTCCTTCAATGTTATTGATTGAAGCCATAATTTGCTGTCTTTCAAATTTGAGTTGTTATAATCTTGGCTATCATGGAGGAATGCTGTTCCTGGATTTGATTAAACTATGGACTGACATTTATAATGTGGTACTTCGTAGCATTGTATTTTTCTTTTTCCTTCTTTGAACTTATAACTTATATTAGTTGTCCTCGTACTTTGTAACTTCTGAACTATGAATGATCATGATACATATTACCCATTTACAAAGACGAATTATAAAAATTAGATCATGTTTTGATTAATTATTGAAAATGTCATTTAGATGAATAGGTCCTCTACAGTCTATGCATAATCTAATAAAAGCATTGCACAGGTTCCCTTTCAGGTTCCACTTGAAGTGAACATCGTCCTTATTGGCTTCAATAATGATGGAGCCTACCGGTACACAGTAGATGCACACAAGCTAGAAGAGTTTCTGAGAGCCAGCTTCCCGTCGCACAGGCCATCATGCCTTGAGACTGGCGAGCCCATTGACATAGAGCATCATATAGTATATAATGCATTTTCTGTAAGTTCCATTTTATTTTGTTGCGTAACTCGTATCCTTAAAAGAATTTGATTCATAAGTTTTCTCTTTGAGAGTACATATTAGAGGTTTGGTTCTCGTGCACTTAAGTTCATGTTTTTGAACTGACTGTTTCCTGAAGGTTGTAATTTTAAAATTTAAATTATTAATCAATTAAATACAAGCCTGCTTCGTACGTTCTACTTCAATGGTAACATAAGAATCCCACTAGTAAGGCTACAAGATCATCAGAGACATAGAGTTTTGGTATCTGTAATGCATGAATTAGTCTGCTTGCACGTATATACTTTTAAAGGATGTTTTTTTTTAATGAATATTGCATTTTTTAACAAAAAGCTCCTTAGTCTGGCTGCTATATTTTGCACCGCCACAGGTAGGTCAGGCAGAATTGATAGCTCTTGAGAAGGCATTGAAGGAGACCATGATTCCTGCTGGAACCGCAAGAGAGGTGGAACTTAAGCTTTGTGCTGCTATTTGCTTCTGTTCTTCATAGTTTTTGGGGTAGTTTGTGTACATTTCGTTCTTTTTGCATATATTTAATTCTGAAAGTCCTATACATTTCCAGACTGATTTTGGAAGGGAGGTACCTTTGTTTGAGGTTGAAGCAACAGCAGTTGAACCTGTGTTTCAGAAGTTATATTCCTATATATTTGACATGGATAATGAGGGACATTCTGCTGCTGAGAGGGATAGACCTATGCCAATTGCCATATTTATTGTCAACTTCGATAAGGTTTGGTAACTTTGTCTGCATCCAAATTTCAAATACAAAGTTTTGGTGCTTCCTTTTAGGATCACCGACGCATTTCTTTCTCACTTTTCCTTGGGAAAGTATTCATTTTTTGTTAAAGTCTACATTTATGATTTAATGTTCTTCTTCTTCTGTGATGATCTACCATCATTAAATTTTTTTTTCTTTCTATTATCATCCTTTGTTGCTTTTATTTCATTTTCTGTTTCACCATCTCCTGCATTTTCACTTACTTCTTTAACAGGTCAGAATGGACCCCAGAAATAAGGAGATTGATCTTGATAGTTTAATGTACGGTAAACTTGCCCAGCTAAATGATGAAGATATGAAAAAACAAGAAGGTGATTACATTTATCGTTATCGATACGAAGGAGGAGGAGCAACTCAAGTTTGGCTTGGCTCTGGCAGGTATTGTTTTGATATTTGGGGAGTCTTGCTATTTCTGTGTGGTTCTGCTGCAAGTTTTAGTGGTCCAATACGATTTTAGTTAGTTACATTTTTTGAGTGCTTAGGGACTAACATTCAATACAGTCAGAAGCTTAGTGGAAATTACTTTGTTGTGGTTCTCTGTACGTGGTTGTTGATGTTATCCACATCCTTCCAGTAATTGACGTAATAGTAAAGCAAAATGGGATGGTAATACCCATTTTCATGTCTCACATGGTTGAACATACATCATTAGACCATACTGTGATCTCTGCCACTGGTATCATATCACAATGAAGGTTAATAAATGTGATGGTGGGTTCAATTTGTCTTTGAGCCCGACTGGTGTAATTTTTTGTTTGTTTCTTTGATGTAATGTGTGTTAATTCTATTCTTTGTTGTCCAACAGTGTAACTAGTGCTCTGGTATGTAATCCTCGTTCTTTTCTAAGGTCTAAGTTTCTTCATTATTCAGATATGTCGTGATTGATCTCTCAGCGGGCCCATGCACATATGGAAAAATTGAAACTGAAGAGGGAAGCGTCAGTTCTAGAACTCTACCACGATTGAGGAATGTCCTATTTCCAAGAGGATTTGGTGCAGCTACTGATCATTCAACCCATGATAACTTTTTGGGGGAACTTGCTGCCCTAGTATCAACCACCATTGAACATGTCATAGCCCCGGATGTCAGGTTTTCACATTTCGTTTCACTTTATGTTCCCTATTCTATATTAGTTTGGTTGGCTGCATACTGCAGAAGGTTAGGCCCTAGAGAAGAACTGCTGGCTCACATGGAATAGGAGTTACTGTGTGGAACTTGATGAATAATGTCTTCTCACTGTTTCTTCCTTGTGTTTAGGTTTGAAACTGTTGATATGACAACAAGATTGCTTATACCGATAATCGTCTTGCAAAATCACAATCGATACAATATTATGGAGAAAGGCCATAATTACAGTATAAATGTTGAAGCAATCGAAGCAGAGGTAAGATCCTTGCATTGAAGTGTAAAGTTCCACGAAAGATGATGCCAAAAGTTTTATTTCTCTGAGTTGGATGCCTACATAGTTATTCGTTGAAATGTTATGGAATGTGAACATCCTGTACATTTGGATATGGTTTGATATAGAACACAAACCTGGTCATGCAAGTGTTTCGCATTATTTCAGGTTAAGAAGATGATTCATGTTGGGCAAGAAGCAGTGATTATTGGTGGTTCACATTTATTACATCGTCATGAAAAGTTGGCCATAGCTGTTTCAAAAGCAATGCGAAGCCATTCCCTACAGGAAACGAAGAACGATGGTCGTTTCCATGTTCATACCAAGGTGTATTTGGATGGCGCTATCCTTAGAGAAGTAAGTGCTGTCTTTTTCTCAATATATATTGGTCAGGGAATTCAAGCTACTAGACTAGTTAAGTGGCTTCCATGTA
This sequence comes from Citrullus colocynthis, assembly GCA_031780015.1. NCBI lineage: Eukaryota > Viridiplantae > Streptophyta > Magnoliopsida > Cucurbitales > Cucurbitaceae > Citrullus > Citrullus colocynthis. The sequence continues at coordinate 1,690,817 of QLSR01000057.1, forward strand.
ATGGCATATGACCATAAGACAGTTTTAGCAACCTCATTGATGCCATTCAGTGAATAACAGCTTGATTTATTTCAGGAAATGGAAAGGTCCGCTGATGTGCTTGCTGCAGGTTTGCTTGAGGTGGCTGACCCATCTTTATCTGATAAATTTTTCCTTCGCCAGGTTAGCATAAATGTTTTCTGTCTAGCATACTGGATCGAAATATTTCAGCAGTGAACTTAAGTTTAATGATCTATATTTTGGCATGTACCAGCACTGGATGGATGAAACTGATGTTTCAAATGATTCAGTACTGAAACATAAGCCTCTTTGGGCTACATATCAATCAAAAATTGGCAAGAAGGTGAAGAAAACTGAAAAAAAGCAGGGGGATTTGCACCGAACTTATGGAACTAGGGTACTTCCAGTGTAAGCAACTCAAACTCAACTTATAAAAGAGGGGTTGAGAGGAGAGGAGAAGTGTAAGGAATAAAATCACCTTTTAAGAGAGCAGTATAACGTTTGATCTTTTCTTATATTTATCACCGTAAGTAGAACATTTTTCCTATTTAAAGGCAATCTTTTTGTTGGCATTTCCTCCAGGGTTTAACATTTATCCTAATGTGTCAGTTTTCATGTTTTAAATAGAAATAAGTAGAAACAAAAAAGAGAAGACAGAACATATGTTGTCGGGTTTAAAATTAGTGTTAGACTTGAAGCATTGTATTGGTACAATTTTCCATTTTTTAGTCTTGACGATGTGAATAATTTACACTTGTTATTTTGACTTTTAGTAGTCATTAAGATCGAAGTTAATGCCATCAGTTCCTTTTGTTCAGATTTATCCTATCATTGGCTGATGTTGATTCAAAACTCACAATGGAGGACGACAGCCTGGTTTATGCAAGCAAAGATGTTGTAATCGTACTCGAGCATCAAAATGAGAAGATACCTCTCAGGTGAGTGAAAACCTACATGATTAAATGCAAGTAAATCCACCATCGCTACATTAGATTGCAGAATAAAACAATATATACAAACCTTTCTGTATATTTTCTTGTGAATCCCTGTTTGAACTGCTGGTTTATTGAAAATTGAGATGCAATGACAAATGTTTCTCATCATGAAGGGTACGATTTGGGATAGATTAAGGGTGATAACAACCTTCTTTCTTTTGGCAACGTGTTACATTAAAAATTAACTCAGAATGCATAGATGAGCGTTTTTCTTCTTCCTCTGATATAATGGGTTGGACTTGTCCCAAAGTGTACTTTTTGGTTCCTTCACAATTCTTAGGTCTAAACTTCTTGTTTCTTATGTATGTATTGATAACCATTTGACTTTTTGTTTTTGGTTTGTGAAAATTATGCTTATAAACACTACTTCCTCCCATAAGTTTCTATGTTTTGTCATCCTGTTCATGTTTTCAAAAACTAAACCAGGTTTTGAAAACTAAAATAAAAAGTAATTTTAAAAAACTTGTGTTGTTTTTAAAATTTAACTAGGAATTCAAGTGTTTCTATAAGATAGGTGAAAACTATAATAAAGAAATTGAGAGGAAACAAGCATAAATTTCAAAAACAAAAATATAAGACAAAGTCATTATCAACGAGGTCTTCGTTATCTGCTTTCAATGTTTTTCATGAAGGTTAGACTTTGTTCATTTTCCCTCTTTTTACATATCTACCCATTTTCCATAGGTTTCAGCCAACTTGTTTACAACCACAGTAGGGGGGGGGGGGGGGGGGG
>QLSR01000057.1:1692656-1714863 GCA_031780015.1 Citrullus colocynthis
GGGGGTGAACTGACTGCACCGAAATTCTTCTGCCAGTATTATTTAGTTCTACTGTTTTTCTTATTATTCTGATAAATAGCATGAATACCCTTGTGATTTATGTTCATGTCACTTCGTATCAGCATTAGCAAAGTGCTTTATCAGTCCTCGACTAATCTCTCTAGCAGTGTAGTTTTATCATCCTTTCTGTGAAGTAGGGAATTTGGTGGCTTCTCTTTCCTTTTTATGACAGTTGACTCACTTTCATTATAGCTCAAGTGTGTTGTTTTGTGCAGTTATGTATCTGAAACACATAGAAGACATGCCGATCCATCACAGGCACAACGTCATATATTGGCTGGGCTTGCTTCAGCTGTTGGTGGTTTAACTGCACCTTATGAGAGGGCTTCTCATGTTCATGAGAGGGCGGTTGTAAATTGGCTCTGGGCAGCTGGTTGTCATCCATTTGGCCCATTCTCAAACACGTCTCAAGTCAGTCAAATGCTTCAAGATGTTGCATTGGTGAGTCCACATAGGTGTTTGATATTTCATTGTCCAACTTTTCATATTACCGATTTAGACTGCAGAAACATATTTTCATTTTTTTTCCCCTTTTCCCGACAGAGGAACATCATATATGCACGTGTAGACTCAGCCCTCCACCGAATCCGAGATACATCAGAGGTAATCTTATTTACATCTAATCTTTTAATCTTGGCTTAGTCTGGTTTGACCATATTGTTTATTTGGTGTCAGACTGTCCAAACCTTTGCAGCAGAACATTTGAAAACTCCACTTGGCGAACCAGTGAAAGGCAAGAAGAACAAGACAACTACTGAGTTATGGTTGGAGAAGTTCTATAAAAAAACCACCAACTTGCCTGAACCTTTCCCCCACGAATTGGTGGAGCGCCTCGAAAAATACTTGGATGTAAGTCATTCAACATGTTGATACTACTGTCAGTACTAAACGTCTTCAAATTATAACTGATTCTTTACAATCAAAAACAGAACCTTGAGGAACAACTCGTGGATCTCTCTTCGCTATTGTATGACCATCGTTTACAAGATGCACATTTGAATAGTTCAGAAATTTTCCAAAGCTCCATTTTCACCCAGCAGTAAGTTACTCCATCTGCAAGATCACCATAGTTTAGTGTTTCTTAAATAAATAAATTTGTGGCATTGAAGCAAAGCCTTCATATCGCGTTTGTTGGTCGTAGGTATGTTGATTTTGTATTGAGTGAAGAGAGGGAGAAGATGAGATGCTGCAGCATTGAGTACAAATATCCAGTGAAGTCTTCTCAAAATTACATCTATGGGGGAATTCTTCTAGCTGGGTTTGTAGTTTACTTTCTTGTCATCTTCTTTTCATCACCAGTGCGCTAACACTAACAACATTGACTAATAATATTTCATATTTTTAACACTAAAAAAAAGTACAGTTTGTTTGTCATGCCAATAGGAATTTAGAAAATTTTGATCATATTGGCACACAACTTTGGAAATACAATTAGAGCACATTTTCACTTCACAGAATCAATCAATCAGAAAGGTATTTTTCTTCTTTTGAATTTAATAGGCTGGACAGTTAACTTTATTCTGAATTGTTCTTATTTGTTTTTATTTTTCCTTTTACGGGTTTTTCGCACAGAGTTAAGTTGATAATAATTATATGGGGAGTCAGATTATCTGTATTTGGGGTGCAGAGTTAAGTTGTGTTGAGTTAGAATGTCTATTTGTGGTGCTGAGTTGAGTTGAGTTGTAGTACCTCGTGCAGTTTTTTTGAACAAATGGATTCTTTTTTTTTTTCCTTTTTTTTCCTTTTGGAATTTTTCTCTGTCTGCTTTTTTCTTTTTTCTTTTTTTTTCTTTTTTCTTTCTTGCTTTTTCTTTTTTGCTTTTTCTTTTTTGCTTTTTCTTTTTTGCTTTTTCTTTTTTTTTATCTCCAATTGTATCCCCATTTGAATGAAAATTTTAACACTAGAAAATGGTTACTTTTTTCCTATTCTTAAAACATAACAAATTCATACAAAATAAAAATACAGTTTACACAAATTTGGATAACAATTTACTTAACTTATATGTGTGTGTATATATTTTATTCCTAAGTTAGAAAACATTATGAAATAAACAAAACACTTTTCACAACATACTGAACTTCCAATCATAAACAAACAAGAAGCGAACAAATTGAACATTTTTTTGTTGTTCTTTACTGAGCAAATATAACATATTTTCATCACACAATCATAACACTCAATTGTGTAATCATTCTATTCATATCTCGAAATATGTCATACCTTTTAAAATTGCATGAACAATTTATGAATCTTAACCTGCTAATTTTTATTTTTTTGATAACTTAGAAGTTTTTTTTTTTTTTTTTTTTTTTTCTCTTCTCTTCTCCTGCTTTTTCTTCTTTTTCTCCTTTTTCTCCTTTTCCTTCTTCAACTCTTATTTTTTTCTTCTTATTATCATGCATCTTCTTCTTCTTCGACTTCTTCTCTAGTTTCTTCTTCTTCTTCTCCGACACGAAGAGTCAAAACTCCGACACGACCAGCTCTGATGAGCGAGAGGGAGAGTGGGAGTGACTGTGAGTGAAAAAAGAGAGCGAGAGCGAGGAGATAGAATGATTGTGAATGAGGAAAGGAAGCGAGAGCGAAGAGATAAAGTGATTGTGAGTGAGGAAAGGAAGCAAGAACGAGAACGAGAGATGCATGAGGGAGAGAAAGCAAGAGTAATTACAGGGGTTGGGGATAATAAAACGCTTGAAAGTTTGTGTCAGTAGAATGGTGGGTAAAATTATAAGGTTTAATAATATAAATTAATATTTTTAGAAGGAAAAAAAAAAGTTTGATGGTAAAATTATTCCCTTCCTATGAAAATTTACTAGTTTGCCTGTCCCAATGTTCAAATAGTTGAATTATGATCAAAATTTTGGTTGAAATCTTGCTCGGAATTTCAATAGGGGAGAATTTCAGTTTTCTCCTAATTTCTCGAAATTTCTAGAAAATTTCATTGAATTATTTTGTTTTCTTTTAGCAATTGGCTATGCTAGCTCAATGGAATTTTGTCAGTTTTATGATCTTATCTTGATTATCCGAATTGCATAGTTTCACACTTCAATGTATAATTTCACCTCAAACTTAAATAGATGTGAGTTATAGTTCTTTTACCATTCGAAATTTCTGTTTGTACACAATAGATTATTATGTGAGTCAAGATAGACACAAACAGTAGTCTATCACTGATATTTTATTATTATCTGTAAATATTTTCATCAATTTTGTCATTTAAAAATAATCTTCCAATTTTTAACTTCATTTGTCTTTCTTTTCATTGAATTTTTAAGTCATTTCACAACAAACTTGATGAGTTTTGCTACTCTAACCATCCAAACTTTGGAAAATAAAAATAAAAATGGAAATTTTACGTTGTTTATAATGTTATGCTTTTTGTTATAATTTTGTATCCTTGTTTAATGCTTTGATTCTTGTATCCACTTCATTTTATAACATACAATTTTAAATTATTTTATATGCAAATATTCCATGTTGATTAATAGTCAATTATAGTATAATTATGCCACAATCAAAGTTTTAATAATTAATTAATTATAATAATTTCTACTAATTTTTATCAATTTCTTTTAAATTTTTCAAAATTTATCATATTCCCATCAAATCGAGACCTTAATATTTTCATGGACAACATTGGTTATTAAGGCTAATATCTCCTTTGTTATGGTTAAATGACATCTCATAATTATTTTGCCTTTTGTTTTAGATTTTTTAAAAATTAAATCAACGCACTATTTCAACAAATTTGTTTCTTTCTCGTAACATTTTCAAAGTCTTCTTAAAATCTAACTTTTGAACCCTGAAAGAAATTAGTCTTTGTTTTCCAAATTTGGTCTCAAATATTTATTTAGGAAAGAGGAAGATGTAATTAAACAATTATGGAAATACAAACACAATTTTGCAAGCAAAACCTTGTTTTCGCAATTTAAAATGTTGTATTATAGGCTTCTAAAATCAAGTTATTGGTTCCACATACTTTGTTATATAGTGAAAGCACAATTGTTGGAGTACCAACCATTACAATTTTGTTTCTAGAATAAAGATTAAGATTATAAACATTACACATCTTTATTTTATTATCTCCATTTTAAGAACATTTCCAAAATTAAAAATTTTGATAATTTTAGAAATAAGTAATTTCATTTGATGGTTTTGTTTTTATACTCACTTTTTTTTTTTTTACAATTTTGTCAAATCATTTGAATTTGTAGCCAACTTTCGAGGCAATAAACAAGATTTAAAAAAAAAAGATTATAAATTTGTTTGGAGTAGAATTTTCATTTGTTCCCAAATTGCATATTAAAATGTAATATCATCGTTCCTTTCCGAATTATATTATAGATTTTATCAACATTCATAATATATTCATATAAAAATTAATAAACGATAATAATTTGTGTACTATAGATTTGCATGTGCTAAATAATAACATATTTTAACAATAATTAAAATAACTATACTCCCTATAGTAGTTAAAGATTCATCCTCCCATTGATGTTGTACTAAAAAAACAAAAGATTTATATCCACCAACTTAAGATTTTAACTACACTGTTAATAGTCGACTACTATCATTTAACCAAACTTGTTAGATCTTATTAATATAATCATACAAAATTTTAAAGTAGTTCAAAATTCAAAATATGCTGATTTTGGGATTTGTTAAAAGATGTCTAAGAATTTAAACGTTATGGGAAAAACAAGTAAGAAGACCAACTTTACATTTTCTATTAGATAATAATTGTCAATTTTATTTATAAAAATTTGACCTAATGCTAAATTGAACCCTCAGCTTACAATAATTATAAAAATTAAATCCTCAATTTTGTAGATGTGACCAAATTTTAACGTTTAAGTAATACTGAGTGCTCAGTTTTTTAAATTGGAAGTTCAATAATATAATTACAGGTTTAAGCAATTTTTTTAGGGCTAATTACAATGTTAAGTATCAATCTAGTTTTTAAAATTCACAGTCCAATTAAGCACAATTATCTTCGTTCTTCTAGTTATTCTTTGTAAGATATGTGAAGTGTGCGATTCAACATCGGTAAAAGCTATGTACCAAGAACTAGGAAGTATCCAGTCAATGAATTGGAAGATAAAACTCTTAAATCTCAGATGCTTATTCAACAATTTTATAAAATTCAGAGATTAAACTTAAACCAATAAATCTCCTCATACCAATGGAAAAACAAGAAATATCAACCATGTATGATCGGGAGATAAAATTTCAAATAGAAAATAGAGATCAGACATGGTTTCTAGGCCGCATTGTCCATCAATTGAAGCAGAAATTGTATCTACTCAGAGCCCAGTGCATGTTCATCACTTCCACGAACGATAATCAATAACAAAAGTTTCGAAAGATAGAAAAACAAAAACAAAACAAAGACAAATGTATGCGTAATTTGTGATTATTGTAAAGACTCCTCAGAAGTATGCTTGTGATTGTCATCAAAATTAGAATATCAGGTCTCAAAGATTTCATGCCATCATAGGAGCCGAAAGCAGAAAATGATATTTCTTAAGGAAAATACGAAAAAAGAAAATTGACAACACAAAAGCACAGATCCAGAATTAGGAGAAAACGTTTTTAGAAATGAAAACGAAGAACACAAGAAAGCAAGAGATAACATAGGTTTACGAAGACAAGTTGATATCGAAAAGAGATTTAGCAGGCTCTAATTCACTGCGCCTGGGAAGGACAACAAAGGCGAAGTAACTCAACATTCCTGCAACAAATCTGTGCCTCCTCAATCCATAGGATACGAAATCACCGCTAATTCATGACGGAATTAATGGCTACATCGTCGGAGGCATTACAATGAAAGATTACGATTGCAAAAACAAAATGATGAAGAGAAAAAAAATGAGGAGGATGATGAAACTTCGCACTTCTGTGAATAAATTGAGAGGAGAGTGAAGGTGGAAGGTTGAATCAGCGCTGTTGCTATTTATAAGTGGTTGGTAAAAGAATTAGGGTTTTAATTTTGAGACGTAATTTTGAAAATATATACAGATATTTCCAACAGTCTAACAAGAAGCGCCCATGGCCTAATGGATAAGGCGTCTGACTTCTAATCAGGCGATTGTGGGTTCGAGTCCCACTGGGCGTGGTATTTTTTGCTATTTTTTAAGATTGTTTCTCACCTTACCACTCAAATAATTTAGGTCCCATTTATAGCATTTTTTTTTTTTTGTTTTTGAAAATTATAACTATATTCTAACATAAATACAAGAGTTGAGTTCTAAATAAAAACCAAAATCAAAAAGAAATTTTCAAAACCTACTTTTTTTTCTAATTTTCAAATTTTGGCTTCATTTTTTCAAATATTGGTAAAGAGTAGATAACAAAGCATGAAATTTAAAGGTGAAATAAGTATTTATAGACTTAGTTTTCAAAATTAAAAATTAAGTAGTTATCAAATGGAATTTTAATTCCTAACCATTTAAGTGCGTGTTTTTTAAACTTTTAAAACTTATGTTTATAGATTGCTAAAAGAAATATTTTTTAGGTAGTCATGTATTTCAAAAGCCGATTTTTAATTAATACATTGATTTTTTTATTTTTATTGTGGTCATTGATTTATACGTTATTCACCACCACATTATACAGTATGACTAAATTTAAAATTTTAGTGTGGACTAAATTTAAGATTTATTGAAAGTATAGATGCTAAAATCATACATTTGAAAGTATAAAGATTAAAATTAAATAAACTCAAAAGTATAGGGACCAAAATAATATTTTAGCAAAAAATAAAAGGATAAATGTGTTTGATTACATTTTCTCACAAGTATTTCATACATAAGTTTGTTTCGTTTAGCTATATGCTTAAAGTGTTTCTATTAATGTCAAATTACTATGTAAGATAAACTATTAAACACTATAAACTACAAATTTAAATTTTGTGTTTAAAAACACTTTATTGGCTGTTTTTGGTTTTGTTTTTTAGTATATGATGGGCTAAGTTGGGCTAAGTTGGTCGTCAGAGTTGATTAATATAGTCAGTGATTAATGTTGGTCACCGGAGGTGATTTTTAGTTGGCTGTCAGAGGTGGTAGTAGTCCAAAAGTGATCTTTCATTGGAGGTGATCATCATTGGAGTTTAGGATGTGGGAAGTGCTTGTCGAAGCATTTCACTGTAATGAGGCGATGGTAGTCATCAATAATAGCTATTACTAGACTTAGGCGTTAGAAGTACTCACTGGAGTTGATCGCTGAATGTGATTATTAAAGTTGGACACTGAAGACATCGTCCAAACACGTAACGCAAGGATGGTTGAATAATATCTTGATTTGTTTTCATTCAAAATTTAAAGTGTAAGTTTCCTTTTATTATACTTTTCAAAACATTTTATATTTAGTGACTTTTCTCTCTTGTTCAACTATTGAGATAATCTTTCTAGTTATTTGTATCAACTGATTTTATTTTAAACCACAATATTTAAATTACTTAAAAAATATATGTTATACAAATTTAAGTTAGATTAAATTAATGTGTAAATTATATGAACGGCCGTAAGGGCAATCTTATATGTAAATTTAAAATAAGCTAAATTAAAGAAAGTTCATCCCCAAACTTTGTATTTTGTTAAAAAAATGTTATCCTTAAACTTTCAAAATGACAGTAATACCCTTTAAAAAAAAAAAAAAACTCTTCAATTGGTTTTGAATAGAAACTATTGATGCTCTATTTTAAAAAATACCATTTGAACTTTCAAAAATTGTGATAATATCCTTAAACCTAAAAAAATATATATTAAAAATAACCTTTATCATTTGTGTATATAGCAAAAATCAGTAGTACCTCGTTTAAAAAATACCTTTGAGATTTCAAATATTGCATTAATACCCTGAACTTAAAAACATAATAAAAGTAAATAAAATATGTTTTTTTAGGAAGAAAATGATTCTAGAAATAAGTGACAAGCCCAATCGATCCCTTCTTGGTAGAGATGTCCATGGGGTGGGGATGGGGTTCCCCATCCCCGTCCCTGCCCCCCATTCTCTTCTCGGTCTTTGTGAATTTCCCCGTGGGAAAAAGTTCTCCGCCTTGGTTTTGTTAACATTTTTATTTTGGAAAAATTTAACCATTTTTTAAAATTCAATTAAATATTTTTTTTTTTAACAGTTCTTTAATTGAAGCATTTCCTTTACAATTTCTATTCGAATAAAAACATTATCAATTTTCCTATTAAAAACAATAATACATATGCAATTTGAAAGCGATATAATTAAAATGCTAAATTCTCAAGATTTATAAAAACTAGAATTCAACAATTAGAACATCTTATCTTAAATATTACAATATCTAAGCAATTAAAGTAAATAAAGTCTTAAATATACATAATTATATAACATCCATAATTATTCTAACAAAGTTTTTATATACCTACAGATTAAATAAACATCTCTACTTCTCAATCTTAATCAAGCGACCAAGACAACTTGAAAGATCATCGGACCAATAACAAGAAGAATTCGAAACCAAAGCATGGACAGCCACCAAACCCTATTACAATCTCTATAAACAAAATTGCAACTAAAGTAAAAATTTGAGCATAAATAATCCCATATTGAGAGTGGATAAAATTAATGGAGAGGGTGTTATTAATCACAACTTCAGCATTAGATTCCACCCATCCTTCTTCCAAACTCTTCTCTATTTTTTAGCTTCTTTTCTGGAGCTTTTTAAAGTTCACATGCATTTTTTAAACAAAATACAAAATTTAAAGATATTCTATATAATTTAGCCTTGAAAATATTACCAAGTATGAATTATGTAAAACATACATAATTAGCAAAATACTCTCAGACATCTGTAATAATATTTTTATAACACAAACATTGTTACTTAAATATGTCATTTGTAATTTTAGACATGTGTAGATTTTTAAAATATAATCAATCTCTGAAGTCAAATATGTAACTCCAAATTAACTAAGACGGTGTTTGAGCCCCAACTTCAAGTAAATGAATACTTGAANTAGGAAGAAAATGATTCTAGAAATAAGTGACAAGCCCAATCGATCCCTTCTTGGTAGAGATGTCCATGGGGTGGGGATGGGGTTCCCCATCCCCGTCCCTGCCCCCCATTCTCTTCTCGGTCTTTGTGAATTTCCCCGTGGGAAAAAGTTCTCCGCCTTGGTTTTGTTAACATTTTTATTTTGGAAAAATTTAACCATTTTTTAAAATTCAATTAAATATTTTTTTTTTTAACGGTTCTTTAATTGAAGCATTTCCTTTACAATTTCTATTCGAATAAAAACATTATCAATTTTCCTATTAAAAACAATAATACATATGCAATTTGAAAGCGATATAATTAAAATGCTAAATTCTCATGATTTATAAAAACTAGAATTCAACAATTAGAACATCTTATCTTAAATATTACAATATCTAAGCAATTAAAGTAAATAAAGTCTTAAATATACATAATTATATAACATCCATAATTATTCTAACAAAGTTTTTATATACCTACAGATTAAATAAACATCTCTACTTCTCAATCTTAATCAAGCGACCAAGACAACTTGAAAGATCATCGGACCAATAACAAGAAGAATTTGAAACCAAAGCATGGACAGCCACCAAACCCTATTACAATCTCTATAAACAAAATTGCAACTAAAGTAAAAATTTGAGCATAAATAATCCCATATTGAGAGTGGATAAAATTAATGGAGAGGGTGTTATTAATCACAACTTCAGCATTAGATTCCACCCATCCTTCTTCCAAACTCTTCTCTATTTTTTAGCTTCTTTTCTGGAGCTTTTTAAAGTTCACATGCATTTTTTAAACAAAATACAAAATTTAAAGATATTCTATATAATTTAGCCTTGAAAATATTACCAAGTATGAATTATGTAAAACATACATAATTAGCAAAATACTCTCAGACATCTGTAATAATATTTTTATAACACAAACATTGTTACTTAAATATGTCATTTGTAATTTTAGACATGTGTAGATTTTTAAAATATAATCAATCTCTGAAGTCAAATATGTAACTCCAAATTAACTAAGACGGTGTTTGAGCCCCAACTTCAAGTAAATGAATACTTGAAATGGGCTATTATAACCTCCATGTTTGAGATTTCGAGTATAATAGTTTGTATTTCAAATTATTATAGCGTACAATTAACTAAAATATCATTATTTCAAATGATTATTTTATTGCCTACCCATCATCTATTCACCATTTTCTACCCATATTGAAATAGTTTGCTCCCAAATAGACGGACTATTATAACCGAGACTAAAATAGTTTACATTTTATTATTATAACCTACCAAAATAGATCAAAATTAAAAATAAAGAGAACAAAATGAACCAAAAATTAAATTTTTAATAATCCATAGACCAAAATAGTACTTAATTTTTTTTTCTTTAATAACACAGGCATTTAGGAAAGGAATCTAATATAGCAATTTTAACACCACGAGTTTAAATTTGGTTTTCCCAAATATCGTCACCACATACGTAACGTAACAACACCAAACTAAACTCCTCCTTCTCGTCCTCCCATTCATTTAAATGAAAACAAAATAATAATAATAATAATAAATAAATAAAAGAAAAGACTCAAGTCCAACTGTCCAAGTCTACTAAAAAAAATAATAATAAAATAAATAAAATTTTACAAAGTCAGGCTTCCGGCGTGCTTCCCAAGCCATTCGGTTTCAAACCAACGTGGGCCCCAACAGAATTGGAGCCCCGAAATTCCCGTGTCCATATAAATCCCTGTAGCGCTCTCTTCATTTCCATAACTTTTTTTCCCCCAATCCGCCATTGATTTGATCTCGTCCCTGCTTCTAAGCCATGTGCCCTTCCGGTACCGCCTCCGGTCGCTCTGACGTCGCCGCCGATTTCCGTCAGGCATTCGAGGCACTCGACGCCGATCATGACGGAAAGATTAGCCGCGACGATCTTCGCAAATTCTACAGCGGCGGCGATGCTGACGAGGATGCGATTGGGTCAATGATAGCCGTGGCCGACTTGAACCGGAACGGATTCGTTGAGTATGAGGAGTTCGAGCGAGTATTGTCCGGCGGACGGAGGAGATCGACGGGGATTATGGAGGAGGTGTTTAAGACGATGGATAAGGACGGAGATGGACGGTTGAGCCACGCCGACTTGAAGAGCTACATGCATTTGGCTGGATTTTCGATCTCCGATGAGGAGGTTACGGCGATGATTAGATTTGGCGGTGGAGATGAATCGGAAGGCGTTTGTTATGAAGGACTGCTCAAGATTTTGGCCGTTGATAATATCTTTTAGTTTATATTAATTATTTTTTTCTTTTTTTCTTTTTTTGGTCTGTTGAGAGCTGAAGTTTTGAAGAAAAGTATTTCTTGGAAATGTTCTTATTGTAAAAGCGCTTTCTTCTGGGAAAAAAACGTTTAAAACGTTACTTCTTGAGTCGTTTTGTTGTGGTTTGGTTAATCGTCCTAAGCCTCTTGTAGATTTACGTATTCGATAATAAATTTTAGCCTTTACAAAGTTAATCGAATGTGAAAATGGGATTTTTTGAAAAAAATATTTTTATTCTAATATGTTCGAAAAAAGAAACTTTTAATCTCGAGATTTTAGTATTTCGAGAGAAATCGAATGCGAAAATGTGATTTTTTTAAAAAAATATTTTTATTCTAATATGTTTGAAAAAATTAAATTTTTAATTTCGAGATTTTAGTATTTCGAGAGAAATCGAGTGCAAAAATGTAATTTTCTTAAAAAGTATTTTTATTCTAATATGTTTGAAAAAATTAAACTTCTAATCCTGAGATTTTAGTATTTTGAGAGAAATCGAATAGAAAAATGTGTTCTTTTTTATATTTTTCTTATAATATGTTTGAAAAAATTGAACTTCTAAATAGAAAAATGTGATTTTTTCTATTCAAATGTTATTATTTATAAATATTATCAATAATTTTATCATATAAAATAATTTTTTTTATAAAATTAATTAAATTTTACTATTATTTATCTCTTATGTGGAGAAACTAAATACTAAGCGAAACCAAACAAAAAAAATTGGGACAGAAAAAGAAATATATATCTTTTTTTTTGGAAGAACAAATAATTTGAAAATTCTAGCTGGCTTTTTGTCTTTTCGCTTATTTTTTATTTTTTATTTTTTATTTGATTTGATTTTTGGAGGAGAATCTTTCAAATTTTGTAAACTTTTGTTTGGGAAAGGTTACTATTTTGTGGTGAGTAAAAAGCTTACCAGATTTTGGTGGCTGGAACCAGCCACGTGGCACAACCATATGACAAACATGTAAACATTTTTTAATCTTTCTATTTATTATTCACTTTTATCTTTTTCAACAATTTTAATTTAACTTCCTAAAAAAAAAAAATTAATTTAACGAATATATAATTTATTCTAGAATCTAGAGTAACATGTTTTTCCAAAATCTTTGAAAATATCAATTTCATATATTCTTCTCAAATAATTATTTTAAACTCTAAATTTCAAATGATTATTATAAAATAAATATGAGATTAATATTTTCAAAGATTTTATATAGAAGAGAGAAAAAAAAATTATTTGAGTTATGAAACGTATCTTTCACATTGCTATTTTTATCTCAGTTTTCAATTAATTAGCTAAAAAGATAAAAAGATAAAATTGTGTAGATGAGAAAAAAAAATGAAAAAGATAGATATATATTATAAAATAAAAATGAAATTGATTATGAAACCACCGTTAGCTTTAGGTTACGAAATATAGTTCCTTTTACATATTGTTATTTGAAACTTTCAATTCTCAATTAATTAGTGTTAAAAATAGATGGTATGATGTGGATGACAAAAGTAAACAAATATGAATAGAGATATTATAAATTGAAAATGAAAATGATATTGTGAAATATTTTGTTAAAAGAAAGCTATTTTAGAACAAAGATATATAAATTTTACCCCTTAAATGACAGTGTGAAAGCAAAAATAAATTAGAATATGGAAGAAGGAGCAGGAAAGTATATCGGCTTACTAAGATTTAAATATATCAATCCACTAATATACTTAATAAAAAATAAAAAACATAAAATTAGTTATAACCGATCACATTGCTATTTGATTGCTTATTTGGTAGTAAGTATGTAACGATCCAACATTTTCTAAAACAGACCTTCAGTGTTAACACAGAGTTGAATATTTGTTTAGGGTGAAAATCAAATTTTAAACTTTATACAATTTCAATCTCTCACAAAACTCTCATAAAAGAAGAAAGACAAGAAAGAGAAATTAGAAAAAAAAAACCATAATTCAAGAATAATAAAGTAATTTTATTTTTTAAATCAAAACAATTTAAGTCACATTTGCTTTCCAAGTTAATGTAATCAATCAATTGTAATATAAAAAGTGGAAATCATTAGAAAAAACATTTCCAAGAAACTAGTGAATTATGAATAATAAAAAAAATTCATTACGCTCCAATCATACCATTTTAATTATAAAATAGTAAACATGATCTATTGGAGGTGAAATTCCTCATGTGGTGATGGGTGATCCCAACCTTCCTTAAGACAGATGGTTGATTGATTTAGTGAAAGAAAGTACGGAGGGATACAATATATAAAATTGAAATTGAAAAAAATATATATATAAAATTGAATTAAAGTATTTTGCTATTTCTGTGAAATCACAAACTTCAAAAGCATGCTTGCAAAATGCCTAATCTACTTTCCTACCATTATAATTTTTCGTGTATTTAAATATCAATTTCATCCCTTGGTAATTAAATAAGTATATATAGAATAAAACTTTTCATCAATTGACTTTTAATTCATGCAGTTTCTTTAAATTTCGACTTTAATCAATATTTGTGATTTTGGCATACTTAAAATCACATTTATTATGTCATTAAACTCTGAAATCAAGGAACTACGAGGGGAAATGTCAACATTAAAAACATCTACAATCCAACGAAGGAGAGAAAAGTCTCAACACCTCTCAAAATCTTCTGAAAGGGAATAAAAAGAAGGGTATTCGAAAAATAGACGATATAACATATTACACAATAAACTATTCGATTATGAACACGATGATAAAAAGAGAAAACTACAATCCATAACTCATAAAATTTGATTTTGAATCGTAAACTTAGGTTAATTTAATGAAGTTAAAATTAATCTCAAGCGCACTAAATAATCTCTAGAGGATGAAATGGAATAGGTTCCAAAATTCGTTTGGTCAGAATTGAAAATACGGAATTTAGCAAATTAAATAAGAGATTTTTTAAAAAAAAGTAAAATAAAGATAGAAAAAGTTGTTTTGCTTTTTTTTTTTTTTTATTTGTTTGGTTGTTGTTTTCCTTGAAGTTCACGTTTTGTGGGATATTGAACCCGACAGTTCTCCACATCTAAACGTGGAGCGAATTGTCGTTTTCTTCTTTGTCGCCCGAAACGTTTTGTTTGTTCTTTTTGTTTTTATGTTTTGTTTTTTGTTTTTTGAAAATTAGTCGGCAAAAACATTTTTTTCGAGCTTTTTTTTTAAATTTAAAAAAACAACCAAAATACTTATGAATATTAGTTTATGTGGTTAGATCGCGATAGATTATTATGTGTCTATCTGTATCATGATTGACATAGATAGTAATCTATTATGATTTATATCGTAAATATTTTCAATAGTTCTGTCATTTAAAATAATTTTTCTTTTGTTTATTTATTTATTTGAAAGAAAGACATTTTGTTTATACATGTAATTTAAGAGAAATGCCATTATAACTTAAGAATAATTCTAAAATTGTTAAAATCATTTTTGTAATTTTTAAGTTTACTCAAACTCATATTTTTAATAATTTTAAACCAATTTTCATTATATACAAATTAGATCTAAAAGTGTAAACATTAAGATATTTTAATAATTTCAAATTCATTCCCAAACATGCAGGTAGGATACTCTGTATTCAAGTCGATTTTTTTTGTACAAATCATTTTTATAAAGTTGAAAATATATTTTCAATGCTCCAGTTGTTTCCAAACTTTGAATGGCAGTTGGGATAAAAAGTGAAGTTAAGTCGGAAACTCGCAAATGTTTGAAGTTACAAAGTCATGGAACTCATAGATGGTTTATGAATCCATTGGGACAAACAAGGAGTGTGGTTAATAGCTACAAGTACACTCTACTCCACCCAATTCCACTCACAAATACTTCCTAAGAGTTTCACATTAATGTTGGAACTTTGAAATTGTTTAAGATAATACTTTT
Organism: Citrullus colocynthis; assembly: GCA_031780015.1. NCBI lineage: Eukaryota > Viridiplantae > Streptophyta > Magnoliopsida > Cucurbitales > Cucurbitaceae > Citrullus > Citrullus colocynthis. The sequence goes on from QLSR01000057.1 coordinate 1,707,949, forward strand.
AGAGTTTTTTATCCCATTAAAACGATAAATGGAAACCAACACAATAACCGAGGTGTCAGAATCGAAATGTATATATGACATCCTTTATAACACTATACATGTAAATTGACATGACAATTAATGCGTAAAATTTAATTTTGTATATGATATTGTAAATCATCTCTACGATATGTTTTGACTTGAAATGAATAGTAAAACTTAAACTCTCGATCAAAAGGTTAGTTGTTCAAATCGCCTCACATATTGCTGACATTAAAATAAAATAGACCTTAATCTTCTTTATAGTTGAAATTGAGTTGTAATGATAATATCTATGTTTTTCGATTCTTACATTGAGATCTATCAATTAACGTCCTTCATTTTTACAAGAAAAATACTCTCTACAAGTTGTTTTTATTATAATTTCAAAGTTTAAAATATAACTTTCCAAATTTTAGGAGCACAATTGAGACTTACCTCAAAGCTTAAGAGTATTTTGAATAATTTAACATAAATTTGTGAATTGGTTAATTTCGTTGTTAGCTTTTTTTCTTTTTTTTATAATCTTTAATTAACTTCTCTTATTAGTTTAACATGCGTGGAGTGAAAATTCAAACCTCAAATCATTGAGTTAATAGCATATGAAACCAGTTATTCTCCTATTGGATTTAAGAAATTAATTTTAATTTAATACCATGTGAGTGTGGAGATTCAATTTAATACTATCGCTATATATATATATATATATATATAATTTTTTTTCTTTTATTAAAATCAATTCCAATTCCTGACGTTTCATAAAAGCAACAATTTAGTATATGGACTTTGATTTGTAATGATTTAAGCCATGTACTTTTAATTTTTTAACACTTTAGTCACTGTATTTTATTATATTGTAATCATTTCATCATCATACTTTCACATTTGTAACAATTTAATCCTTGTTGTCCATCAAAATTAAATGTTAATTTTCATTACTTAACGATATAGACTTTGTATCTTATAAATATTTTAGATCCCAAATTGGTTTATTGATCTATATATATATATATATATATATATATAATTCATTAAACCTTAGCAACAATTTTTTGGTAAGGGCAAAACATTGCATATTTTGAAGTATAGAGACTAAATTATTACGTACTAAAGTTTATTAACTAAATTGTTACACAACTGAAAATATAAGGACTAAATAATTAAAATCAAAATTCATGGACTAAATTATTATTTACATAAGCTCAAAAATGATTTCTAACCTTTATTTTTTAATTATTATTGTGATTTCCATATTTTATTCATATTCATGATTTTGATAGAAAAAACAATGAGGCTCACATTTTTTATTCTCATTATTGTCAATTTTAATAAACACACCTAACTTGTTTTGCATTACTTTGCATAGGTTTACCTTTTGTGTTTTTTAGTATGAGTTTATTTTTGTTGTGTTATTGAGAGTGATCTATAAACATCTTGTTTTTGTTTTATGGCTAATATCGTTTCAAATGGATGTGTGGTTTGGAATGCATTGTTTTTTCTTGTTCTTGCTTCTCTTTTTGACAATATTGGATATGCTTTCTAATGGTTAAAACATTTCATTTTTATTGAAGCGTTTAATTAATATTTATCTACAACCTAAGTTCCTCCCATTTTATAGTCAACTTAGCTACATAGAATAAAAAAAAGTCAAACATATATATATACACACAAAATGGTTGGAGCTCACAAACCAAATAGAAACTAAGTTGAAATAATAATAATTAAAAAAAAAAAGAAAAAGTATGTTGCCTGTTGAAATGTTGTGTTTTGTTAATTATTAACAATTTTACGATTTCTTCCACAAAAAATGTGAACAAATGCGTCTCTAATAGTCTAATTAACATGGCTAAAAAATATTTTATTGTGACGTGGAATAGAATTCATCCTCCAACCAATATTATTTCGGTTAAATAAATTAGAAATTCAAATAATTGAAATTGGCACAAGAAAAAAAAAAAAGAAAAAGTATGTTGCCTGTTGAAATGTTGTGTTTTGTTAATTATTAACAATTTTACGATTTCTTCCACAAAAAATGTGAACAAATGCGTCTCTAATAGTCTAATTAACATGGCTAAAAAATATTTTATTGTGACGTGGAATAGAATTCATCCTCCAACCAATATTATTTCGGTTAAATAAATTAGAAATTCAAATAATTGAAATTGGCACAAAAAAAAAAAAAAAAGTTCATTAATCAAACCTAAAGAAACGCATGCCATTTGTGTACTTAGTGACCAAATGAGAAAGTTCTAATGCTATGTTGTAAGAAAAAATTTCTATACTACTTCTATTCAATGTGTACCCTAATAATATATTATTAAGAATAATGTGGAGTTCACAGAATAAATTAGTATATCATTTGATAATGTGTTAAATTATGAATAGGAGAAGTAGATACTACAATAGTACTATAATTCTTTTTCATGAACGATTAATGGAGAAATACTGTGGGTAGGCCTATGGCCGACATGAGCTTACTTACCCTTAGTAGGCCTTAGGCATGGGCCTTATATTTGCGAGCTGTGGTTAGAACACATGGTCCGTGGTGGTTTTTTTCAAAACACTCCCTCTATCCACATCATGAGTGTTTATTCACAAATGATTAAATGTTGTTGGACTCCACATCATTTCTTAAATAACTCTAAATGTAGTTGGCGATGAGTAAAAGTAATGCTCATTAACATTGAAGAAATCTCTCATTTCGGTTTAGTAATTACAATTTAAAGATGCTTAGTAGACTATATTCTAAATTGAACTATGACTTTTGTTGCAATTATATATCATTTTCTTAATTTGTTGTTGCTTCCTTGGATTTGCATTGTCTGCCTATAATATAATGTTCCTGTGGTCTAGGTTAAAAAGTGATGTGGATGTAATTATTTTGGCAAGAAGAAGAATAGCTAATATTAAATAGTATGATTCAAAAAATAATTAAATATATATTATTAGATTTTGTAAAAATGAATAAACATGTTTTTTTAAAAAGAATATCTTTAATTTTGATGAAAATATCACTAGCGTGAATTTTCCATTTTTACCCCTCTAACAAAAAGTTTTAAAAAAAAAAATGGAGTGTATTAGGGAGGAAAGATATGTAAAATTATTAGTTCATTTTTACATGTTACTCAAATATATAAATATAATTTACACTCATATTTTTCCTTTTTTTTCTTTTCTTTTTTTTACTTCAACCTATTATCGAGGACAAGGAGATTCAAACCTCTTAGCGTGTTGTTTGAAGATATACGTGGTTAAAGTTTGAACCTATTAACACTGATGTTAAAATCATATCATGATATTAAATGTATATCAACATGTCTAACATTATTTATTTTCACATATTAATTTGTTCAATATCAACATAAAAAATAAATCAACAATTCAATTATATTGTAAAAAGTTTTATGAAACATAAAGTATATAATATAAATACTATACATTTTAACTTGTTTAAAAAGTATAAAAAAAATTTTTTAAAAAAAACTGTAAAAGGTTGGTTTAAATATTTTTTAGAAAAATATTTTATTATAGATTCTTTTTAGAATTTTCTTAACACATTTATCTTATTTTGATCGACATTTTTGTAAAATTAAAATTTAATGAAGCACCTCTATTTTTTAACCAGGTAGAAATTAAAATAAAAATTTAATTAAAAAAATTATTATAAATAAAAACTTTTAAAAAATTATATGACAAAACTGTTAAAAATATTTATAACAAAATACACTTTTTATTTGCCATATCTGTAAATATTTTAATTTTTTTATATCTGTAAATATATATATATATATATATATATATATATATATATATATATATATTTTCTATATTTAAAAACTCTTTACCAATAAAAAAAATTAATAATAAAAATAAAAAATAAAAAATAAAAAATTTGTTGGTGACAGACCTGGGCATATTTTCAGGCTGTGCTACATCCAAATTTCTTTTACCGAAATACACATTTAGCGTGAGAAAAGGAAGAGAGAAAAAATGATGTCCTCCCTGCAAAATGCGAAGGAAAAACTGTATGAGAAACGATCGCCCATGAGTCACGACCTTCAAAGCTCGTGGGCGGCAATCGCGGTCGCAATCGTTACAATACCTTTCTTTGGCAATTGGCTTCGCTTGATTTCGCATTCGAATTTAATCTCTCATTTACTCCCGATTATGTTCAATTAGAGAAACTACTGCATTTTATTTAGTTTCTGATGACAAGTTGGTTGATGTTTTACAAGAATCCGTGGTATTTCCCTGTTCTTTTCATAAATTTGATGTCAATCAAGCTGAAGAAGTTGGATGATATTTCGACTGGAAGCTGAATTAATTGGTATGTTCTCCATTTTGCTCGATTGTTCTTGGAGTCTCTATATGGTGCGTGAGTAAATCGTTGTAGTTATTTATTTTGTCTTGAGTAGCTGTGAAAGTTCTTGGACAGGAGTAGTCTAATTTGTCAAATTCATCTCAATAAACCATCGATTTTCTTGCTACCTAGGAAATAGTTGATGGATACTTCAGTTTCATGAATTTATTTCAAAACTAAATGTTGAATCAGCGTGAAATTGATATAAGCTATTGGAGTGTACTGTTTGATTGGATGGATATTCGAATTGCACAATGACGTCACAGATTATTCTGTTCGAGCACTTGGTACTTCGAAATTTATAGATTCCAGCTTTGCTCTCCGTTTGTTTTGTCTCTATCTCTGGTGATTAACGGAGGTGCTGCTCGTATTCAACGATTTGGCGTTGGTTTGATGTGAATGGACCCAACATGGGTTCCTGTAGTGGTAGATTTTCTCAGGCAGACTCTTTCTCAGGTCATGAATCCGGTTGATGTGGATTTTCAATCTATGAGTCTTCCAGAAGTGTTGATGGAGAACGTTTCAAATGAATCCTTCGCCTGAAGTGAAATTCAGGTTTGTCGTACTTTTATCAGTGAAAACTCATCCAAGTGTTTATTGGATCTTTGCTTTGTCGATCATTTTCCATACAAAGTTGGACTAAAAGTCATCTAAGGTTTATTGGATCTTCGTTATGTCAATCGTTTTCCTTTTAAAATTGGGATTCAGAAAGTCTAGCGTTGAACCCTCTCCCGATTTCTAACTGTTATGCAAAGATATGCTTGTTATTCTCTTGAGTCCAAATCAGCACGAATTGTAGATTTCTCTTGTTTTTCTCCACGTGTATTTACTTTCCTTCCTCCGCAAGTTGCAAAGTTGTTGTGCTGATCTGAATCTTGTTATTGTGAATTATATAGTTGTGAAGTGATAGATACAAAACCTATGAATTAGTCCATTACAAGTTTGATTACACTGTACTGATGTCCCTAATAACGTCTATGTTTGCATCCGCTTACTACCTTCTTTGTCTATATTTGCACGTTAAAATGATAGCTCGTGGATTTGATTGCATAGCTCTGTAAGGGACATGCCTCGGCACCATATATTGAGTTTTGGTATATGGTATGGACTTAGCTTTTACGATAAAACATGTTTCTAGAGCACTTATTTCCTGCCAACTGAAGTTTCTTGGTTGAAGAATGATACGTCCATCATTTGTTTTCCTCCATTATCTGTTTCATAGTTTATGGTGCACAGGATTATGATGTTTCTTGGAAAGCTAGCACGCAACTCTGAATTTATATTGCCACTTGACTTTTGTTATTTCAGTATTGCATTATTTTCTTTATACTGGAAAGCTTGTTACTTCTTGGAAAGTTGGCGAATGGCCATACGGGATGCTAATTAGAGTGTTGTAGAACTCGCAAGCTTATGAAATTGATTTCTTAGATGAAATTTACCAAACCTTGACTTGACGACTAACTCGTAACTACTTGTTGTCCTATCCAATAAATTTCATAATTCTGATTGTTGGATTATCAGTTAATAGATCTATTGAGTTAGTCAAAGTGTGCATCACTTTATTAAAAATAGTAAACATAAATTTCGTTAGAATATTGTACAAATGATTCTACTTTTTGGGAAGGTTAGATAATAATGAAAGGAGAAACGTGTGTTTAAACTTTTAAAAATTAAAGAATCGGATGAATTTGTCTCAAATTTCTTTGATTGAGTTTCCTAACTATGGTTTTTTTCTAGCTGTTTGTAATTTCTAGTTCCAGTTACATAGCTTTTAAATTAGTCTTTTAGTTTTAAAGTTTTTTTTTTTTTAGACTTTGAATGGAAAATTGAGCTTTGTGTCTGGTGACCTTGCCAAAGGTAAAGAGGCCCAGTAGTTCTGCTGTTGAGGGGAAGACAAGGAAACCCGTTATGACAGAATGTGGGTGCCACTGGAGACTTTGAACTTCTGCACTTTTGAGTATGATACTCGATAATTGTTCTTATTGCGTGTTATTTCTGTAACAGAATTGTTGATAAGATGTTTCCCATCAAGATTTATTGTTGCCCAACACATGCTAATGCATAATGAAAGAATCTGAATATTGGCAGATGGAATCCTTTCGCGGATCTCTCTCCTTTTCTTTTCCTTCTCCAAACTGATGTCACATATCAAATGAATTGATAGCTTAGCAGGAGTCAACTTGCACATTATTCTCTCTAACACAGGTAAATTTGAATACATTGTAATGAACTGAAAAGTAGAACCAATGAAAATGATGCCTTCTGGCACTGAAAAGGAAAGTAGAAATTGGAAACCTTTACAGGCAAGAGTCAGGGTAGAAAGTGCAGTGGACTGGCATTTTTTTTTTTTCTCTTCTTTTTCCTTTTTTATTTTAAGGCATCTGAAAATGCAAGAAGATTATCGAGTGAGCAGTTCATCAGTTTTATTGATCCAGACATTGCATTTGCTTCTAATTTTATTAATGGATGCTTGTGTGAAGGGTGTTTATGGGTTAGATAGGTTGAAAGATTTTTTTTTTTTTTTTTTTTTTTTTTTT